>CAUJRU010000549.1:0-500159 GCA_963277665.1 Viscum album | reverse complement strand
CGGGTGGCTCTGGGTGCTGGGGGCGTGTCGTAACACTGTGGCTCTGCACATCTGTCTTCCGTCCCTAATAGGGCTTCTCGAAGGCACGATGGCCTGAGGCATCCCGTACTGGGTGCGGGGAACTGTGTCACCTGAGGTTTTCCTCAGCTTCCCATGTTTAACACGGGGTATGCCGCGAGTTTAACGTCCAGCGGGGACGGCATCGGACCGATCAACACGAAAAGTGGATCAGATGACAGAACCCCTTGCGGGGAACCTCCGACGCTGGGGCCAGCACATGGGCGGCTTCCCAAGTAACGTGGAGTGGAGTGAAGTGGCATGACCCCACCGGGATGTGGCGGCCCGGGTAAGGATCAGGATGGATGATGGAGTGAAGAGCTTGGACCCCAGAGGGGCTTCCTACGTACCGCGCGTTAGCACGGATCAAAGTCAACGTAGTTCGGGTATACAGTTTAACGTCATGCTGGACGTCGGCAAGCCGACTCACGAAGAGGTCGAGGCCGCCGGGCGGAGGATTGAACCGAACCACCTCGCACGGAGGGGGATGGAACGGCCGGGTGGATCACAGTTTCACGTCATGCTGGACGATAAAAGGGGAAATGGAAAAGGGGGGCTGTGGGGAGGCACCGCGGAGATACACGCGGGCAGTCTCCCACAGGGGCGGATTCATAGGTGAATCGACGCAAGCGTGAACCCTGGAGGGGTCCACTGATGGACAAACCGACGTAAATACGACCGGGACGACCAGGTGGTGGGCTTGAACCTCAGGGAGGCTTCCTACGTACCCTGTATAGAAGACAGGGATCAAAGTCCACATAGTTCATTCTGTCAGGACTTACGCACTTGGGGCAGCCCGGATGCTGCAAAACTGAGTTGGAAGGGACTTGGACCGAAAGCAGAAGACACCTCGATCCCAGTCAGACCCTCTACTGGCTTCGGCAGTGGGGAGGCGCAATGGAGATACACATGTGCAGCCTCCCACGAGAAACTAGGGGTTTGTAATACCCTGCCCCCGTAGGGAAAAGCCGCTCCCATTAAATCGTCCCAAAAGGGGGACAATCCCGACATCCCTGCAGAGACGAGCGGGTGGGGGCCACATCCAAACCGGGGGAGACCCTGCGTGCGAGGCACGGGATCGAATGATGCGGACGGTTTAGCGTCTTGCCGGACGAAGTACAGTTTAACGTCGTGTGTTGAGGACGAGGCGGACGGTTTAACGTCTTGCCGGACGAAGTACAGTTTAACGTCGTGTGTTGAGGACGAAGCACTTGGCAGTTTAACGTCTTGCAGCGCGGACGATGGGGGCTAGACAGTTTAACGTCGTGCATCTTGGACGGATGTGCAGTTTAACGTCATGCTGGACGAATATGCAGTTTAACGTCATGCTGGACGAATATGCAGTTTAACGTCATGTTGGACGTATGCGCAGTTTAACGTCATGCGGGACGAATGTGCAGTTTAACGTCTGGGCATAGGTTGCCGGACGATGGGTGCATGTCACTTCGCACGAACCTGGAGGGCCGCACGGGAAGACAACGCACGGTGCGGGCACCCAGGATGAGGATCATCGGGCGCCACGCAGGCAGGTGCCCTCAGGGGGGTCGAGGGAGGCGACCCTGGCGGATTGCGCGCAAAAGAGGAGCTTTGCGCGCAAAACCGCGGGTCGGCGCGCAAAAATGGCGGGCTGGCGCGCAATTGGGCCAGCCCTTTGCGCGCGGAAGGTTGGGATTGCGCGCACCGGGCTTCGGATAGCGCGCGGGGGCAACGGCTCATTCTCTAACGAATGGCCACTTTGAAAATGGGGGGTGCGCGCAATCGGGTCGGATTGCGCGCACCCGGGGGCAATTGCGCGCAAGAGGCTTCTTTTGCGCGCAAAGGCCTTCGGGTTGAAATTTATTCAAAGGAAATGAGCCAAGGGGATTGCGCGCGAAGGCGGACCCCAAGGCTCTATTGCGCGAAAGAAAGGAGGTTACCTGAAGAATCGGCATTGCGCGCGGAAGGGGTTGAATTGCGCGCGCGGGAGACCGTTCGACTTCCAGCAACCCCTGAAACGTTGGGGGTCGCCTAGTATTTATAGGCAACCCCGGGCGCGGAATCCAAGGCGCGAGCGTGGAATTCTCCTCGCGGGCGCGGAATCGGGCACGGCGCGCAAGGGAGTTTGCGCGCATCCCGGGGGGTTTTGCGCGCGGATCATCATCTTTGCGCGCAGACCTCTGAAATTCCGCGCAAGGCCTCCGGGCCCTCCGAAACATTCTTCCGACTCCAAATATGACCTCACTTTCCGCATCCGGAGCTTCGTTTGGGAACAACGGACTTTTCCGGCGTCTACAGTCATTATGTAATTTTAAATATTTAATCAAGGTACATACTGTTTAGTTTTTTAGTGAAAATATTTAATTAGACCTAAGTAATCACCATTGCACCCAGTTGCTGGTCCTAGTAATCTATTAAAATTATTTAAATAGTTTCAATGGTTTTATGTAAAATATTACATCTCTCCCTAGAACATATTGTTGGTTAAAATAATTAAAAATGGATTTAAAAGGAATAAATATAATTTTAAGGAAACAAGAAGAATTGAAAATGGGGTAAATAATAAATAAAATAATAAAATAGGTTAGAGATTAGTGTAAATAATTTAAATCTTTTAATCCATTTTGTTAATTATTTACCTTTCCCTTTCCCTTCTTATTTTTATTATTTTATTTTATTTCATTTAATTTATATTTTTTTCTTTATTTTTTATTTTTTTCCTCTCCATTTTTATTTCATTATTTTCATCTTTACCTATTACATTCCCTCCCTCTCCTCTTGTCACATTTCCCCAGTATCACCCCTCCTATGGTGCCTCCTCTTTCACCACACTCCATTTGTATGCCTGTTGTGACTCCAATTCACCTCTATTATTAATGACGTCTAATGCACTATGAATCTATACATATGTCTAACCTCATGAACCAGGAATCATAGGATCCCATCCACTCTCTGTCATGTAATCTACTGTCACACCCCAAACTGACCCTACCAGTCTCGAGCCGCAACTACCCCGAGCCTACCTCCATAGGCCAGGGCCTGGCGACAAGTTTCGTAGGCGTAACAATCTCATGGAGGCCTTTCCCTAAGTACTTGTACACATGATCACTATAACATCCCATGTAATTAATGAATAATATATTTTCTTATATATGTCTATTTATGAATTAAATAGTGTTTTAGAGGCTTAAAATGAGAATAAATCCAATCATAAGCATAGAATTCTCTAATATTTTTTAAAAGATTGTTTTAACGCCTTTTGATGGAGAACCGTTTTTAAATATATATTTTGACAATTTTATAAGGTCTATTTGTAAAAATAAAATTATTCATTATGATTGAGACATTGAAATTTACTTTTGATAATTTTTTGGTATTTTTCTGACAATGTTCATTTTTTAATGAATAGTGAAAAATACTGCATTTTACTTCAAAACTGCTTTTTCATCTAATTTCATTATATGTATAGATTATATTTTTAATTGGTTTTAAAGTGTAAATAGAATATATTTTTACCATTTAATCCAATTGTGGTCATTAGGATTGATTTCACTTTGAAATTGTACATAAACAATTGTCAAACTTTTGATAGAAATAATTTCTAAAAACCCGCTATTTGTTTTGCCAACGAGAATTATTTTTAAATTAATTATTTCAATTTTTTAGTTTGGAATTTGGTAAAATGGATTCTTTTTTTGGATTCAGAATTTCCAAATTATGTAATTAAGACTCTTCTGTTTTTAGACATTATGAATAGTAACGATGGTAATTATCTATAATTATCAGGATTAATTAGTAATAGGGTAGTTAAGGGTAATAAAATAATATCATAATAATAATAAATGACCCCAAAATGTGTCCTAATACTACTTTTTGTGTCATGGAAGACCATGGTATTCCTTGTTGCAAACTTAGGGACCCCATGGAATCACTTTTGGGTGATAGTGACACTTTATCATTTTATTTTTAAAGAAAGGAGAATATCACAAAACTATGTAAAACCTAAGTAAAACAATTTTAGTTTTGTCTATGTAAATTATCTATTAAACTATAAATAATCATTGGAAATCTAAAAATACTTCCTACATCATAGTATTTTTTTATAATTTTTAGACATTAAAGAAATTAAATTTTTTATGACACCATGATGATTCAGTGATTACCTCATTAATGAACGTTTTAAATGAAATGAAAAGATAATGTAAAATATAAGACTTACACTTGTAAAAAACCTATTGTATGAGTATATTTAGAACCCTTATCACCTTATATTTGACATATATAAATGTGGGACCTTTAAAATCCGAAAATAATTTTAAAATAAAGTAACATTTCTTGACATTCCATGAGTGCCCCTCCACCCTCATATAAAAAGCACCCCACCTCTACCTCCTTACCCACACATCTTAAGCCATTGGAATGGCTAGGCTCTAATCATTTTATCTCTCCATATCCCTATCATTATTCTAGAAGCCTTACTTTAGGCAGAAAGCTCTTCAAGAAACCCTTTTGGTTCAATCAAGAGAAGTTACCCGATTTAAAGGTAATGTCTTCACTTGTGTTCTTTTGTTTTATTTTGATTCTCCAACCCCCTAAACTATTTTTATTCATTTATTTTGTAACAAAACACGTATATTAAATATACTAGGATGTTTTTATGAGAAGGATTCGATCTACACTTACACACACCTCCGTCTAATGGTTAAAGAACATATTGTTTCTGTGGATGGCGAATTTCTACCTCACGAAATGATGTTTGTTCAATATTATTTTAACACATTTCATGGTGGCCATTAAGATGTCACTATATTTATATATGATATATATTATGTTTATGTTTTCCTTATGCTTTTGTATTTTTCATTTATGGTATACCTTTATGGTTTCCATTATGGGTAAACACGATATCTTCATTTTTGGAAGTGCGGACTACCGCCCCCTCAAAGTGATTTGATTCGTTAATGCCATATGTGGGACGTATAAAGGATTGAGTTAATTATATTATATATTATATTATACTGGAATTATAATATACCTTTATATAATTATTATTTCATTCCATTAAATATGAAATAGAAATGAAAGTAGCGTTCATGCGTACATACGGCTTACCGTCACCATGAATGGTGAATTTCATTTATTACCTCTAAATGCTATGTAATATTATAAATGCATGTATATACTAGATCTATAAGATATATATGATATCTCCATCCTGAATATAATCCTGGATATAAAGGATATTTTACCACATGAACAACTTGTAATTACAAGGAGTTTATTTTGACTCAAGTACCAATGATCGAAAAAACGGCCGTTATTAACATAAATAATTACATAGTGTTCATAACATGGTAATAAGTGATATAAAAGGAATAATGAACTTAAAAGAGGTTATTAATAAAGTAAAAATTAACTCTAGATTATTATTCAGGAGATTAAAGAATGATCGAGTCTAGTCGGACACGAGGTAAGGGACTTCGTCTCAATCTCCTTTCATTGAGGCATATTTTGTTTTATACACATCTTTCTTTTATACGGTGTGTAAACCCCTTTGACTATTATGTTTATTCAAAAGGAATATTTATTATAAAAACCGTTTTACTAAACGACAAAATGGAATGTTTTTGTTGTATATATGCGGCGACAACAACTTCTTCAGCGCCGTTTCCATTATTGAGTTTCAGCTTACAAGACATAATTTTTAAAAAAAATAAATAACAAGTTTTACTTTTATTTTATTTTGGTATTGAAAATGGTTTTGATAATTTTTTGTATTATATGAATGTGTTATCGATATCTTGTGATTGAAATGTGGAAATGGTAGGTTTCCTTTATGCATGTTTTATGCGATACGATTATGTCATGGTTCTTGGGCATTGTTTATGAAGACGGGTGGTTCCATGATAAACTAAGGGTGGGTGAGCCCGATATAGCTCTCCAATGCACTGGGTAACACGAAGGGATTAAACTCAAAGGTTTGTCTGAAGATATTTAGGGAATATACTGTGATGGGTATTCCAAATGTAACCATGAGGGTTACTCCCTACGTAATAATGTTATAAATGCCTCAAGTTACCTTTATGTCTTAGGATTTCTATAATTTATTCATGATTTGATGAGGTATGTTAAAGTGATTATGTTTTATGAGTAAAGTATGATTTCATTAATTCTTATGTATACATGGACTAATGTTTTCATTTTGTACTTTTATATCCCTTACTGTGCTTTTTATGCTCATCCCAAGTTTTTGAAATGTTTTTCACAGGTCAAGGGAAGGGTACATGATGTGATGATAGTGTCAAGGAAGTGTCACAAAAGAATCTGTGTTTTATATTAAATTTGTCTCCTTTGATGGGAAAAATAATATTGTCTTTTATGTAACTGCCCTTTTTAAATGTGGAATGTAACACATGATTTATGATCTAATTATCTAAAACACTAAACCTGAAAAGATCCTCAATGTGTATTCTTGAAATAACTCAAAATTAAGTAATGTTTAAGGTCGCAGACTTATACACACAGCCCACTCAATGTAGAAGTGCATAATAAAAAAGAAAAGCAATGGAAAACCGACATATCCCAATCATAGTCATATATTAACTTCCAAATAATGAAAATGAAAGTGCTGAAAAGTACTGACAAGATAAATAAAAAGTAAAGGAAAAACACGTGCCCAACCAGAAAGGTGCCACAACCCGCCACCAAGTAAACTAAGGAAAACAACTGGTGAGTCTCACACATGAAAGTCCTACTACGACCACTAAACGCAGCCCAAGCTAATGTGTCCTCTACGCTTCTCTGTAGTCTCAATCAACCTGTGTATCCTCTTCAAGGGCACACCAAGTGCGGGAAAATACCAAGAAGGGGTGAGTATAAAGATACACAGTAGGATGCTCCAAAAGCTCAAGGGAGAAACAAAGGAGGTATTAAATGGTGAGAGAGAGACAGAACAAAGTACAGTTTAAGAGTACAATAGATAAAGTATAGCTCAACCCAACAAAAGAAAGGAAGTAGACTCATCCCAACCAGGAGGAGCTTGACTAGGAAAGCATGTGGCATACCCCACGTGTCTTCGCCCCTCCTAGAAGGAGAGTAACTGAACCCAAGGAGTGGGAACAAAAGTAGGGTGTGTATATATATATATATATATGCCCAAAAAGAAACCCAAACATGTGCGTAAGGGGATCTCCATCTCCAATCTCAGCCCAGGATAAGTTGACAATAATTCTAAGTGTATCCATCACTGAAGTCCAACAGTCCCACGCGTCAAAGCAGCCTCATCGCTAAATTGTACCACCAGAAGTCATGCTCTATTAATCACAGAGAAAAAGCCACTGACTAGCCACATCGAAAGGGATGAGTCTAAAATAAGTTGTTAGGTAACCCACTGCCCATCCCAACTGGAGGGTAAGCCCCAAAAGGGCCTTGGGTGACCCACTGCCCGAATCTGCTAGAGGGTAAACCCTAAAGTTCCTCGGGTAACCCACTGCCCAGCCCTGCTGGAGGGTAAATTCTAAAATTCTCTAGGTAACCCACAACCTAGTCCTACTAGAGAGTAAACCCTAAAAGGTCGTCGGGTGACCCACTTCCCATCTCTACGGGAGGGTAAACCCTAAGTTCAACGGGTAACCCACTACCTACCCTCGATGGAAGGTAAACCCTAATACGTCGGTGGGTAACCCACTACCCAACCCATCTAGAGGGTAAACCCGGAACTGGCCCGATAACTCTTGGATGCTTGTGTCATCATTGGGTGTCACTAACATCGCTATCATGAGTTGGTTCAGAGTGCGTCAAAGGAACCTCCGACAAACATCCTTTCATGTTTCCACATTTAATGAGATATCAAAAGCGGCTCCGCACCCCCAAACAAATTACACCGTTGTAATCCTCATGGAAAAACACGTGAGATAGACTACTTACTCGTTGGAAAAGGTCTCCTGACGAAAAAGTTATTAAACACTGCTTTATGCCCATACGTAATCTCGTGGGGCCCACACCTCGGTCTCGAACAATGTCGGGACAACTACATCATCGCTATTATCTAAAAAATCACGTTAAAACGACTACTCATTCGCCCCGAATGGACGTCTGATGAAGAAGTCGCAAAACGCTACTCACAGCATAAAAGAAGTCCCATGGGGCCCATGCATAAACTCCAAATTCAATGCCTGTAACCACACTAGACAACTTCTTCTCAACTCCAGGGTCACAACGCCGCTGACGATGCCTTAAACAGACTCTGGATGTGTTCGCGCCATCCGAAAGAAGAATCCCGGCAAGGTACTTAATGATCGTGTCGCCCCACTGAGCCCCTGTCTCAAGAACTAAAAATCCTTGTAACCATCTCAAAATCTCCATCTAAAGCTGGGTATCATGATACTATAGACCGAATAAAAAATGGAAACCCGTTGTGGAAGTTACGGTTGTACGATGTCAAGGGGACAAACCAATTTGGGTGGGACCGACCCGGTCCGGCTGGTCCGGCCGGCCTAGGTCGGCCCGCTGCCGTACTGCGTGTTCCGGCCGCGGATCCGCGGTCCACCGCTCTGTAGAGACCCAAATATTGACATACATAGACATTACATTACTTTAGTGTAATACCAAATACGTAACAAAAACAGACACCAAAAGACCGAAATAGTTTACTGTCTTTGGAAATTCAAAATATAATCTTCTAATTTTGGTGAAAGATATTCAACATCTCCCATAATGATCTTTAATTTTTTTCTTACCTACAACCTTTATTTATATCCTGGGGAAAAGAAAACATATAAAGGGTGATCTCAAATTATCAGTAAGGGTATGCATGGAGAAAATAAAAAACCATATATATTTGAACTTCAAAACATGAATATAAATTTTACACATCAAAATCTTGAGTTGTGAAATAAATCATGGCAATACGTAAGGCATAGCTCATAAAGGAACATAAATCATGATAAAATAGCATGGGAATAAAAAATTTAATTGTTTCAATCCATTAATTACATTATATGATTTCCATAGTAGCCAAGGCATTGCTTCCAAGACCATCTTAGTGGACAAAGTCCATTTCTGAATCGAGTTCACTCTTCGTTCCAGTTATGTATCACTGAACCGGATTAACTTACCATTCCAGACATGTCTATATAATTAGATATAAATCTTCACCCAATGCATTGGAGGGAGATATACATCCCACCCATCTCAAAATTAAATCATTCTTACTTGTGCCAAAAAATAAACATAAATCATTCATTATAACCCAAAGAATAAAATGGGTTTCATAAACGTCATCCCATCATAACATAATCCACATAAAACAAATGGATATCATTTCATCATAAGAAAAGTAAAACCATGTAATTCATAGACACATTATATTTGAAACATACACATATGAAATAATTTCATCTTAGATGTAAAATAGTTTTGACAAAACACTTGAAATGAATTCTTGAGGAAAACATCCTTTCTTCTTCAAAATCATTTTTCCTTTCTTAACATGTCATAAAATTTTAAAATAAAATAAGTTGATTAAAAATAAACTTGAAAACATGTAATGGAAGCTAAATGTAAATAATGTTCTATGAAATCAGAAAAATCCATTCATGTATATATGTTAAAAAACATTCTTCTCGAACTTCGTCTGGAAAAGTAAAAAAGTACCTTATATGAAAAACGACAAAATATTCCTTTCATATATTTTACTAAAAGCTCACCAATGGGTAAAATTGGATTTAAACAATTGTGGAAGGATAGAAATAATATTACATATTAAGGAAACATGGATGTGGATGTTAAATATTCCCCAATAAATTCTGAAGTATAAAAAATCTCGGATAAAAATGAGATTGCGAGATTTTACCTTACCTTAGGTCCGATTTTCATTGTACATATCCGAACCTCATGTATAATGATTTAAATAATGTCGTTGACATATTACAGAATCATATTTATTGTTATGATATCATATATGGTCATATTTTTATCTTCTTATTAGTAATATTTCATTGCTACTTGTTATTCGGGTGTTCATTGCTTTATGTTCTTATGCATGTTTTGTCGAATAAATTCTTATTATTATTTTTAGGTTATAGACACCTCATTTACATATTGTTATAAGTGTAATATATTACATATTTATTCATTAAATTCATTTATATAATCATTATTCAATGAAGATCATGAAGAACGAGTCACATCACATCAAGGAGACGGTAGGTCGTACGTACGCACGAGCGATGATATCGTTACCACGATCGTGGAATTGTATTTATGTGTATGTATACTATTTCAGAATCAATATAACTTTAAAATAATCATATATAGTTATTCTTACCACCATTATGACCATAAAAGTAAGTTGGGGGTGGAAAACAGATTACACCACGGTGTGGAGACGGTATTCCGTACGTACGAACGCACAGTGATTTCGTTTTCTGTAGGATGGATAGAAGGTGAAATAGGGTTGTTTCATATTTATAATAAAATATAAGAATATTAGTGATACCTAAGTTATTAATTCCTAATGAAACAACTAAATAAGAGGAATTAGAAGAAGAAATAAATTTGAAAGAATCGGTAACGGATATTACCTCTTCTTCGACACGCCTCTTTGAAACCGTCTATTAAGGCACTAAAATTGGTCTTTGAAGAAGACCAGGACATCTATTATGTTTTTAGGGAAGTTGAGAAGGGAAATTGGAAGGGGTTGGCCGAGATTTAAGGCTCAAAATTGTGTGATGGGGAGAGGGAGGAGGTTCCCTCTTATAAGGGAGGAGAGGGGCACCTTAGGAAAAACGTAAAATATTATTTTATAATAAAGCCATATTCATATTATAATAGCTCCAAATTGATTTATTTAGAAGCTAAAGTATGGATGGGTCTAAAGCCTCCAAAATAATACTTTTTATAAATGTTTATGTTACTATTTTAACCTTAACATTTAGATTTAACTCTAAGTTAAATATTTTATCTTTTACCGTGTCTTCATGTTTTCTTTCACTATATGGTTAATAAACTTTCTATAACAAGCCAAACGAACCCCAAGTGGTATACTATTAATATATATAACCTTACATGAAGTCATTTGGATGAAACTTAGATTTTTAGGAATATAATGACAATTAATAATATAATATTTTATTTAAAAACGATTTTATGTCAATTTTGACAATATTTGGTAATTGATTTTTTGTAAAAATCATAGCAGAATGATTAGTTAGAACAAAGTTAATTAAATCAATACTAACATTTCATATTAAACTATAAAATCTGATTAATTCATAAAAACTCTCAAATTACATTTTTTGGGTATTTATAATATCAATTATGTTAATATTTCATAAATAAGGTAATTACTACAGCATCATTGTGTCATAAACAAATTAAATTATTTAAGGTCTAAAATTTATAAATAAATTTAATTATGTATCAAATCTATTTAGATTTCTAATGAATATTTATTGTCGAATTTATCTTTTGTATAACCCTATATTAAAAATGTTTTTAGTTATTGAACTTTGATTTTAACTATTTTAACACTTCTTTAAATAAAATAATAATAAATGTCCTAATCTAATCCAAGTGGACCTAAAGGGTAATATTTGACTCCTAAGGTTGTTTTGGGTCGAATTAAAATTATCCAATAGAATTAGGACATGTTTTAGGGTAATAATAATATCATTTTTACCTTTAATTACCCTATTTACTTTTAACCATGGCAAATAAAAGTAAAAAAGTTATTATTCACCAAAAATTATGTTTATCTTATCGAACCACATTTTACTCCTTGATATTAACCATGTCTCTCGGATTTTCAAAATTCCACTTACAAAAGCGGGAAAATTACGTTTTATGTAAATTTGCAAATTTTCCTAGGAGGTGGGTAAAAGACGTTGAAAAGTACAATAAAATTTTTATATATCTAAAATTATTATAAATTGACTCCAACAAATTACATTGAACATATATAGGTATTATGTATCTATTTTGACCTAAAATATATTTAAATAAAATAAATAATTATTTAAATAAAAAGTCGGTTTTTAAATAGTAACATAGGGTTTTCACTATTCATCAAAAATTGAAAGTTTTCATAAAAATACCAAAAATTAACCCTAGGCTAATTTCGATATTCGGAATCCAAAAATGAAGTCCATTTTAAAACAAAACATTAATAAAATTTCACAAATTTGGTATTACTATTCATAGAGGCTAGTTTGTATAATATTTTAATAACATATCGTTGTTTAGTGAAACTCGGTATTGCGTACAACACACGCTATCGTGGAAGGTCGCGATTCTGTGTAAATCAAGCCAGGTCATGGTTGCGTGTAGTGCAAGATTCGTTTGTTTTTGTGTATAATAGAATCCAATCATATTTCATTTATACATTGAATATATATATATATATATATGTATATATATATATACTCAATGTTGCGTAGAATAACTTCTATCAAACGAACATGAAATTTTGTGTAACATGATCCAAGAATAGTGTTGTGTATACTGCAAGATAAAACGGTGTTGGGTATAGTGCAAGATAATCTTGGTGTCCCATACAATGCAAGACATCAAATAAATTAAAAACAATACTTCTCATAAAATCTCAGGGTGTTACGCACGTCGAACGACCCTCGTGGCCAGTCGCAGGTCAATGCGGAGACCCGCCTTCAGTGGGTCTTAAAATCCTGCGTGGGGTTGTGCGCCGTGACCCCCATCGCGCATTGCACCAGCGACATGGGAGCCTGCCACCGCCACTGAGGAGCCCCCCACCGCCGCTAAGGAGCCAACCGATGCACCGCCTTCTCGGACTGCCTGAGGCCTGCCGCGGCGGCCGCCGAAAACCCCTGGAACTTCTGGAAAAAAAATAATTTAGCCCGAAAACATTCTGGGGTCAACCCGAACACCCCGTGACTCCAAAATTCGATCCGAAAGGATCTTTGGGAAGATCAAATCAAGACCTATGTAGAAATGTCCCTCGCTCGATAATTGGACAGAAATTTGATGTATGAACTTGAGTTCAAAGTTAAATGCGGAATTAAAAAAATGAAAACGCAACTCCAACCTCCATGGGCATAGCCCATAACTTTGCTGATGATCCGTCGGAGCCTCTGCGCCTTGGAGAGGTGTGGAGAGGCTCTTGATTCAACTTGAGAGGAATCCTCCATGGAGAAACAAGGGTGAAGGAGGAGGAGGAGATGAGAAGTGTTTAAATAGAAAACACTTAAACATCCACCGGTAGGCTCCATACCAGATCTTTCAGTGGGGTCGGGGTTAAGCCGCCTCTAGGGTAAAAAACTCATTCTGAGTGCAACGGCGGTCTTGGAATTCTAAATTCTAGCCTCAGTTCGGATGTTGTAAATCTCACGCCCAAGGATGCTAAATTACGAAAACGTCCCAGGTGGTGTTTTCCACAAAAGGGTCACGCCCGTGAATGTTACACCCCTCCTCGGGTAAACAACACATTCTGGACTCAACGGTGCCCTCAGTTTTTTCATCCGAGCAACTGTTTAAGATTTATTCTGTTTATTTGGAATGTCTAGTGTGAACGCAGTTGAAATTTAATTCTGGCCACACCGGGGCTCAGAATCACATGCCGTCTGAATGCCCTGCTCTTGAACAACATCAAAAAAAATTCAAAGTCCTATAGGCTCATAACTCTGGTTCTTACATCATTCCATCCTTCAATATTTTCATCCCTGAAAAACAAATCTACGAAAACAACTTGGGATACAGATCCCACATCTGGGTCTCTTGTTCCTAGGTGCTCTCCTGCACCCTCCCGTGCTGCCACAGCACACGAACCAAAGGAATGGTCCATCCACACAGTGTCCACTCCTGCTGGTCCTCAATCGCCACCGAGTGCTCCGAAAAGGTGGATCCTTCCTCGATGTCCATCTCTCTCTAGTTGATAACATGCATGGGGTCATGCACGTATTTCCTCAACTGCGACACATGGAAGCCGTCAGACACCCTCTCCAGCTGTGGGGGTAGAGAAATATGGCAGGCAACCTCAACGACCCTGCGCATGATATCAAATGGCCCAATGAACCTCAGGGATAGCTTTCCACCCTGGCCGAACATCCATGTTCCATGCCTTGGAGAGACTCTAAAAAAGAAATAGTCCCCTTTCTCGAACTCCAAAGGCATGCGATGACGACTTGCGTAGGTTATATGTCTGCTCTGAGCCATCCTCATCTGCTCAATAATGACCCGCACCTTCTCCGTCGTCGCATGCACCAACTCTGGTCCCATGAGGGAGGTCTCCCCAACCTCTGCCTATCACAATAGTGACCTGCAGGGTCTCCCGTAGAGGGCCTCAAAAGGTTCCATGCTGATAGTAGAGTGGTAACTATTGTAGTACGCGAACTCCACCAAGGGTAGGTGATTGTCCCTACTCAGGCCAAAGTCAAACATGAACACCCTGAGAATATCCTCCAACACCTGGATAGTGATCTCTGACTGCCCGTCGGTCTCTAGGATAAAAGTTGTACTCATCCACAACCAAGTCCCGAATTCCTCTTATAGGCCTCACCACAAACGCGTCTTAAAACATGAGTCATGGTTAGAGACTATTGTCGAGGGTACTCCATGAAGGCGGACGATCTCCTGAACATACAGTTGTACTAGACTCTCAACTGAGCTCTGCTCCCTGATGGAAAGGATGTACGCCGACTTTGTGAGTCAGTCCACTGTCACCCAAATGGAGTCATGGCTCTTCGCTATTCGTCGATGCCTTGTGACGAAGTCCATAGATATTCCATCCCACTTCCACTTCGAGATATCAATGGGTTGAAACAACCCTGCCAGAACCAGATGCTCTTCCTTCACCTTCTGACAGGTAAGACACCGAGAAATGAACTCAGCTACGCTTTGCCTCATGCTGGACCACCAAAACTGCCACTGAATGTCTCTATACATCTTCCCCACACTAGGATATACAGCCATGGGAGAATTTTGTAAATCTCACATCACCTCCTCCCTCATCTCTACTGGTAATACAACTCACCCCTGGAACAATATCTCAGGATTCCCTCCTTCAGAATACCCATCAGGTGCGTCGCCCATGGATATCTGATCACACAGTACCTCACTGTCGACATCCCGCATCTGCGACTCTCTCACACACTCAAAGAGAGAATTAGTCAACACCATCGACTACGAGAAAGTAATACCATCATGATCCACCAAGGTCATCTGTAGGGAAGCCAACTACTCTGATGCTTCCCGCACTAAAAGAGCATGGGACATCATGCTAAGGGCATATGCTACTACGTTTCCCTTCCCAAGAGTGTAGACTATCTTGAATTCATATTCCAACAATAACTCCATCATACACCTCTACCTCATATTAATATCCCTCAGAGTGAAGATGTACATGAGGCTCTGGTGGTTTTAGTAGACCACAAAATGCTCACCCAGAAGGTAGTGTCTCCATAGCCTCAAGACGAAGACCACCGCTGCCATCTCCAAATCGTGTTTCGCATAATTCTACCCATGGGGCCTCAACTACCTCCACCCATATGAAATCAATGCCCGCTACTACATCATCATGCACCCGGGCCCAACTCCTGAAGTGTCGCGGTACACTATGAACTCAACACCCACCGCTGGCAGCCTCAACACTAGAGCACTAGTCAGCCTCTGTCTCAACTCCTCGAAGGCCTTCTGGCACTATTCAGTCCAGTTGAACGGTCGTCCCTTCCACATCAATGCGGTCAAAGGGGTAGAAATCCTAGATAAATCTTACACAAACCACCTATATTACCCTGCCAAACCAAGGAATCTCCACACCGCTCATGCATTCTTGGGTGGCTCCCAAGCAAGTACTGCATCTATCATTGTGGGATCTACGGCCAATCCCTACTCTGTAATGGCATGCCCTAGAAAGTGAACCTCATTAATCAAGAATTGACACTTAGAGATATTCCCATATAGCTGGTGCTCTCGAATTAAGTCTAGGACCATCCTCAAATGCTCTACCTGATCCTCTTCCATCACAGAGTAGATGAGTATGTCGGTAATAAAGACAACCACAAACTGGTCCATATACAGCTGGAAGATCTGGTTCATAAAATCTAAAAAAACGATGGGGGAATTCGCCACTCCAATGTGCATTACCAAAAACTTGTATTTCCAATATAGACAATGGAAAGCCACAATTGGGATGTCATCCTCATAAACCAGAAACTGTTGGTAGCCGGATCGAACAACAATCTTGGAGAACCACTTCACACCTCTCAACTGGTCGAAGAGGTCATAGATCCTCGGAAAAGGGCACTTGTTATTTATCGTGGCCTGATTCAGGTGACGGTAATCCACACAAAGCCACAGAATCCCATCTTCCTTTTCCAAAAACAAAATTGGAGCTACCCGGGGGGACACACGGGCCTGATGAATACCTTCTCACGAAGGTTGTGTAGCCGAAGTCGTAGCTCCCAAAGCTTTCTGGGTGCCATCCGATAAGCCGAAAATGATATCGGGGGTAGTCCCTGGCTGCAAGTCAATGCATAACTCCATCTCTCTCCTCGGAGGTAGTACTAGGAGATCCTCAGCAAAGACATCCATGTAGTCCTCTATAGAGGTAGAGATTTAGGTGGTGGTAGTGTCTGCTGCTCTGAGAGCCATTCTCCCAAACTGGTGAGAAAAAGGTCATGGTATCCTTCTCAGAGTACTAGTCTGCTCTGCCACGAGGTCCCGTTCACCAAGGATGGTGAACCTCATCCCATCAGGAAACACGCCTCTGACTCCTCTGTGATGACATTCGATCTCGGTGTGAACCACAGAAAGCCAATCTTTGCTCAGGATAACATCATAAGGTTCCATCATGATGATGAGTACGTCCCATGTGAAACTCCCTCCTCCGAATGACAGTTTGCACTATCTGCAGTTAAAGGTCACTAACAAGGCACTCCCCGTAAGAACCCCAAGGCTAAGTGTAGGTGTCAGTGCCTCTACTAGAAGCTCCAACTCCCATACCAAAAGAATTGATATAAAAGAGTGGTTGGATCATGTGTCTACTAGTACCGAAGAAAGTGTAGAGTAAAGACAAATAATACCTTAGACCATCTCATGTGCTGCTGGGGGGGGGGGGGTCACGAACACCCATAGCCTGAAGCTGCCCACGACCCCTACCGCCACCTCCCAGAGAATGGCGTGGGCCACCTGATGGTGGCTGTGGAAGGACCTCGAAACGTCATCCCCCACATCCAGGCCCTACTACTCTGCCTACGCTGCCTCTCTGAGGGCCACCCTATCCTCGCCTGGGGGATCTCTGGTCACGGCGCTAGTTCTATCGCTGTGGTGCGCCTACTGCCTGCCACGACTGCTCGGTACGCCTGGTCGGGCAGTCCCATAATAGGTGACCTCGTCCGTCACATGCATAGAACTATCTCTCTTCTGACTACCCTGATGCTACACAGCGCCACTACAGTGTACGACCCTACCCCTGAGTATTCTCACAGAAGGGCCTCCTCGACCGAGGCTCTGCTATCTACCGCCTGCCTATCACCGAAGACTCTCCTCTGAAGTGGCCACTTCTAGGACCTATTAGTTGGCGTCCCTCATCCAAGAATCTCTCCATCATGATAACCCACTCTATCACCCCGCATATGTAGGGATACACAAGGTTACTACACTAGCATAGATCTCTCGTTGAAGTCCCTGCTCAAACTTCTGCACCTAGAAGTAACTGTCAAAGATCATATCCTACAAGTAGTATGTCAGATCAGTAAATTGGGACGAGTATTCCACCATGGTCATCCCACCTACTTCATCTCCAGAATCTCTTGAATCTGAACAGATCATAAACAAGAGGGGGGGTACTCCTCCCAGAAGAGCTGCTGGAAGATATCCCACATGAGAGAAGACTCACCATGGGTCAGCGTAACCAACCCCCACCAATGCCCGATTGTCCCGATGAAAAGGCTAGCATCTAGGGCTAACATCTGGTCCGCTGGTGTCTATACTAGCCTGAAAGGTCGGTCCACGGACTCTAGCCAGTCTTCCACTACATGGGGATCGAGGTCCCCGTGGAATATCTACAGTCGCTGACGCTGAAAGTCTCAGAGCGCACTCATCTTGTGCTCAACCTCGGCATGTGTTGCTGGTACTAACTGCCACTCTCTAGGTGGAGGGGATAATTTTGAGGAATTGTGAAGAAGGGGATCACGTGAGGGTCCCTAAACTAACGCGTTGTCGCTCACCAGGTCGTCATCACGAACTAGAGAGGTTAACCTGGCTGGCTGCTGTCGTGGTGGCATCCTGAAAATTATAAAGGATTAACAGGATCAAATGAGCATATATATATATATATATATATATATATATATATCAGTAATAACAAAGGGGAGCTAACTCAAAAAGGACAATCAAAGACTCAATCCTACTAGATGCATGTTCCTAAGTTCCCTGCAACAAATGTCTCAGCATGTTGAGTCGACAAGCAGGTTATCAGGGTCCTAGTGAATGGATACGTTGGCCTCCCATACCATCACTGGACTAGCTGGTCTGAGATCCTCTCTTGAGACACGTCGACACTATTTCCATAAATCCCAACCAATTAATTTTTAGGGATTTTCAAACAACACCCCAAGAACAAACCACCTCTGATACCACTTTTTCATGACCCGACCCTACCGGTCTCAAGGCGCAACTACCCCAAGCCCGCCTCCATAGGCCAGGGGCTGGCGACAACCGCCGAAGGCATAGCAATCTTGGGGAGGCCTTTTCTTATGTGCATGTACACACCCACGCAGCCAACTCAATTTAGAAGTATAGAGTAAGAAAGAAAACCGAAGGACAACCCGCCATATCCCACCCACAGTCATGCATCAACTTCTAAATAGAGAAAATTAAAGTGATGAAAAGTACTTACAAGATAACTGAACAGTAATGGGAAAAGCACACAGCCAACCAAAAAGGTTCCACAACTAGCAAATAGGTAAACCAGAGAAAATAGATGGTGAGTCTCACACTTTAAAGTCCTACTATGACCACTGAACGCAGCCCAAGCTCTGGTGTCATCTACGCTCCTCAGTAGTCTCGATCAACCTGTCCATCGTCTGCAAGGGCACACCAAGTGCAGGAAAACCCCAATCATGGGTGAGTATAAAGATAATCTGTAAAAATTCTTCAAAATATCGAGGGAGAAAAAAATGAGGTACTAAACGTTGATCCATATAAAAAACAAAGTACAGTGTAAGAGTACAATAGAGAGAGTGCATCTCAGCCCAAAGACTCATCGCAACCAAGTGGAGCTAGACACGGAAAGCACGTGGCATACCCCTTGTGTCTTCTCCCCTCATAGAAGAAGTGTAACCGATCCCAAGGGGTGGGAATAAAAGTAGGGTATATATATATATATGCTCAATAAGAAACCCGAACATATGCGTAAGGGGATATCTATCTCCAAGCTCAGCCCTGGATAAGTCGCCAACAGTTCTAATGGTAGCCACCACTGAATCCCAATAGTATCACGCGTCAAAGCTGCATCATCACTAAACCATCCCACCAAAAGTCCCACTCTTGTAATCATGGAGAAAATAAATCGACTATGCACAACGAAAAGGATGAATCTGAAAGAAGTCATTGGGTAACCCATCGCCCAGCCCAACTGGAGGGTAAGCCCCAAAAGGGCATCAGGTGACCCACTGCCCAGATCTTCTAGAGGGTAAACCCTAATGGTCATTGGATAACCAACTTCCCTACCCTGCTAGAGGGTAAACCCTTAAAGTATTCATGTAACCCACTGCCCAGCCCTACTAGAGGGTAAAACCTAAAAGGTCATCGGGTGACCCACTGCCCAACTCTGGTGGAGGGTAAACCCTAAAATCAATGGGTAACCCACTTCCCAGCACCGCCAGAGGGTAAACCCTATCTTCAACGGGTAACCCACTGCTCAGCCTCACTAGAGGGTATACCCAGATACACCGATGGGCAACCCACTTCCCAGCCCCACATGAGGGTAAACACGGAACTGACCCGATAACTCTGTGATGCTCGTGTCATCATTGGATATCACTAAAATCGCTATTGTATGTCAGTTTGGAGTGTGTCAAAGGAACCTCCAAAAAACTTTCTTTCCTGTTTCCACATTTAATGAGATCTCAAAAGTGTATCTCCACGCCCAAACAGATTACTCCACTGTAATAATCACGGAAAAACACGCAAGATAGACTACTTACTCGCTGGAAACAAACTCTCGATGAAAAAGTTATTCAACACCACTTTATGACCATACAATGTCTCATGTGGCCCACACCTCGGTCCAAAAAGTGGTCGGGAAAACTACGCCATCGCGATGCTCTTAGAAAAACACATCAAAATGACTACTCATTCGCCCAAAATGGATGTCTAATAAAAAAGTCACAAAACGGTTCTCACTGCTTAAAAGATGGCCCATGGGGCCCATGCCTAAACTCCGGCTTCAATGATAAGAACCACCCTGGACAACTTCATCTTGAAGCCATGGTCACAACTCCATAGATGCACCATAAACAGACTCCAGATGTGTTCGTGCCATCCGAAACAAGAATCCCGGTGAGGTACTTAACGAGAGTGTCACGCCACCGGGCCCCCATCTCGGGAATTAAAAATCTCCATGACCACATCAAAATATCTTTCTTGAGACGAGAATCTTGTTGCAGCATATGGAATGCAAAACGGACACCCGTTATGGAAGTTACGGGTGTCCGAAGTCAAGGGGATGAACCCATTTTGGATGGACCGGCCTGGTCCGACCGGAACACCCGACCTGGGCCAGCCGGCGGCCCTGTCACGTGGCCCAGCCATGGACTCGCGGTACACCGTGCTGACCGGCCTTCATGGCCAGTCACTGGTCCATGCAGAGGCCCTCATTCGGCGGGTCTCAGTCTCTCGTGTGGGGTCGCGTGCCGCGACCCCCGTCGCGCGCCACATTGGAGACCTGGGAGCCCGCCACCACCGGGGAAGCCCGCTGCTGCCGCTGAGGATCCCACCGTCGCTACTATGGAGCCCTCCACAATGCCGCTATCTTGTATCGCCTGAATCCCACCGCGCCAGCCGCCAAAAACCCCTAGAGCCATTGGAAAAAAAAACCCCGGAAAACTTCTCGGGGTCACCCCGGACACCCCGAGACTCAAAAATTTCATACGAAAGAATCGTTGGGAAGCCCAAATCAAGACCTACATAAAGATGAACCTCTCTAGAAAATTAGATAGCAATTATATGCAATAAATTGAGTTCAAAGGTAAATGAGGAATTAAAAAAATGAAAACACAACTCTTACTTTGATGGGCATAGCCCGTAGCTTCGCTGAAGATCTACTGGATCCACCGTGCCTTGGAGAGGTGGGGAGAGGCTCTTGATTCTTTTTTAGAGGAATCCTCTAGGGAAAAATAAGGGGGTAAGTAGGAGGAGGAGAGGAGAAGTGTTTAAATAGAATAACACTTAAACGTCCACCAGTGGGATCCATACCAAAACATTCATTGGGGTAAGGGTTAAGTCGGCTCTAGGGTAAAAACCTCATTCTGAGCGCAACAGAGGTCTCAGAATTTTAATCCGAGCCTCCATTCAGAAGTTGTAAAGTTCACGCCCGAGGCCGCTAAATTAAAAAAATGCCCCTGGTGGTGTTTTCCACAAAAGTGTCATGCCCGCGAAAGTTACACCCCTCCTATGGTAAACAGCATGTTCTGAACTCAACCATTCCCTCAGTTTTCCCATCCAAGCAACCGTTTTGGAGTTATTCTGTTTAGTTGGCGTTTCTAGTGTGAACCCAATTAAAATTTAATTCTGGCCACACCGGGGCTCAGAATCGCAAACCGTCTGAAGACCCTGCTCTAGAATAACATCAAGAAAAATTCAAAGTCTTACAGGCCCGAAACTCGGGTTTTTAAATCTGCCAAAAAAAAATTTTACCTGAAATTGGGATTTTTATAAAATCATCTGATTTCTTCAGAAATTTTTAAAAATAAAAGGACTCCACATATCATAGGATACACTACAATAAAGAGATATGGCATCTACTCTCTTTCTTATAATTTCATTTCATCTTTTCCATTTCACATTATGCCACTCGTTAGATCCAACCGATGATATTCAATTTTTTCTATTATATTTTAATTAAATTATTTGTATTGACTATTGAAACCTTGTTTGAGTTGAAATAGCTTGATAAATTTTTGGCAACATTGTTGGATACCCCTTTGAGTGTGCTGATGAATTTGACCTATATTCTATTATCCCTGAATAATTAATTAATTAATTATATGGGTTGTGAAACCTGCCTTTATTGATTTTTAAATAATAAAATTATTTAGGATAAATATGAACCATAAATTTTGGATTCTTCTTGGTTATTTATTCCTAATTATTTCTTTTTTAGAAAATTATTATCGTGTCATGCTAATATAAAATAAAAAGTGTATTTTTGTACTTTTAAGGATAATGTGTTTTGACTATGACTGTTTGGATTGAATGATGAGGAGGTACGTGGATCTTGGTTTATTATATTGTTTTTTTGGTACTATGAAATCATACTTTGTTATATCTACTTCCTTAAAATATAATTAAATTCATAGTAGTGAGATAACATGGGTTCAATATTAAGGACTACACATTGAATCTCTGTTCTTGAATGTTAACACACTATACTCTGGGGAGGCAATGTTATAAGATTTTCTAGGAGAGGGTTTCGTGGAGTTTTCTATATACTCAAGAGTGATACTGGTTCCCTATGGGGAAATCGAGGATGGACTTGTTGGAAAATTGGATACCCCATGCCTCAGGAGTTACTCATCCCTTTATGTGTGTACCCAGGATGGAATCATGATAAAGACGTGTCTCATGTGATACTTGGTCTTTCAGAAGATTCCATTAGACGGGCTTGGTGGTATTGAATACATTTTCGGTTTTAATATTGTGATACCTTTGGGAAGGGCTCAGTCTCCAACTATGAACATTTATATAATAATAATGATAATGGATGGATGGTTTTATTTAATGCATCATTGGGTCCCATGTGAATTTTCATATTATTCTGGTGCTTTGAAGCACACATTGTTGACACCTAAACTGGAACCAAGATAAAGAATGGGCTTGGGGTATGTTACTTTTTCACTACCTTTTATTTTTCTAGACATTATATATATATATACATCTTTCTTATTATAGTTACATTATATAGATTCCTGGAATAGGATGAAGTAGGTGGTAAGGGATAGGTGTCGTTGAGAATCCTGACCAAGTAATACTTATTTTATTTTCCATAGTAAATTTCCTGCATTTCTTGTATACCAGCACACTGCATGTGTTTACAAAATGAAATGTAAAGGTTTAGACACGATGGCTATTGACCAACTAGGATTTTATATCACACCCTACTTGAGAACTATTTCTTACCCAAGTATACATTAAGTCTATAGGTATGGATAAAAGGAAACATGTCTATAACAATCGTACTTTTTATTACACACTTAAATTTGATTTATTACATAAAATTTCACTTAATACAACTTTTTGGATCAAGAGGTCTAGATTCATACGAAATTATGAACATTACAAGAAAACATAAGAAATAAAATAAAACATCTTTATTGTAAAATTTTGTAATATGCCCACAACATTTCTTCATACTTACCATTGCATGGGATAACCTGAGGACATACATAAGAAAAGAGTGATCTATAAAGCCCAGAAAGTGAGTAAACAAGTAATAACATAAAGAATAAAATACATTTTAGGAAATAGTCATATCAATGGATCATAATAGAATCTTGAACATAAAGGCATGATATAGCATGATTATAATAACATGGAAATGTGGCAAAAACATAAAACATGAAATTACCATGAGCCAAGGCTCATTGAACATGGATTAGCATGAGTAAACCCGCATTGCACTTGAATTAGCATGATTAAATCCTCATTGAACTTGATTTATCCTGATAAAACCCACATTTCCCATCATGTATCATTATAAAATACATTACCCATTTCATTGGAGCTTTATTAGGGCACACCATTTATAAAAACGTTATTTCATGCATAAGTGTTTCACATGGATCATATAACATGCAATCATTCAACATCATAAGATATTACATGATTAAATAATGTGTAATACATACATTGAGGTACCATTAATTATGTATATGTTTCTAAAGGTTAATACCCTTGATAGAGAAGTGGGTATGAATTTCACTACACAAAGATTTTGGCTAGAAAAATCGTGATACAATTTCAGCAGCATAACAGTGTGATATAAAAATTCAAAAAAATGGTTGATAAGGGAGAAATGGTGGTCTCATCATATGTATATAAAATCAATCATTAGTGGCTTATTTAGATATATGTACCAACACATGGAATTTGTAAATAGAAGGTGTAACATAATAAAGAAACTTGAATAAGGAGGATAAATTGAACAACTCTTTTGAAATTTTGGCATTGTAACTGGTGTACATGGGAGGGATTAATGAGAGATAAAGAGGTCTCTAATATTTTAGAAATAATGAGGTCAGTATGGGGGAGGTGTAAAATCATACCCCACCAATTTTAATTTAATGTAAAAGGTTTTAAGAACATAAAAAACATGGAAAAAATGAGAATGGAATAAACACCATACTTGAGTGTTTGACTTGGGGAGCTTACAGAGGGGCTTATTGAGAGCTAGGGTGACTTTGGAGGACTATAGAGAGATGATGGAAGGGTCTAGTCTAGCTAAAAATGGATATAGTGAAGAGGAATGGTGGATTAAGTGGGTTTATATAGGAAAGGAGAGGGAATTCTTTATTATTATGGTTTTGGACACATCAAAAAAAGATAATAATAAAACCATCCCATGGTTTTTTACCATGGTTATTGATAAATTGGAGTGGAAAAAAATAAGGAAAATTTCTGGTATTATTGAAATATTAGTCTTTCTTATGTAGAGGTGAGTCACATTCTCATGGAAATCGGTTTAAAAAGTTAAAATAATTTATAAGTTTTGGAGGCTCCACTAAGGAATTGTAAAGTAAATAAATCAACTCTAAAATCACATTATTTTAAAGTTGAAACATATATTGGCTGAATATTCATTTTAAGGTATTTTATTTCATCACAATTGTGTCATTATGATGACATAAACCACAATATATATTTAAAATTTGTTTACTTTTTACCAAAAAATTCGACTGTCGAAGAAAATTATGTAAATTCACCATTATATATTTTCAACATCTTGAATCCAAAAATAATATTCATTTTATGTAAATAATTTTATAAATATGTGAATTTTCACTTTTAAAATAAAAACTGACAGTTATTGAAAATTCATGGGTTTTGACAAGATCCGCTCACAAACCTTAATAAAAATTACAATTATATGAAAGTTATATAATCATTTATATTTAATGAAAATTGATTTTGTAATAATATTTTATGTAATATTAATTAAATCAAAAATACATTAATTGATCAATATAGAATCCTTAATTGAATATTAACTAAAAATACTATTTTTATTTTAAAATCCATTTACAAAGTAACAATAATAAAATGAATGTATATTGCATATTCTATACAAAAATAATGCACATAATCATAGTGATTGGGTATTATTACATATCCCCTTATAAATCCCATATAATATCTAAGAGTAAGTTGTTCGATGGTCACAGACTCTTGGGGCAGCTCTGATAACATCGCTCTGGTGGTAATCTCTATTGACTTCGACTTCTCCCATAGGTGATTCCATTCAAGCATAACGTGTTGAATCTTGGTTTGGTTTTGGACCAACGAAAAACCCAGTTATGCTACCTCCTTCCAAAGCTCTAAAAAATGTGCTTCATATGGAGAAATTCTACTGGATAAGACCATCAATTCCTTTTTTTGAGTATATTAGATTTGTTAAAGCCCAATATTAACATGAATCCTTCTATCACTATTCTACTACTATATTAGAAATGTTAAAAATTATTAACTGTATTTTAAAATCCAAAAAAATAAAACAAAATAATATCATATGTTCTATATAACCATTTCACATAGTAAGACATTTAATTATATCAACAAGAATTTTCATTAAAAAAGTTTGGGTCGTTACATCTTCCCCCCTTGAGAAATTTTCCCCTCAAGATTTTCTTTTCCCACACAAAAATAGATATTGGGAACTCTACCACGTCACTTCCTCTAGTTCTCAAATTTCCTCTTTAAACTTTTGGTTCTTTAACAACACCTAAACGAGGGGATTTCTCTTATTTGGGAGAAATGTTTTCTTATGTTTAAATATATTCAGTAGATTCTATTCATAGGAGAGTACATTCTTCCATGGTACCACCTCTATATTGAGTACATTTGAGGGCTCAAGTAAGTACTTCTTAAAGGGTAATACATGGAATAGATCATTTATTTGAGATAGTTTTGGTGGGATTTCTAGTCGATATGCCACTTATCCAATGCAATCAAAGATATTAAAAAGAACAATGTACCTTAGAATAAGCTTTCCCTTCTTCCCAAATCTCGGAATTCAATTCCATGCTGATATGTGGAGGAGTAACATGTCTCCAACATCAAACTCTAGGTTTTGTCGATGATTATCAGCATAGAACTTTTGTCCACTATGGGTGACTTTAATGTGGTGATGGATAGTCTTAACCTTCTCAACTATTTCTTCGACCATTTTTTGACCTAGGAGTTTTCCCTCCCAAACATCATCCCAACATGTTGGGGTTTTGTACTCTTCCCATTAAGGTCTTCATAAGGATCCATTTGGAAGATTGAGTGGGAATTGTTATTATAAGAGAACATAACCAAAGGAAGATATTGGTCCCATCCTCCTTTGATGTCCATTGAGTATTCTCTAAACATGTACTCGAGTGTTTGGATAGTATTCCCAGAATGGCCATAAATTTGAGGATGATAAGCGATACTGTAGTTCATCTTAGTGTTCAGAGCATGCTAGAGACTCTTCCAGAACATAGTTGGTAATCTTGGATCCCAATCGGATAAAATTACCAGTGGTACACAATGAATCCCTACCACTTCTCTGATGTATGTCCATGCAAGTTGATCTAATGGTAAATCCTCCTGAATTGTAGTGATGTGTGTAGTCTTTGTAAGATGATCCCCAACTACCCAAAAAACGTTGTTTTCTTTGGATTTATTCATAATTCTATTGACAAAGTCCATGGTGATGTTCTCCTATTTCCATGTTGGTATGGGTAATGGTTGAATCATCCCTTTAGACATTGGCCTTTCAGCTTTCACTTTCAGACATACTAGTCACTATGATGTGAACTCAACAATCTCCTTCTACATGTTATCCCACCAATAAAGCTATTAAAGATCTCGATACACCTTTTTTTCTGGGTGAATGTAGAAATTTGATCTATTTTTATCATCAAAAAGTTTATTATTTATCTTCGGATTTTATGGAACACATAGTCTTGTCCCAATTCTCACTATTCTTTCTTCATTAACATCGATCTCCAATTATTTCACATTTCTATTAGTTTTCACATTCTTATGAGTTCCCACATCATTCTTTTGGGAATACAATATCCTTTTCAAAAGAGACAGTTGAGAAATAATTTGAGAAATCATTGATGATGTTCCATATTTATGATTCTCATGTCCATCTTCATGAAATCTAAAAATATTGGATCCTTTTCAAATATCATTATTAATAGAATCTTTGGGTCCATTATACATAGATAATCATCCACGTTTTTCACTTTCCAAGGGTGGTAATGGATTAATCCTTCATAGTATTCGATCACCTCTAACAAACTTCGTTGGCACATATTAAACTATTTCGGGGTGAATATATACTTCAGGCTTTTCTGATCTGTATATATTTTACAATTCTACCCAAATATGTAATGTCACCGAATTTTTAATTCAAAGATTACTACATCTAACTCCAGATAATGTGATGGATATTTTTGCACATGAACATTCAATGTCTATGAATCATAGGCAATAACGTTGTCATTTTTCATTAACACACATCCCATTTCCTTATTCAAAGCATAACCGAATACCAAAAAATGTTCTCCACTTGTTGGTAGTGTGAGCATACGCATAGTGATAATCCTCATTTTCTCCATGAAGCTATCTTAGCATTCATCACTCCCTGAAAACTTGACTCCCTTCCTAGTTATCTTGGTATGAGGGTTTGGTAATCATGAGAGATTTATAACAAACTGGTAATAATATCCAACTAACCAAAGGAATCTATGGATATCTGTTCCATATGTTGTCCTTAGTCATACCTAAATTGCATTTTTCTAGAATTAGTACACATATATCCCATTTCATGTGATGATATGACCCATTAATGATACCTCCTTTAACAATAACTCGCACTTTACATAAATTTCATAGAGCTTCTCCTTTCACAATGTCTTTAGTACAGTGCATAAAATATAATCATGATCCTCCATGGTTTTAGAGTATATTAGAATATTGTCTATAAATACTACCAAAAATTTATTCATGTAATCACTAAAGACTCTATTCATCAATTCCATAAAGATTTATGGAGAATTGGTGAGTCTGAATAGAATTATTATGAATTCAAAGTGCTTGTACCTTGTACAAAAAGTAGTCTTGTGGATATCTTCCTTCTTCACCTTTACTTGGAAATATCCAGACCACTGATCCACCATGGAGAAGTATTGTGATTCATGTATTTGATTGAACAAGTAATCAATTAATGGAAGATGATACTTGTTCTTTAGTGTGATTTTTTGAGCTCACAATAATCAATGAAAAGGAATATTGACACATCCTTCTTCTTGATGAAGAGGAATGGTTCACCCCTTGGTGAAGCACTTGGTAATATAATCCCTTTATCCAGATTCTCCTATATTTCATTCATTAGATCATCAAGCTCCACAACAGACACTTTATTGAGTGTCTTGGATATTGGAAAACCCTAGGTATAAGATCAATCAAGAATTCAGCATCTCTTCTGGGAGGAAGACCAGGAAATTCTACGTGAAACACTTTAGAGAATTCCCGAACAATAGACATGCCTTGAAGGATGGTTTATTCCTTAGACTCAATCATATAAAGAATATATATGTGATCATAGGTAAGTAATATCCCCACATGAGATGATAGTGCTAAATAATATTCATCCACATACTTGCACATGTACAATATCACAAGTCGATTCACCATATGGATTGTGATTTCACTCTCAAGGAAATTTATGTTGTCTCTATACAGGGAATTCCAATCAATGCCAATAATTTCATAAAATTACACTAGAGGGAGTATGGCTAGGTTATCTGGGATGTCCAATCCCTGAATTGTGATAGGGGAGGAGTTATATTCAACAGATACAATGATTTCTCCATTTAACATTCTCACCAACATCCCTACTTCCATGATTTGTGGTGGTTTTGGGATTGTTCTACTGAACTTTATGGATATAAAATTATGTGCAGAACCTGAATAAAAAAGTATGTTTAATATTATTGAAGGAATAAGTAGCGTACCAATCACCACTTGATTTTTAGGGTTCTATTTAGTGGTAGTGATGGAAAAAGGTCTCAAATTATTCCTTTTAGGTTGTTGGTTGCCTTAAAAACCCTTAGCTTAGGGAACGAGTTGCAAAGTTCTATAGTTCCTTCCATTTTAAGAAATAAACAATGCATTGAGGTTTGAATGGAGTGTTCCTATCCTCTTTTGCAACATCAAGTTTTTATTGTCTACAATTAATGGACAAGATCTTGTATCGTCAATAACTAAATCATTTCTTCATCCCCTTCATGAAATTTTTGGGGTGCTTCTTTCCACACCTTTTCAAGTTAGGTGCTATAATTTCTTATCACCATTGGATTTATACATCAGACTTCCAGAATTAAAGTCCACTTTCTGCTTCTTATCCCTATGATAACCCTGAGATTCTATGATCTCATTTTAGACTATGAGGGCACATCATAAAATTTCCTAATAGCCATCGAATTCATGGATCTCTAGGGCTTTCTCTAGGATAGGTTTTATCCCACCAAAGAAGTGGTCTAACATTAATTTGGGGGTAACGACAAATCTGAAGGCGTATCATGCAATCCTTATGATGTTTTCCTCAAACACTCCTATGGATTCGTCTTTTTTTTATTGGGAGCAAGGAAGTGACTTTCTATCTTATGTCAGAGGGTGCAAGAAAAATATTTGTGGAAAAATATTTTATTACAAAAACATCTATTCTAACACCTCAATATCTTCCTCTTGCTTCATATTTTTGATCAATGTCTACTATTGATCAACTTAACTGTCTATACAATAAGCAGCCAGAAGAACCTTCAGTTGTTCGGAACATTGATGTATGGAGAAGATCATCCCAGTAAAGTGGATACATTGTTTGACTATTGAGGGATTATATAATACATTGAAATTAGGAGGCCTTTGTCTCACGAAGCTGTCGATTGAAACTTGTTCTTTATTAGGAGGGTTGGACGGTACTCTTGACCCATATTTCTATTCAAAACTTGATTTAACAGAATGATTATCATTGCAATGTTTTCGATTCCCACTCCCATCAGATTGGGGATCTTATTAGAATAGTCATCACATCAATCTTCACATCAGTTGTTAGCTCGAGTCCTTCTATTAACAGCCATTAGCTGGAATAAAAGAGATGTTAGGGGTAACACATATTGGATAATCAAATGACAAAATGGTTAGAAAATAAATTACATTTATGTTATTATCTTTTGAATTTATAGGCTTTAATCTATGTAATCTATGATCTACTTCCCAACATAAATTCTTAGGGAAATTTATTTATTCTCACAATAATGGTTCATTCTAATATTTTGAATTTAAAAAATCATATCCTCTAGAAGTGGCATACCAAGAGTGCAAAAATTCCCATTGTTGGGCACCAGTTCCCCTTAGAGTCTAGCTCAAAGCAGTGTTTTCGAGTGTTACCCCTAGATACATTTGTGCCAGAGCCACCTCTACTTGTTCGTATCAATATAGGGATGTGTTTCTTGATATATAACATAAAATATATTCACCAATATTTTTGGATGTTTTTATTATACATAGTCTTATCCCTAAGTCTTTCATTATAGTTTAATAATATTAATCCCAAAAATAACTAAACCTATCATTTGATATCAGCTATAACAACCCTGGACTTTATTACACACTTAAACAAGATTTATAACATACACAAGCAATTAATAAAACTCTAATTATTGATAGGTTCGGTGTCTTGAGAAATTTTGAACATTAAATGACCAAATAAGATATAAAATACAACATCTTTATTGTAAAATTCTTTTACATGACAACAAAATTCATTTGTACTTAGCATTGTATGGGATAACCTGAGTATAGACATAAGAAATGAGTGAACTATAAAGCCCATTAAGTGAGTAAACAATGTATAACATGATAAATACTATACATGTTCGGAAATAGGAATATCAAGGGATCATAAAAGAAAAATGAAAATAAATACATGATATAGCATGATTATCATAACATGTAAATGTGGAAACAAAATACAATATGATATTAGTATGAGGCAAGGCTCATTACACATGGATTAGCTTAAGTAAACCCTCATTGCACTTAAATTGGCTAGATTAAACACGTATTTCACATTCATTAGAATGAATAAACCCTCATTTCACATGGTCTATTATGATACTAAACATTACCCAATGCATTGGGGTGCTATCAGGGCTCACCCTTTATAAACATTTCATTTCATGCACAAGTGTGCCACATGGATCATATAACATGCAGTCATTCAACATCGTAATATATTACACAATTAAATAATGTGGAATACATACATGTAATTACTATTAAATAAGTCTATGTGCATAAAGGTTAATACCCTAGATAGTTAAATGGGTATGGTATGCACTACACAATTATTTTGGATTGGAAAATTAAGATGCAATTTCGGCAGCATAACAGCGTGACATGAAAATTCATAAAAATGGTTGATGAGGGAAAAAGTGGTATCTCATAATATTTACAAGAAATGGATAGTAATTGGTTGATATATATTCATTTACCAATAAATAGAAATTTTAAATAGAATGCATAACATAATATTGAAACCTAAAGAAAGAGGAAAAGGGAATAACTCTTATGAAATTTCGGCATGGTAATGGGTGTACATGAGAGGGATTAATAAGAGATAAAGAGGTTTATAATTATTAAAACATAAGGAGGTAAATATGGGGGAGGTACTAAATGATACCCCAACATTTTTAAAATAATGTAAATGGGTATAACAACATAATGAAACTTGGACAAAATGATAAAGGAAGAAAGCTATTACTAAACTATGTGGCTTCTAGAGATTGAGTAGGGGCTTCTTGAGAGATTTATAACCTTAAGAGGATTATAGTGAGATAAGGTAAGGGGTTGGTCAATATCCAAATGGTTCTAGTGAAGAGGAATGAGATATTTAGTGGGTTTATATAGGAAAATAGAGGGAATTATTTATTATCTAGGTTTTTTACAATACATAATAAACTAATCAAGACCACAAACCATACCATTATTTTTTCCCATGGATTTTCCCAAAGTGGAGTAACATTATTTTAAGTCCAATGGCCGAACTTAATAAAATAATAATCTTGATTATGTGAATGTGGGCCACACTCTCATGGAAATCATTTTAAAAAGTTAAAATACTATATAGGTCTTGGAGGGTCCACTATGGCATTGTAAAAAAATAAAACTGCTCTAAAGTCACAATATTTTAATACTAAAACATATATTGGCTGAATAAACCTTTTATAGTATCTTATTACATCACTACATGGTCATTATTATGTCATAAAACACATTATATATTTAAACGGTATTTAATTTTTACCCAAAATTTCAACTGTCTCAAAAAATTGTGAAAAATTCACCGTTAGATAATTTTGACAACATGGATACAAAAATAATATTTATTTTATATAAATAATTTTCTAAATATGTGAATTTTAAATTTTGAAATAAAAACAAAAAATTATTTAAAATTCATGTGTTTTTGACAAAAAATACTTTCAAACATTAATAAAAATTTCAATTGTATATAGATTATTGAAATCATTTATATTTAATAAAAAATTATTTAGTAATAATATTTTATTAAAATATTACATAATTAATAAATCCATTAATTCATCAAAATAGATTTCTTAGTTGAATATACACTAAAAATACCATTTTAAAAGAACATTTTCAAAGTAACAATAATAAAATGAATGTATATTATTTATTATATACAAAACTAATGTAAATAATCATATTACTAGTGTATTGTTACATAAAAACATATAAAACTAGCATAAGACCAAAGGGAAAGGTGTGCAATTGTGACATACTCTTGGGGAGGCTCGGATAACATTATTCACGTGGTAATCTCTATTAACTTCTGCTTCTCCCGTAATTAATTTGATTGGAGCATAACATGTTGATACATAGCTTGGGCTTGGTCAATAGTAAAAACTAGTGATGCTACATCCTTCCCGAGCTCAGAAAAATGGGCTTCTTATGGAGAAATTCTAATATATTAGGTCATCACTTCTTTTTTATAAGTAAATTGGATTTGTTAAATCCCTATATTTATACTAATCATGTGATCACTTTTCACTTACTATATTAGCAAGAATAACAATTCATAAGGGTATTTTAAATTCCAAAAAAATAAAAACAAGAAAGTGAATATGTTTTATATAACCATATTACATAATAATACTTTTAATTAGATCAATAGGAATTTTCATTAATACATGTTTGGGTTGATATAGTATCACCCTCAATTCTTAATTGCTTTGCTGTTTTGGATAGAGCATTGGGGAATATGACTGAGCCTATGCTTGAGATGATGTTTTTGCAATTTGTGTCACCTTCAAACCAGTTTTCATAGAATTATTTTATTCCCACTTTTTATACATTTATTTTAGCAAAAACATCATATAATGACATCACTATGTATTTGGTTTGAGTTATCAGCATCTGCACATTTCATTTATTCTCATTTTCTTATTTTCATGTGAGAGTTGTTGTGTCTAGTGTAAAAATTCGAAGTGAATGTTTGTTAAATATAAATTTGTAGATGTTTTTAGATGTTAAATAGACATTACCATCTAAATAGTTGGTATGAATCATTTAATGATCCTTAGATGTTCTCTATTCCTTATCTAGACTCGACTCTGGTTGTGAGGTATCTATTGTGTAGTGCTCAGAGGCAAGCTATATACGTACCCTCTTTTTTTCACCTTTACATGTCTAACTTGTTTTCTAAAAAATTATATCTAAATGTGTGTGTTTGGATATTATAGACCAATACTTCTTCTACGTAATCATTTTGTACCTCATGATAGTGGATATGAGCACATTCCAAAGATAGTTGGTTCCAAGCCACCAGAAGTGCCACTAGTAGTGCCTCCTGTGTTGTTACCTATGGCTCCACCTCCAACTGATCTTCCGATGGGACCAGACACACCATTTAGGGATATTATCGTCAGGTTTATTCAGTTCATTAAGAATGTTTCCAGACATTCCTTATCATTACTACATCATAAGTGAGTCATTCTATAATGGAACCCACCCACCTTCTCAGGGAGTAGTGGTCCTCATTCTATAGAGTCATAGATAGAATCCATGAAGCCTATATTCGACCATCATGAGAAACTTCTTGAGAATATGGTAAAACATGTATTCTATGTTCTTTGTGACTCCTACAATCATTGGTGGGATTCTATTTCTTAGGTGGATCATACTAGAAACATGTTTTGGTAAGAATAAAAAACATATTTCTACGATCACTTCATTCAAAAGACTCTTAGATATAACAATGATAGGGAATTATTACATCTTAACTAGGGATCTATGATAGTGTTATCAAATTCTAATCATTTATCAGAGATTCAAAATTTTTCTCCATATCTACCCACTAAAGCATAGACTTCTGTGATGGGATTTCATAATGAAATTAGATATACCATCCACTCAAAAGTGAACATCTGTCCTTTAAAAACTATTATAGAAATCATGAATAAGGCTCTAATTTCAAAGAGGAATATCAGGGAAGCAAATCCATTGAGTATGGGTTGATCAGTTCCTAGACAGGGTGAATTTTTTTTTGGGAGAAGGAAATTCCTCTTCAAGGGTGCACCTGGGGAAATTTTAGTCATACAACATGTACTAACAATACTATTATATGTCATTAGTGTGGTAGGATCAACCATAAGAAGAACTTGGGCTTGAGGAACCCAGTGCCATTCCATGTTTGCATCAAGATGGGCCACCTTCATCATTTCTACCATTCCTTATCATGAGAATAAAGTGGTATAGGTTACCAACAAACACCTCAATTATTTATGGGGTGTATGAAAACAAAGTAGGCTAGAATTTTGTTTTACACTAGCTGATTTGGACGAGGTAATGGTAGAGACCTTGGATGAGGAAATCAATTTCCAAACTATCACTGTCAGAAATGTGAACCTATTAAGGCTAGTCAAAAAGCATCTTAGGGTCATGGTTTAGTTATTATATACATAGTGAAACTAGAACTAGAGAATTAGAGTATAGGACCATCAATTTTTAGAGGTACTATCCTGGTAGCATCTACTTTAGTTTCTTCTTCTGTTTGATACCAGTGCAGCACACTCCTTTTTATTTGTTACTATTGTTGAATGCCTTGGTTTTACAATTGAGTACCTTGGTGGAAATATTTCTCTCAACACTCCACTATGGGTCAGGACATGTGGCCTAATATTGTGCCAAGAGTTTTCCTTGAGATATTTGGGTAGCGTTTCATTGGGAATTTTTACATCCACGTTATATTTTCCATCAACATCATTCTTCATATAAAGTCACTCGCTCCTTATCATGCGCAATTGGGTTTATATCACTGTTAGGTTTCCTTCACATCCCCTAATTGAGACATATATCTACAAAATATATATTAGGATATGCATGCAGATCGAGCCGGACTTAAATGTGTAAGGGTGAGAAGACTGACAGCTCAATTATCTATTCTCTTCATGAGAAATCAGGGAACACATCTAGTGTAATTCCTTCCAATTTTGGACCATTTTAATGAAGTCTTTATTGATGTTTTCTCTGGCTTACCTCCCATTAGGGAGGTGGAGTTCACTATCGAGTTGGAGCTAGGTGTGGCAACAGTGTTTATTCGTCCTTATATGATGGCACCTATAGAGCTACATGAACTCAGAAATCATCTTGAAGACCTTATGGATAAGGGTTTTATCAGACCTAGAACATTTTCATTAGGTTCACCAAATAATTTCTCTATGAAGGCAGATGTTATGCTTAGATTTTGCGTGGATTATCATCGAATCAACCAGTTTATGGAAGATAATCGATATATGTTGCATCACATAGAAGACATATTCGACCATCATTAAGTAGAAACTATTTATTCCAAGGTTTATATGAGGTTGAGATATCACCAAGTGTGTGTGTGACCATCTAACATACCATGAATGGTGTTCTAGAGCATGTACGACTTGTATGAGTTTCTGGTTATGACATATGGCCTCGTAAATGCGACTACAGTCATAATCGGTATGATAAATCTGGTTATTCACTAATACCTTGATTCCATTTTGGTGGTTTTGATTGGTTAAATATTAGTGTATTAGCACTCCATACATGACTATGCATCCCATCTTGAGATCATGGATATAATATTTGAGACAAGAATATCAGTTGACCCAAAAATGTTGAGCACCATAGTTTCATGGGAGGGGCCCAATAATGTTTATAATATACACAATTTCAAGGGTATTACATGATACTATAGGCATTTCATCTTGGATTTATCCATATTAGTAATGCCTCTTACGTCCCTCACTAAGAAGGGTGTATATTTTATGTAATTCAGAAGAGTATGAATACATCTCAATATAGATAGAATTCTTATACTCACCATCACCTTATACCTCTTTTGTTTGATGTGGGACATCAATTTTTTCTATGTGTTTTGTCCATGATGGGTCATAGGCAGATCAGAAGATAGTATAAGAGATCACTGAGACTCATCGGGCTATTCAAGATAGTAGAGATATTCAAGTCAGTGGCCTATCAGTTACTATTACCTCAGAGGTACCATTTCATGTACGATGTCTTCCATGTATCTCATATTTGATAGTATCATCCAGATATGTCTCATCCATCTAATCCAAATGACATTGACCTCGAAGAGGATTTATCCTTTTTGTACATTCTTATTCATATTGGAAATCATAGCATGATGGTTCTCCGAGTGAGGTCTTTTACTCTCGTCTGGAGGCTATAAAATATTACATCACTCTCTCGAATAAAGTTTGGGTTAAAAATAATTAAAATGGGATTGGAAAGGAATAAAAAAAATTAAGGATATAAAAAAGAAATAAAAGTGGGATAAAAATAAATAATATAATTAAAGTGATTGGAGAAGAGTTAAAATAATTAAAATGGGTTAACCTCTTTTATTAATTAATTTCCTTTCTCCCTTGTTATTTTTATTATTTTATTTAACTACATGTTATTTATTATCCTTTTTTCCACTCCCTTTTTCATTCATTATTTTCTTTTTTTTCTTGTCCTCTCCTCTCTCACCTTATTGTGTGTGTCCCCCTATAGCACCCCCCCATTGGTGCGCCTGGTCCTCCTCTGCTTTCCCATTATAATCATGTTTCAACTTCGATTCACCTTTTTTTACAATTTAGTCGTCTGCATTGTGAGTCTCTCATTTTGTCTAAACTCAAGCACCAAGAATCATACAATCTAATCCTCTCTCCGTTGTGCAATCTTCTGGAGATGTTTTTTACCCAAAATTGCGTTTTTTCTAAAATCTTCTGATTTCATCCATAGTTGGGAAAATAAAAGGCCATTTTGGATTATAGGATCAACTATGATTATGAGGAAGAAAGACTACTCCATTTCCAATCTTTTTTTTTTGTCTTTTTGATCCCATGTTGTTTCGCTCCATGGTGCCTACTGTCAATTTTCAATTTTTCCTTTTCTAATTAAATTAATTTATTTAGATTGAATATTTCATCCTTGTTTTAGATGCACTAGATTATATAATTTGTTACAACATCAATTGATACCACTTTGGGTATGATGACTTATTTTTTCCAAATTCCATTAGCCCAAAATAATTAATTTATTAATTTCATTTGTTGTGCAACCCCACTTGGGTTGAGTTTTAAATCAAATAAATTATTTAGGATAAATATAAATGATGAATTTTTAAAAAAAATTGTATTTTATAAATAATTATATCATTTTTAAACAATAAAACATTTTTATGCTATTATAAAATAGAGAACTCATTTTTCAACTTTTACTGATAATGTGTTTTGACTGTGAATTTTTTGATTGAATGATCAGGAATAATATTGTTCTTTGTTTCTTAAATTTTTTGTTGATAATATAAATTCATTCACTGTGACATCTATTTCCTTGAAATATAATTAAATTTAGGATGGTGAGAAAATGTGGATACCATATTAAAGTGAACACATGGACTCTTCATTCCCGATTGGTTACCACACTACGTTCTAGGGAGGTGATGTCTTAGGCTTTTCCTGAATAGGATTTTCCTTGGATTTCTATACCATCAGGGGTGATACTGGTTCCCTAAGGGATAATCATGGATACAAACATTTTCAATGTGGCTTTTCCATGCCTTAGGTGATAATAGTCCCCTTGTGTGTGATACCTAGGACAGACTTGTGATAAATCCATGCCTTGAGAAATACATGGTCTTTCAAAATATTTTCCTGGACAGGCTCGTCGGTATTGGATAAATTGAATAATGTACCACAGTGATACCATTGGTACCATCTTAGAATCCAACTCTAAACTATAATATAACAATATTGATAATGTATGGAAGGATTTATTTGAAGAAGCTATTGGTTCTTTGTGAATTGTGAAACCTTTCTGGTGCTTGGTAGAACACATTATTGGAAAATAAATTATACCAAATATAAAGTACATGTTTAGGGTTATGTTGATTTTTTCCTTTTACATTTATAGAATTTGTATATATATATATATATACATCCTACTTTTTACAAGCACATTATTATAATTCTTGACTTAGGAAAAATCTGGTAGTAAGGGATGGGTTCCATTGAGGACATGGACCAATTTATACCTACTGTATTTTCTTTAGTTAATTTCATTCATTAGTCATATAATGGAACACTACTTGGGTTTACAACATGAAATATAAAGGCTTAGAAGTCATGGGTGTCTAACTGTCGAGATTTTATCTGCCACCCTACTTAGTGATCATTTTCTTGAGAAGCATTTGTTTTAATTTGTTTCATTTTCATTATAGTTTTTAATTAATTTTTATATTCCTTCATTCTGTACATTTATATTAGTATTGATACCCTAAAATAATATCATTTGGTATCTAGTTTCATTTATCATATTCCACACTGTTCAATTTTTCATTGGGGATTATTTAATTACTTGTGATGAAGTTTGTTTAATTATATTCTTCATTTACTAATTATAAATTGTTTTTCTTCCACTTTGTATTTCAAATTACCTCTGAGGTAATAGTATCAATCCCGATAATGTTAAAAATGTTCATGATACTAGTCGAAATCCTATGGTGTTCGAGGAGATCTGCTTAAGGTCATGTGGCCAACCTAGCTCATTGAACCTTTCCAATTGCTCCTGGGTTTGAGATGTTACACTTTATAGTGGGTATCAATTTAATTTTAGTGGAATCCTTGGGAACTTGATTTTGGAAAACATATATTTAGAAACATAACCCTACAAAAATCATTAAGGATAAGTATAATTATAAGATATATTCATAACATTTTGGTAAGGTGGTGATTAAGTGGTTTTCTAATCAATGTATCCCTATCTAGACAATATAATTGGATTTAGTTTTGGAATCAATTCATCTTCGGGTAATAATACTAAATAGATTTATCCAAGTATATATCAACCATCATCCTAGTCAATGGTGAGTGTTCCATTACTCTACACCTAGTTCGACACTCTCGGGGTATATTCTTTGGTTAATTCATAGATTATTTACAAACCATTATGAAATATTTTAACATATTTCTATTATTTAAAAATATTCAGAAAGAAAACATTTTTATGATTATGTGATTAGGTATGCCAAAATTTCTAATTTATGTTAACTTTTTTTCTTATTTCAAAATCATAAATTATGATTCATAATGTTATAATCTAATATAGTGCAATCCATTTTTTATATTTGGAACCTTGTTGGAGGAATAGAATCTATATCAATGCTCCTAATCACTATAGGGATTTCCCTCTTTGTAAATATAATGAAGTTTTTACTAGAGATGGATTTTGAACTAAAAAAATTATAACTATATTGAGGATGTTGACTCTGGTTATAACTAATAAACTTGCCTATATAGATGGGCATACTAATTCATAATGTGGTGTAACAATGTTATAATAATTCAGGAAACAACAAACATTCAACATTCAATGGAACCACAAATCCATTTTTATATAATAAATGGATAAGTTCCTTCGAAAATATATTTCGCAGTTTGGTATGTAATGAAATTGAGAAGGTTTTAATGGTAGTTTATCTTCTCATGGTGGATGTGGATCAATATAGGTATTTGATTAGAAACACTAAGGATGAGGTGGAAATATAGAGAATTAATTTCTATCATTTTAAGGAATATTTACCAGAAAAATATTTTCCTTGTGAATGGTGAGGGGATATAGAGACAAAATTCCAATGTCTATGTCAAAGGAAAGAATAAAATGTTCCTATTGATGAATATAACATTACAAAGATGGAAATTTTTTTTGGGATATGTCTGTAATCTAAAGAACAATATTGTTCATTTCTTTGAAGGAATTTATCCAATAATTTTAGCTTCACTAGTCTCCTAAACATTATCATCATATGATGATATAATATCTTGTAATATCAAGACTGAGAAATAGTTATCCATGTCTTATGGATTTGAATAAAGGCCTGAGAATAAGGGGATACTAGTGAAAAATAGATAAGGGGATGAATGGAATGGGAAATTTTCCATCATGTGATATTTGTAAAAGGAAACACCTTAGTACATGCTTAAATGGAAATGGAATTTTCATCAAGTTTTGAGAAAAATTCCATTATGCTACTGAATTAATGGGTAAGGATGAATCCATAAAAGTATTGTAATGCCCTAACCCTAGATACCCAGAGTCGGTGCATTATTACATAACATTGGCATGATCACAAGAAAGATCAAGTCTCGAAAGACTGATTAGTTTAGTAGTCTTGGAAACAGTAGATATATTCATAAAGTTTACATTACATCAACAAGTGAAAAACTACAACAACATATTGTCTTCATATCCATTCATACTATCCCTCCAGGTCATTCATAAAATACTTCTTCACATCCTAGGAAAAATAAAACATTGAAAGGGGTGAGCTCAGATGCTCGGTAAGGATAACAATATAGCGGAAACTTTCATAAATAAACATAAAAATTTAAGGCAATGTATAACTAAAAAAAGACTTTTAAACTTGAACTTATGCATAATATGGAAAGGATAAAATGAAATAATGCCATCTACTTATTCACATGGATATTCTATTAGTCGAATAATCACATGAAAATATTAATAACCACATTCATAATGACAGAATTGATAATGACAGACTATCATAACCACATAGCCAAGGCCTTGTGCCAAGACTACAAATAAAATTTTGTCAAGGACTCATGCCAAGACACTAGTTTGTCTCATGAGACCTATTGATTCATCAAGGAGCTATAGTGGGCTCCACCCTTCACTTACTAAGTCCAATGCATTCCTCATATGAGAAGTTTTAAACATAACATTAACATTCGTATTAAAACTAGCATACGAAATGTCAATACATTTTCCACAAACCATGAATGGTGTAAAAATAGCACATCCACAGTCAAACATAACTCATTCAATACAATATGGAAGATTGTATTGTATCATATTAACCTCAATTGAGAATAATGAAGGATATTTACATAGATGAAAATAATCATCAAAACTATTTGAGAGAAATATCCCCCTTTTCTTGAAATCATTTAAAAGTCACACTATTTGTCAAGAAGCCATTTAAAAATAGATTTTTGAATCAAAGTGTCCCATACCACTTTGAATCTTTTAAAAGGAGTTTTAATTTTAAAACATTAATGACCATATAAAAAATCCTTAAAATAATTTTTAAAATATGGACATTAATGAACAATATTTAGATGAATAAGTCTTTAAAACATTTAATAATTGTATTTTAGTTAGAGTTTCTAACCAAAAGAGAGACACTTGAATACAAATAATTGAGGAAATCAAAACTTTTTAATATCATGTGAATAAAGGGATTCATGATATACTATGTCAAAGTATATTATATACACCACATAAAATTTATTTGGTGTATAACAACAAAGAAGTCTCAAAGGAATGTAAATTGAGATGAACTCTCTCACAAAGGCTGCATCCTTAGGATAAGGATAAATCAACGACATAATTATGTGTGACAAATATAAATACACTAAATATGATTGTATATTAATTGTAAAACAATCAAAGTACATTCACACATATTCTTGTAAAAACAACACCAATGAATTGGATGTTTATCTCAACAAATCGAGATTGAGTAAAAATTACTCTTATCATGTTCATTCCGATGACTTCAGAATTTATCAATGGAGTGATTATGTTTGTAAAATGTATATACATTGAATGGGGAGTGGAAATTATGACATAATCGAATGAATAGTGATTCCACACATAATCTTGGAGTAAAATAATCAATAAAGCATGCATAAAGCTGAATGAGTGGAAATTGAAATTTCAAATTCCCTTATCAATTTGATAACCTATGAACAAGAACCCATGAAAAAAGGATAATAAAATGATGATGAAAATATCCATAAATTAAATAATATCACACAATGAATACAATCATGGGAAGTACACACACCACATGCAATAAATAAGTGGTGAACAATGGAAATCTCACGGAATTTAAAGTGAGATAAGAAACCCCTTACTTTGTACTTCTTCCTTGGTCAACGGTAGGTTAAAATCTTGTATAATGGTGAAATAATTGTTATTTAATTATACAAGAATCATTTACATTAATATGATATCATATAAGATCTTTTAACATTGATTTTTTATTAATATCTTAGTATTATCATCATTTCAGGTGTTAACTTACTCGTTTTCCTTTATATTATTTGTTAAGTAAGCCGTGTTTTTTATGGATAGGTTTTATCTAATTCATATGAATAATTATATCAAGTCCTTAAAAATTATTTTTAATCATTAAATGAGAATTATACTTGAATGTATACGATGGAGAATGAATCTCATCGCGTTCGTGGATACAGTAGTCCGTACATACGCACGAGCGACAATATCATTCTATTGATGTTAAAATAATATATAATTGGAAGATATATCATATAAAAAGAATAATTATCATGTTATATTTATTATTTACATGAATTACACATCATTATTATACCCATCCAAATAATAATTTATTGAATGACAATTACACCACGGCGTGGAGATGGTAAGCCGTACGTACGCACGTATGGTGACATGCCATTCAAAGGATAGATAGAATACTGAATATGGTTGTACCATATTTATAATAACATCACATTATATTGAATATAATGGAGTCATTATTTTATAATTTAAATAACAACGAAATAAGAAGTTGAAGAAGAAAGGAACTTGAAAGAGGGTGGTGAAAACATTACCTCTTCTTCGGGTTCTTCCATTTGATTTGATCAAAAGGGCTCCTTAAGATGGCTTTATGATCAAACTATGTCCTCTAGGTTGTATTAAGGGAAGTTGAGAGAGTATTTGGATAGGGTTTGACTGATTCAAAAAGGCTTTGAATGTTTGAATTAGTGAGAAGGGGGAGTGCCCTTTTATAAGAGGGGTGAGGTGCACCTTTGGAAAACCTAAAAATATTATTTTATAATAAATTCTATATTCGGTTTATAATGGCTCCAAAGTAGATTATTTAATGTTTAAGGTGGGTATGGGTTGAAAACCACTCAACTAATAGAATTTGGACAGGTTTGGTTCATTATATTAACCTTATCTTTAAGTATTAACTCTTAGTTAATTAGTTTCACTTTTACAATGTCTCTTGGTATTTTTATATTATATGGTTAATAAAAATACTATATACATCCAAGAGACCCCAAAGAGGTCCATTAATGATACACCTATCATGATATAAGTCTCTTGGAAGAGCCTTAGATTTTTAGGAATTGAATATAAATTAATAATATAATATTTGTTTTAAAAACTCTTTTATGTCAATTTTGACACTATTGGGTTTTTTTATAAATTCATAACAGCATTATTACTTCGAAAACAATTTATATAATCATTAATAATATGACATATTAACCTATAAAATTAGTGTAATTCATAAAAAGTCTCAAATTACATTTATTTTGATATTTATAATATTAATTATTTTAATATTTCATTAATTAGGTAATTACTCTATAACCATTGTTTCATTAATAAATTAAATTATTTAATGTCTAAAAATCATAAATAAAATACCATTATGTAGGAAACCTTGTTATATTTCTAATGAATATTTAAAATCAAATTTATCTTATGTATAACCCTATATTAAAAATGTTTTAGTAGATAAACATTGATTTTAACTCTTTTAACTCTTCTTTGAATTAAATAATAATAAATGTTTTAATATAATACAAGTGGACCTAAATGATAATATTTTACTCCTAAGGTTGTTTTTGGTCAATATACATTGTCCAATGGAATTAGGACATGTGTTAGGGTAATATTAATATCATTTTTACCCTTAATTACCCTATTTACTTTTAATCGTGGTAAATAAAAGTAAAAAGTTACTATTCACCAAAAATTATTTTTATCTCAATGAACCAAATTTTAATACTTGATATTAACTGTGTCTCTTAGAGTTTCGAAATTCCACTCACAGAAGTGGTAAAATTATGTTTTATGAAAAATTCTGTTTTTTTTAACTACCACTTAGTGGTTTCACTATTCATCAAAAAATGAAAGTTTCCCGAAAAATACCAAAAATTAGGCCTAAGATATATTTGATATTAGAAATTAAAAAATGATGTATATTTTACCAAATTCAAGACATATCAGTTTCATTAATTCATTTAAAAATTAATTCCCGTCGTCAATACAAATAGCGTGTTTTTAAGAGATAACAACTATCAAAATATTGACACTTGTTTATGTCGTGTTTAAATGTGAATTACATCCAACGAACAACATTGTATTAAGTGGTAAAAATATATTCTAAATATACTTTAAAACCACTCAAATTAATTATTTATCAATATTAATTATTTCGATTAAAATAGTTGTTTTTACTTAAAACTAGTACCGGCCCGTAAAATAGCACGGATTATTCGATTAATGATTGTTCTTTTAATAAGAATTAATAATTATAATTGTTGAGAAGAAACATTAATGTTGACTAAAAAGAAAGGGGCTTGATTAATGGTTTTACTTATAAAAAGAATTTTTATTTATAATAGTTTAGAAGAAACAATAATAATGACTAAAGAGTGAAAGTCAAATCCTACATAAGACAGTGATTGTAAAAATAAAACCGACAAATGTGAAAATGACTGAAATAAATATGGTATGTTTAGAAAATCTCGAGAAAAAAAAACTAATGGAAATCAGTCCAGCAAAATGAAAATAATAAAAAATGAGCAGAATGAAAACATGGATTTCCCAGCCATTGTTTTGAAGTGCAGTTCAACTGTAGAGGTGTTGTCATCCTTTTTGGAAATCAAGGACCAGATCCAAACCATGATTTGAAGATAGCCACTTGAAAATGGAAATAAAATTATGAAATGTATTAAAGAAAATTAACACCATAATGATGTTTGTAGGTTTCTCATGATGGAAGAAACTGGAGTTAAGACTAAAGACAACGAAAATAGAAGATGCTCGAATAGGGGAGGTGAAGTTCAGAAGGTGTAAACTTTACAAATCTGTTGAAAGAAATTGAACTGAAAAATTACTACAATAAATATGACAAACTCTCATAGCACTGCCCCTCCCCTTCCCCTCGTCCCAGCACCCCCTCCCCCTGCCCAGCCCCCTCCCCTTGCCCAGCCCCATGAACAGCTCCCCCCCTGCCCAACTCCATCCCCTCCCCCTTGCCCCATCCCCAGCCCCTCCACATCCCCCTGCCCAGCCCCCTCCCACTACCCAGCTCCCTCCCTCCACTGGCCCCTACCCATCCCCCCACCCCCTGCCCAGCTTCCCCCCATCCCCATGGCCCTGCAAAGCTTGCCCCCTCGCTCTGTCCAGCTCCCCCACCTCCCCCAGCCCCTACCACTACTGAGCTCCCCGCTCCCACTGCCCCTGCCCAGCTCACCCCCCCCCCCACCTGCCCAGCTCCCCCCAGCCCCTGCCCAGCTCCCCCCCTCCACCTGACCAACTCCCCCTCCCCCTACCCTAGCCCCTGCCCAGCTCCCCCCCCCCTCCACCTGCCCAACTCCCCCCCTCCCCCTGCCCCAACCCCTGCCTAAGCCCGAGCCGCACCCCCTGCCCCAGCCCCTGCCCTAGCCCCTGCCCCAGCCCTTGCCCAGCTCCCCCTACCCCTGCCCAGCTTCCCCCCCCCACCTGCCCAGCTCCCCCCAGCCCCTGCCCAGCTCCCCCCCTCCACCTGCCCAACACCCCCCTCCCCCAGCCCCAACCCCAGCCCCAGCACCAGCCTCAGCCCCAGCTGTCATACCCCGACCCTAGTTACCCAGAGTCAGTGCATTATTACATAACATTGGCATGATCACGAGAAGGATCAAGTCTCGAAAGACCGATTAGTTTAGTAGCCTTGGAATAACTAGATACATTCATAAATTTTTACATTACATCATAAAAAAACATCTTGTCTTCATATCCCCTCATACTATCCCTGTAGGTCATTCATAATTTACTTCTTCATAATCCTGGGAAAAATAAAACATTGAAAGGGGTGAGCTCGGATGTTCAGTAAGGATAACATTATAGCAGAAGCTTTCATAAATAAGCATAAACACTTAAGGCAATTTATAACTAAAACAAAAGCCTTTTAAACTTGAACTTCAGCATAAAATGGCAAAGGTAAAATGAAATAGTGCCATTTACTTACTCATATGGATATTCTAATAGTCGAATGATCACATGCAATATCAATAACCACTTTCATAATGATGGAATGCATAATGCCAGACTATCATAACCACATAGCCAAGGCCTCGTGCCAAGACTACAAATAAGATTTTGCCAAGGCCTTGTGCCAAGACACTAGTTTGTCTCATGAGACCTACCGATGCATCGAGGAGATATAGCGGTCTCCACCCGTCACTTATTAAGTCCAATGCATTCCTCATATGAACAGGTTTAAACATAACATAAACATTCGTATTAATACTAGCATACGAAATGTCAATACTTTAACGGCAAACCATGAATGGTATAAAAATAGAACATCCACAGTCAAAAGTAACTCATTTGATACAATATGGAAGATTGTATTGTATTACATTAACTTCAATCATTAATAATGAAGGATGTTGACATAGATGAAAATAATCATCATAACTATTTGAGAGAAATATCCCCCTTTTTCTTGAAAACTTTTAAAAGTCACACTATTTGTCAAGAAGGCATTCAAAAATAGATTTTTGAATCAAAGTGTCCCATACCACTTTCAATCCTTTAAAAGGATTTTTAATTTTAAAACTTTAATGTCCATATAAATAAATCCTTAAAACCATTTTTAAAATATGGACATTAATGAGCATGATTTAGAAGAATAATTCTTTAAAACATTTTAAAATGGTATTTTGGTTAGAGTTTCTAACCAAAAGAGAGACACTTGAATACAAATAATTGAGGTAATAAAAACATTGTAATATCATGAGAATAAAGGAATTCATGATATACTATGTCAAAGTACATTATATACACCACATAAAAGTGATTTGGTGTATATCATCAAAGAAGTCTCAATGGAATGTAAATTGAGATGAAATCTCTCATAAAGGTTGTATCCTTAGGTTAAGGATAAATCAACGACATAATTATGTGTGACAAATATAAATACACTAAATATGATTGGATATTCAGTGTAAATCAATCAAAGGATATTCACACATATTCTTGTAAAAACAATACCAACGAATTGGATGTTGAACTCAACAAATGGAGAATGAGTTAAAATTACTCTTATCAAATTCATATCAATGACTTGAGAATTATCAATGGAGTGATTATGTGCATCAAAATTATATCCATAGGAAGGGGAGTGGAAATTATGACATAATCAAATGAATAGTGATTCCACACATAATCTTGGGGTAATATAATCAATGAAATATGTGTAAAGCCAAATGAGTGGAAATTGAAATCTCAAATTGCCTTATTGATTAGGTATCTTAAGAAACATACAACCATGAAAGAAGTATCACACCATGATGATGTAAATACCCATAAATAAAAGTATAAAACACAATGAATACAATCATGGGCAGTACACATACACCACATGCAATAATTAAGTGGTGATCAATGGAATTCTCACAGAATTAAAAGTGAGATAAGAAAATCCCTTACCACGTTAATCAAACTGAGTCATATGTCCAAAAGTTAATAACCACCAAATTATTTATATAATAACATGAATATAAAGAGAATCATGATAATATATATCAAATGTCCATACACAATACACCACTTTCAATAATTTAGTGGCGAACAATGGAAATCTCACGGAATTGAAAGTGAGATAAGAGAATCCCTTACTTTGTACTTTTTCCTTGGTCGATGGTAGGTTTACCTCCTGTATAATGGTGAAATAATTGTTATTGAATAATAAAAGAATAATTTACTTTAATATGATATCATATATGATCTTTTAACATTGATTTGTTAATAATATCTTAGAATTATCGTCATTTCGGGTGTTAACGGGTTCATTTTACTTTATCTTCTTTGTTATGTGAGCCATATTCGTTATTAATGGGATGTATATTATTCATATCCAGAATGATATGAAGTCCTTATATACTATTTTTAAATCATAAAATTATAATTATACTTGAATGGATATGATGGATAATGAATCTCATCGCGTTCGTGGAGACGGTAGTCCGTACATACGCACGAGCGACAATATCATTCTTTTGATATTAAAATAATATATAATTGGATGTTATATCATATATACAGAATAATTATCATGTTATATTTATTATTTACATGAGTTAAACATCATTATTATACCCATCCACATAATAATATATTGAATAACAATTACACCACGACGTGGAGACGGTAAGCCGTACGTACGCACGTATGGTGACATGTTATTCAAAGGATGGATAGAATACTGAATATGGTTGTACCATATTTATAATGACATCACAGTATATATATGATACTGGAGTTATTATTTTATAATGGTAATAACAAATAAAGAGGAAGTGGAAGCGGAAAGGAACTTGAAAAGGGTTGGTGAAAACATTACCTCTTCTTCGGGTTCTTCCTTTTGATTTGATCATAAGGGATCCTTTGGTTGGCTTTCTGATCAAAATAAGGCCTCTAGGTTGTAGTGAGGGAAGTTGGGAGAGTATTTGGGCAGGGTTTGGCCGAACCAAATGGCCTTGAAGGTGTGAAGAAATGAGAAGGAGGAGTGCCTTTTTATAAGAGGGGTGAGGGGCACCTTTGGAAAAGCTAGAAATATTAATTTATAATAAATTCATATTCGGTTTCTAATGGCTCCAAAGTTGACTATTAAAAGGTTAAGGTGGGGATGGGTCGAAAAAAACTCAACCAATAGAATTTAGACAGGTTTGGGTACTTATATTAACCTTATCTTTAAGTATTAACTCTAAGTTAATTAGTTTCACTTTTACAATGTCTCTTTGTATTTTTATATAATATGGTTAATAAACTTACTACATACATCCAAGAGACCCCCAAGTGGTCCATTAATGATGAACATATCATGATATAAGTCTCTTGTCTGAACCTTAGATTTTTTGGAATTTAATATCAATTAATAATATAATATTTGTTTTAAGAACTCTTTTATGTCAATTTTGACACTATTCAATAGTTGATTTTTTTGAAACTCATAACAGATTGATTACTTCGAAAAAGTCAATTAAATAAATCCTAATATATCATATTATCCTAGAAAATTAGTTTAATTCATTAAAAATTTCATATTATATTTATTTGGGTATTTATAATATCAATTATTTTAATTTTTCACTATTATAGTAATTACTGCATCATCATTGTGTCATAAATAAAATAACTTATTTAATGTCTAAAAATTATAAATAAAATATAATTAGGTAGGAAATCTTTTTACCTTTCTAATGAATATTTATAATCTAAAATCCAACATATATAACCCTATGTAACAATTGTTTTTCTAAAAGATATATGCTTGTGTCATTTTTGTATTCATTTTAACTTAATTAAAATAAAGTGTCATTATCACTTACAAGTGGATCCATGGGGTCCCAAAATCGACCCAAAGATGCCCATGGTCGACCATTTATCAACCAATAGGGTTAAGACACATTTAAGGGTAATTTAGTATTATTATAATATTATTCTTTTAACCCTTATTTACCAGATTTACCCTTAACCATGGTAAATAAAATATTTACCGCAGTAATTATTCAAAATGTCTAAAAATAAAAGTTACCTATTTACACAATTTGAATATCCTGATTCCAAATATGGAATCCATTTTCCTAAATTCAAAACACAGAAGTGGCAGAAATTAATTTAAAATTAATTACCGCTGTCAAAACAAAAAGCGTGTTTTTAAGAGATAATAACTATCAAAAGATTGACACTTGTTTATGTTCGGTTCAATTGTAAAATTATGTCCAATGACCAACATTATATTAAATTGTAAAAATATATTCTAAATATACCTTAAAACCACTCAAATTCATAATTTATCACTATTAATTATTTTGATTAAAAAAGTTGTTTTTAATTAAAATTTAGTAATTTTCACTATTCATCAAAATATTAAAGTTAACCGAAAAGTACCAAAATTTCACCTTAGGCTAAATTCGATATTCCGAATCCAAAAATGAAGTCCATTTTGAAATATAACATATATATAATTTCAAAAATTAGGTATTACTATTCATAACGGCTTGTTTGATTTGTTGTGGTGTGTGTTAGAACTCGAGGTTGCGTACATAACACGCTATCGCATTATTCGACGGGAAAAGTACCGTGGAAGCTTGGGGTGTTACATTCTCACCTCCTTCAATTAATTGCGTCCTCGCAATTTTTAAATTTTTTCTTGGGAATATAATGGAAAGTCCCACATCGGAAAAAGAGTCAATAAAACTATCACTTTAAAAGAAAGAAAGAGAGGTATAAGGGTCATCCAAGATAACCCATACTAGGATTCCATGTATGAAAACATGGATATGGATGATAAACTAAGTGTCATGTTCTGAAGGAGAGGGATAGAAATCATGATCAGGAGAAAGTTAACAATGAGAAAACCACAAACTTTTGTTGGGACAAACGACCATTAGTCTCCTAGTAGGAAAGTAAACGGACAACATTTTTTTTGTTTTAAGTTACATTACATAAGGATGAGGAATTCATTTATGATATTGACTAAGAATATGAAGATATATACTTAATTTTTAAGTGGAGTTTCATTCTTTAATAAATTATCACCACTAACTCATTTTTTTTAAAACGATGAGTATTCAAGAAGACTTGGTCACACTGGAAGAGCTAGAATAAACTTCTATAGAATCACATGATCCATGCAGGATAAACTATATATTCACATTGTCTTTGAAGATTAATCAAAACCAAAATGGTTAGTGAAAGATCTAATGAGCCCCCAAAAGGATATTCCTTGAGATAAATAATCACTCATCTTAATTTCTAAAAATAAACCAACAATACCCCAAAGTTAAATAAATACCATTCAATAATCAATTGTCCTTAAAATCCATCCATATAATCCAAAGTAATATTTAAACCCAATGCATTGAAGAATTTGATTATGTAGTCTCCCATGTTAAATTGTATCTCCAAATGACATCAGATACTCTTAAAGTCACATACTCAAAAGCAATTAACCTAATCACATATTCTCTATTATAGGTTATTCATTTCCATAATAACCCAAATCACTATAAATCCACAATAAAAACATAGATAAAAATCTACCATTACTCCTCAAATGAAACCCCATAGTATTCTCTTTTCCTTGGGCATATAGTGTTCCCAACAAATCGAAAATCTTTCAAAATAACATTTATCACTTAATCACCAAATCATTTTCCTATACCAAGGGTATTCATTTGATAAGAAATAAGAACCCAAATCAACTTATTATTGATCAATAAAATCATTTAACTAAAAAAAATAGTCACACTAACCAGGGACTTCACGTAGTCCAGTGGTAGGCGATAAATCCCAATCGCACTTTGGTTGTGGGTTCGATTCCCACAGCTTTGTCCGACGCGATGGGTTGTCACACGGTCTACGTGTTGTCCTTTTTCAAAAATTATAATTTATAATATTGAAAAAATGAGATAAATTCCTCAAAATACTATAACATAAATTTAACCACAAATGTTATATCATACCTTTCATTTTCATCCTAAATTATAATAACTTATAATTCTCTCAAACCCCAATGATCATATAAAACCAAATGGTTATTTATACCTATATCCACAAGAGAAGAGACAATTCTTCCTCAAATATCATTCTCACATGGCAAACTACGGGGTTACAAATACAAGAGAAAATTATTCCAAAGTAAACCCATCAACAAGGAGCACTAATACTTTTTAAACATTTCTCCAACCATTTATTCCCACATAGCTTCTTCTATGACCAAGAAAATATCCTATAGAATAGGACATTCACTAGGGTAATGGCTAGGTCCCCTACATTTACGGCAAATGACTGTAAATGGACTCTTGGGACCACTTTTATCTTCTTCCATAGTACTCTTCATTTTTCTCCGGCAATTCTTCACTTTATGTCCTTCCTTCCCGCACGTAAAGCATTTCATTGTCCCATTGAGACACTTTCCTGGGTGTCTCTTTCCACATTTCCTGGATGATGAAAATTGATGGTTCTTTTCTCCATGGTCTCCATTGCTGGAGCTCTTATCATTTATCACCTTTCTCTTCCTTGTTGAGTCTGGGAGTTGGTTAATATATATGTTGTTGATCATATTTTTGGAAAACTGATTTGGCATAAAGACGATATCTTTTATGCCTATCAATATTCCATTTTGTTTCTCATTGCCACCACCGTTCACACCTTGTACATCATTCTCAAAGTCACTATGACTTCCTTGGAATCCGGCCATTGACTAAAACCAGAAAGCATTGTGTGAGTAATAGTAGTTGTAAAATAATTTAGAGATTAAAATGTCACCATGTTCTCAATTTGAAACATATTAGGATTAACCCAGGTCATTTAATCTCATCTTATGTATATATTACTTAAATTGGTTTGTAAAGAAAATGTAAATTATGCTAAGCATATCCCCCGGGAGTGTCGTAACCAAGAGTGCAGCAAGGCCCGTTGTCGTGCACCAGTTCCCGTTCGAGTCTAGCTCAAAGCGGTGTTTTCGGGTTTTACCCCTAGGTACATCTGTGCCAGAGCCGCCTCTACCTGCTCGTATCCAGACAGGGATGTATTGCTCAGAAAACTCACAAAATCTCTACAATACCAAAATTCTAGGAAGTTCTTTTATACTAATCCTCAAAGTTCATCTTAGGTCTACGTGCTCTAATCAGAGTTTATCTAAATCTAGCTTCCAAGGTTTGTACTAAACTTCCTCTGATACCAACTGTAATGCCCCGACCCTAGTTACCCAGAGTTAGTGCATTATTACATAACATTGGCATGATCACGAGAAAGATCATGTCTCGAAAGACCGATTAGTTTAGTAGCCTTGGAATAACTAGATACATTCATAAATTTTTACATTACATCATAAAAAAAAATCTTGTCTTCATATCCCCTCATACTATCCCTGTAGGTCATTCATAAATTACTTCTTCATAATCCTGGGAAAAATAAAACATTAAAAGGGGTGAGCTCGGATGATCAGTAAGGATAACATTATAGCAGAAGCTTTCATAAATAAGCATAAACACTTAAGGCAATTTATAACTAAAACAAAAGCCTTTTACACTTGAACTTCATCATAAAATGGCAAAGGTAAAATGAAATAGTGCCATTTACTTACTCATATGGATATTCTACTAGTCGAATGATCACATGCAATATCAATAACCACTTTCATAATGATGGAATGCATAATGCCAGACTATCATAACCACATAGCCAAGGCCTCGTGCCAAGACTACAAATAAGATTTTGCCAAGGCCTTGTGCCAAGACACTAGTTTGTCTCATGAGACCTACCGATGCATCGAGGAGCTATAGCGGGCTCCACCCGTCACTTATTAAGTCCAATGCATTCCTCATATGAACAGGTTTAAACATAACATAAACATTCGTATTAAAACTAGCATACGAAATGTCAATACTTTAACGGCAAACCATGAATGGTATAAAAATAGAACATCCACAGTCAAAAGTAACTCATTTGATACAATATGGAAGCTTTTATTGTATTACATTAACCTCAATCATTAATAATGAAGGATGTTGACATAGATGAAAATAATAATCATAACTATTTGAGAGAAATATCCCCCTTTTTCTTGAAAACTTTTAAAAGTCACACTATTTGTCAAGAAGGCATTCAAAAATAGATTTTTGAATCAAAGTGTCCCATACCACTTTCAAACCTTTAAAAGGATTTTTAATTTTAAAACTTTAATGTCCATATAAATAAATCCTTAAAACCATTTTTAAAATATGGACATTAATGAGCATGATTTAGAAGAATAATTCTTTAAAACATTTTAAAATGGTATTTTGGTTAGAGTTTCTAACCAAAAGAGAGACACTTGAATACAAATAATTGAGGTAATCAAAACAATGTAATATCATGAGAATAAAGGAATTCATGATATACTATGTCAAAGTACATTATATACACCACATAAAAGTGATTTGGTGTATATCATCAAAGAAGTCTCAATGGAATGTAAATTGAGATGAAATCTCTCATAAAGGTTGTATCCTTAGGTTAAGGATAAATCAACGACATAATTATGTGTGACAAATATAAATACACTAAATATGATTGGATATTAAGTGTAAATCAATCAAAGGATATTCACACATATTCTTGTAAAAACAATACCAACGAATTTGATGTTTAACTCAACAAATGGAGAATGAGTTAAAATTACTCTTATCAAATTCATATCAATGACTTGAGAATTATCAATTGAGTGATTATGTGCATCAAACTTATATCCACAGGAAGGGGAGTGGAAATTATGACATAATCAAATGAATAGTGATTCCACTCATAATCTTGGGGTAATATAATCAATGAAATATGTGTAAAGCCAAATGAGTGGAAATTGAAATCTCAAATTGCCTTATTGATTAGGTATCTTAAGAAACATACAACCATGAAAGAAGTATCACAACATGATGATGTAAATACCCATAAATAAAAGTATAAAACACAATGAATACAATCATGGGCAGTACACATACACCACATGCAATAATTAAGTGGTGATCAATGGAATTCTCACAGAATTAAAAGTGAGATAAGAAAATCCCTTACCACATTAATAAACTGAGTCATATGTCCAAAAGTTAATAAACACCAAATTATTTACAGAATAACATGAATATAAAGTGAATCATGATAATATATATCAAATGGTCATACACAATACACCACTTTCAATAATTTAGTGGCGAACAATGGAAATCTCACGGAATTGAAAGTGAGATAAGAGAATCCCTTACTTTGTACTTTTTCCTTGGTCGATGGTAGGTTTACCTCCTTTATAATGGTGAAATAATTGTTATTGAATAATAAAATAATCATTTACTTTAATATGATATCATATATAATCTTTTAACATTTATTTGTTAATAATATCTTAGAATTATCGTCATTTCGGGTGTTAACGGGTTCATTTTACTTTATCTTCTTTGTTATGTGAGCCATATTCGTTATTAATGGGATGTATATTATTCATATCCAGAATGATATGAAGTCCTTATATACTATTTTTAAATCATCAAATTATAATTATACTTGAATGGATATGATGGATAATGAATCTCATCGCGTTCGTGGAGACGGTAGTCCGTACATACGCACGAGCGACAATATCATTCTTTTGATATTAAAATAATATATAATTGGATGTTATATCATATATACAGAATAATTATCATGTTATATTTATTATTTATATGAGTTAAACATCATTATTATACCCATCCAAATAATAATATATTGAATAACAATTACACCACGACGTGGAGACGGTAAGCCGTACGTACGCACGTATGGTGACATGTTATTCAAAGGATGGATAGAATACTGAATATGGTTGTACCATATTTATAATATCATCACAGTATATATATGATACTGGAGTTATTATTTTATAATGGTAATAACAAAGAAAGAGGAAGTGGAAGAGGAAAGGAACTTGAAAAGGGTTGGTGAAAACATTACCTCTTCTTCGGGTTCTTCCTTTTGATTTGATCAAAAGGGATCCTTAGGTTGGCTTTATGATCAAAATAAGGCCTCTAGGTTGTAGTGAGGGAAGTTGGGAGAGTATTTGGGTAGGGTTTGGCCGAACCAAATGGCCTTGAAGGTGTGAAGAAATGAGAAGGAGGAGTGCCTTTTTATAAGAGGGGTGAGGGGCACCTTTGGAAAAGCTAGAAATATTAATTTTTAATAAATTCATATTCGGTTTCTAATGGCTCCAAAGTTTACTATTAAAAGTTTAAGGTGGGGATGGGTCGAAAACAACTCAACCAATAGAATTTAGACAGGTTTGGGTACTTATATTAACCTTATCTTTAAGTATTTACTCTAAGTTAATTAGTTTCACTTTTACAATGTCTCTTTGTATTTTTATATAATATGGTTAATAAACTTACTAAATACATCCAAGCGACCCCCAAGTGGTCCATTAATGATGAACATATCATGATATAAGTCTCTTGTCTGATACTTAGATTTTTATGAATTTAATATCAATTAATAATATAATATTTGTTTTAAGAACTCTTTTATGTCAATTTTGACACTATTCAATAGTTGATTTTTTTGAAACTCATAACAGATTGATTACTTCGAAAAAGTCAATTAAATAAATCCTAATATATCATATTATCCTATAAAATTAGTTTAATTCATTAAAAGTTTCATATTTTATTTATTTGGGTATTTATAATATCAATTATTTTAATTTTTCACTATTATAGTAATTACTGCATCATCATTGTGTCATAAATAAAATAACTTATTTAATGTCTAAAAATTATAAATAAAATATAATTATGTAGGAAATCTTATTATCGTTTTAATGAATATTTATAATCTAAAATCCAACATATATATCCCTATGTAACAATTGTTTTTCTAAAAGATATATGCTTGTGTCATTTTTGTATTCATTTTAACTTAATTAAAATAAAGTGTCATTATCACTTACAAGTGGATCCATGGGGTCCCAAAATCGACCCAAAGATGCCCATGGTCGAACATGTATCAACCAATAGGGTTAAGACACATTTAAGGGTAATTTAGTATTATTATAATATTATTTTTTTAACCCTTATTTACCAGATTTACCCTTAACTATGGTAAATAAAATATTTACCGCAGTAATTATTCAAAATGTCTAAAAATAAAAGTTACCTATTTACACAATTTGAATATCCTGATTCCAAATATGGAATCCATTTTCCTAAATTAAAAACATAGAAGTGGCAGAAATTAATTTAAAATTAATTACCGCTGTCAAAACAAAAAGCGTGTTTTTAAGAGATAATAACTATCAAAAGATTGACACTTGTTTATGTTCGGTTCAATTGTAAAATTATGTCCAATGACCAACATTATATTAAATTGTAAAAATATATTCTAAATATACCTTAAAACCACTCAAATTCATAAATTATCACTATTAATTATTTTGATTAAAAAATTTGTTTTTAATTAAAATTTAGTAATTTTCACTATTCATCAAAATATTAAAGTTAACCGAAAAGTACCAAAATTTCACCTTAGGCTAAATTCGATATTCCGAATCCAAAAATGAAGTCCATTTTGAAATATAACATATATATAATTTCAAAAATTAGGTATTACTATTCATAACGGCTAGTTTGATTTGTTGTGGTGTGTGTTAGAACTCGAGGTTGCGTACAACACACGCTATCGCATTATTCGACGGGAAAAGTACCGTGGAAGCTTGGGGTGTTACACCAGCCCTAGCCCCTGCCCCAGCCCCAGCCCCAGCCCTTGCCCAGCTCCCCCACCCTCCCCCTACCCCAGATCCAACCCTCCCCGTTGCCCCTACCCAGCCCCTCCCCCTGGACACCCCCACTAATTCGTGCCCTTAGAAAAACAGAGGAAAGCTGACTAAATTTTACAAAAACGAACCACAAGAAGAGATATCCTAATCAGTTACAATTAATTCCTTGGATGGTTATTCATCATTCTCTAAACAGTGAAGACAGATGCAAGAGCAGGAGTAAATTTTTGGTATACCTCAATAATCAGCCATGACCAAAACTGGGAAGCACCTCCACAACCGAGCTGCAAACCCAGGCCGAACAGAATGATTTGTTAGAAAGACAATATAATGGTAGGTAAAATTTAAACATAATGACAAACGTCTAAGAAATCATTATAATAGTAGGAAAATTATATGACTAAATGAAAAGGAATAAAATATAACCTCTCCCCATCCCCCTCCCCTCTTCCCAGGCCCCCTCCCCCTAGCCAGCCCCCTTCCCATGCCCAGCCGCATCCCCGTCCCCCTACCCCGCCCCCTCCCACTACCCAGCTCCCTCCCTCCACCAGCCCCTGCCCAGCCCCCCTCCCCCTCCCCCTGCCTCTGTCTAGATACCCCCTCCCCATGCCCCTGCCCAGATCCCCCCCTCCCCTCCCCTCCCCCTGGCCCTGCAAAGCTGGCCCCCTACCTCTGCCCAACTCCCCCACCTCCCCCAGCCCCTTCCCCTACCGAGCTCCCCCCAGCCCCTGCCCCTGCTGAGCTCCCCCACTCCCACTGCCCCTGCCAAGCTCCCCACCTCCACCTGCCCAACTCCCACACTCCCCATGCCCCAGCCCCTGCCCCATCCCATGCCCCAGCCGCAATTGCAACCCCTGCCCAGCTCCACCCCACCCCCCTACCCAGCTCCATCCATCCCCCTTGCCCCTGCCCAGCCCCCCTGGCCACCCCCACTAAAATGTGCCCTTAGAAAAGCAGTGCAAAGCTATTGAAATTTTAAAAAATGAACCACAGGAAGATATATCCATATCAGTTACAATTAATTCCTATGATGGTTATTCATGAATCTTTAAATAGTGAAGATAGATGCAAGAGAAGGAGTAAATATTTTCTATACCTCAATAATCAGCCACGACAAAAACTGGGAAGCACCTCAACAACTGAGCTGAAAACCCAGGCCGAACAGAAAGATATGTTAGAAAGACAAGATAGTGGTAGGTAATATTTAAACAGTAAGAGAAACTTCTAAGAAATCATTATAACAGTAGGAAACTTATATGAATAAATGAAAAGGAATAAAATATAACACCTCACCTTCCCCCTCCAATTTTCCCAGCCCCCCTCCCCCTTCCCAGCCCCCCTCCCCATTCCCAGCCCCCTCCCCGTCCCCCTGCCCAGCCCCCTCCCACTGCCCAGCTCCCTCCCTCCACTAGCCCCAGCCCAGCCCCCCTCCCCCTGCCCCCCCTCCTCATGCCTCTGTCCAGCAACCCCCCCCCCCCTCTCCATGCCCGGCTTCCCCCCCTCCCCCCTGGCCCTACCATGCTAGCACCCTCCCTCTGCCCAGCTCCCCCACCCCCTAGCCCCTGCCCAACTCCCCCCTGCCCAGCTCCCCCCCTCCACCTCTCCCCGCCCAGCCCCCCTCCCCCACCCCCCACCAGACCCCTCCCCTACCACCCCCCTTGCCCAGCCCCACCCCCTGCCCACCCCCACTTAAATTTACTGATGTTAAACTGTAGTGGGTAAACAGAAAATAATATCACAAAAATCATGTACTTGTAGACAGCACAAGAGCATTAGAAGACCGTAATACCATCAATACCATGCTGTTGAATAACAACTGTATGTAAACATGAACTTGTACAGTGGTCTCATTTCTAGAGGCCTTCAGTACAATTTCTAAAAACATGAGACTTTCATGACATAGTTACTATTTCAGTACCTAATGAAAATTCTACATTTAGTAAATCATGTACAACATTTAGTATTACCGTTCATATATGTTGTACATATCAATCAATATTTTCTACTTTTTCCTTAAATTTATCAGTCATTCGGGCTGCCACATTTTTTTCCTGACTTGTTCTACCGACACTTTTAGGTGAGATATGATGAGATTGATCAGTAAGATCATCATTTAGAAATTCAGTTAGTAGGTTATTCTGCATATAAAACATAATTAAAAGATGCATCAGATGAAAGAGCAATAACAATGTAGGATTCAAATAAAACCTTCTAATGCAATTTCTATGGAAGAAAATATATATATACCTGAATAACTGATGATACCGCAGACGATTTTTCAAATATTGAGTCATCCTTTTCACTTTGTCCAAATGAATCGGCACTCTGATGATAATATTATAGAACAATACAGTATTATTCCATTTGCATGTTCTTTACACAGAGGGAAGTATTGAATGTTGTAATGGATTATATTATACATGATTATGTTCTTTGACACTACTTACATTTGTACAACCTATTCTTTGACGATGCTGTATATAAATAATAATAGAAATAACTTTGTTCAATCTATCCACATTAAAGATAACAGGAAAATGTAATAGAATACACCTGAAAATCTGTGAAGCTGTCATTGAACATGGTGATGTAGTTTTTGTTGTCGGTAATGAAAAGTACCTTGTATGGGTTTTGTTCTACTGAACGGTGATGATTTCGTATATTAAAATTAGACACTTCAATTGATAAGAGAACCTTTTTTGATTTGAAAACAATCAATTCGGAAGGAAAACCGTACTCATCATCAACCTTATTTTAAAAATAAAGTAGTTGTTAGTTTAAATGAAGCGAACATATTTTTTCAGCATGCTACTTTATTTTGTGGTAGTACCTGAATCAAATAATCTCGCAAATCTGAAGCAATTTTCTTCACAAATTGCATTACTTGTTTATCGAATAGGACAATTGACAAGAAGTCTGTGGTATCTGTTACAATAAGCTGCACTCTAAATTTATAGATATGTAAATATGAAATATCTAAAATTAATTACTATTGTATTATAATATAATTAATATACTGTTAAGGAGAAGAACAAATAATAACCTGGGAATGGTGAAGGTTACAAATATTTTGCATTTGTTACACTTAATTTTTCCCTCATCAATATGCACTTTTTTCATGCAAGAATTTCATGATTCATAGAACCAATTCTGTGTTGTTTGAATTTTATTTATGGTAACAGAAATCAAGCACTTTGTAGGCTATCCAACATTGAGAAAAATGTAGATTATGAATTAATACAGTACTGTACTGGTACACCCAGATTAAGAAACTACACGAAATTAATTGTTAATTTGCCATATATTACATACCTGATCACAATTCTTCACTTCAGAAAGGGTTTTTTTATTTTCCCAAAATAGCAATGGTGTAGAGGAAGAATATGGGTTAGTTGATGCTGGACATCGATTCTCTGAAGCCATTAGAAACGTACATATGAATATTGAAAAATGCAACTCAAATGTCATATGATATATGTACATATATCATATAGTAATCTATGAACATCATATAAAAAATTCAGAATTAAATATAGTATGAAGAGAACCTTTTCTGAATGATTCAACATCTTCGATATCAAGATTGAAAAGTATTTTCGTCGCATTAATGGATGTTGTAAGTATGATACATTCTGAAAATGGTTTTAAAACAATCTTATCTGGTATACTCTGTTAAAAATCATCAAATATTTGAATAAATGAAAGGGAAATAAGGAATTATGTTATTAGAGAGCATACTATTCAATTTTGTAACTCTGACAAGTTGCAATATTAAAACTATTGGTGAACCGATATTTTCATCCAAGTATGACGACATCTGGTTAGCATAGTCACCCCATAAACTACATTTAAGTTGTAACCCACTGCCCAAAAAAATATTTACCGCATGTTGTTAAATATAAATTGTGGTGCAGAGAAATTAAAAGGCCATAATAACTAACCTTTCATCCTGTAAGACAATTTGCATCCTCAAATTGGAACTACCTAATGCCTCGAGAGGATGTGAGCAAAGTAAGTATCCAATAATTTCTAAGACATAATACAAAAAAGAAAATGCATGATAATGTTAGATAATAGTTTATAAAATCATTGCATAATATTCTATATTGATCAACACAGAATATTTAAAAGAATTAAACTTAGGTGTCAGGAATCTTAAGAAACATCTACCTATTAAATGTTGCTCTCGAACCCTTCTCTGAATTATGTCTTCGAAGGAACTAAAATCGAAACAGAAATGTGGCAGCGGTGCATCATAAGGCCGGACATGCGTTGTTGATGTGAATAGTAATCGACATGCGTGTCTACTTCCTAAATATGTACCTTGATTAACAGCTATTTGACAGTTCTGTATGAAATAGCACATGCCCTCATGCAATATATTTCTGAACATAGATAGAATTTGACGCCCAGTAACTGTATAGTGTATCTTTTTTTTTGCAGAAATAAATATCTAATAATGTCAAAAATATAAAGACATATCAATGTAGTTGATAAATTTTTCCTATACTTGAAATGAGAATATAAGTGAAACAACATAAATATAAATTCCAGTCTTGTATGAATTTAAAATTCACCTGTAAATCACCAAGAATCATATCAACCGCAACAACATCATTGGATTACCTAGATGTTGTGTTGGACCACAAACTCAGAATACGCACTTGTATCTTCAATGTCTCATCGGTATCAGGTGTGATATAATTCAAATGGGTAATAGATCAAGACATCTTGGTAATAATGTGATGTATTTTCTGTAGAAAGAGATAATAATCAGATATATTGAGATTGATAAAATCATACAGAAATAAGCTGAGCAGAACCAAACATTGACAATTTAACATATAAATTGATATATACCTAACACAATATATCAAATATTTCTTTATACACAATATTTTGTGTTGATTCACGAGTTGTATTATTATTATCACCAACTACTATTTTCAAACCTATTGGTGATGTGACTCTAGATAGAGCAGCATATAATTGACCATGACAAAACACAGGTTTTTGAAGATATATCCCAATAGTAGATAGTGATTGTCCTTGACTTTTGTTAATAGTCATAGCATAGGAAATAGTCAAAGGATATTGTCTTCTTTGCAGTTTGAAAGGCCATCGATAGTCGGAGTATGTCATATTTAATCTTGGAATGAAAGAAAGATATCCAGAATTACAACCACACAATATTCTTGCTCCAATGACATGATCTCCCAAATGCGTGATAATCAAGCAAGTCCCATTACATAATCCCATAGACTGATCTACATTTCGAAGCAACATGACAGGTACCCCAATTTCGAGTGTAATATTATGGGAAGCCATCCCTGAAACATTAATCCCATTTAACATATCATAAGTGTAAATGTTTTCTGGCCTATCGGTATCAAAACTTGCATCACAAACTGAATCTGAGCTGAAATAATCTTTGCATTCAGAACTGGTGAGGAACATCATGTACAAATTTACTTCTTCAGCAATATCCCGAGTTGGAGCTAAGATGGAACGGTCTTTAAGATAATTAATATCCGCATGGTTACTCATGAAGTTGGGATAAGTATGCTCAACAACTGCAGAAATAGGATCTGTAGTCCAAGTAAGAAGATTTGCATATGGGATTGGAATTAATGTTTCACCGTCATTTGGTTCTACAATGCGACCTTCACCAGTATCTAATGTCCATTTGGCAAATTGATGAAGCTCATCTGAAACTGTATCAGAATTGGAAAACAATCTCATGTTCGTTGTCAGTTTCAGAACAAGAAAATGTTGCCATAAATATGAAGAACCTATACATGAACAAACTATATCATTTCTATTTCCACCTAGTACAACAGGTAGTATTTTCCTGAAATCCCCACCCAACACAACTGTTATTCCACCGAATGGCAAGGTTGAAGCATTCTCATTTTTTATTGACACTATATCATTTAAAGTACGATCAAGGGATTCAAAGCAATGCTTATGAGTCGTTGGTGCCTCATCCCAAATAATTAGCTTTGTTAACAATATAATATATGCAACATCACTTCCTTATTGAATATTGCAAGGATAATTTTCAGAAATAGATATAGGAATTCGAAATTTAGAATGTGTCGTCCTTCCACCAGGTAGCAGTAATGATGCAATTCCACTGGATGCAACTGCCAGAACAATATTACATTCGGACCATAGTAAAGATGTCAATACTGTAGAGACCCGAAGCTTGACTTACATGGACATTACATTACTTTTGCGGAATACTTAGTACATTACAAAAATACACACACAAGGATCGTAATAGTTTAGTGTCTTTGGATACTCGGAATATAATCTTCTAATCGTGGTGAATGATCTTCAACATCTCCCATAAAGATATCCCTTTTTTTTCTTACCTAAAACCATTATTTATATCCTGGGGAAAAGAAAACATAAAAGGGTGAGCTCAAATGCTCAGTAAGGGTAAATAAGACAAATATCAATCACATCATATTCATAAGAACATATCTTTTGGAAATCTTAACCTGCAAAAGAGATCATAATTTCATAACATGGGATAAATCAGGGCAGTGAAAGGTAATCACAATAATCATAACTTGAAACATGAAACTTTGTGGCATACACACATAATCATAGAGAATCATTTCTTGTTAGTCAAGACTCATTTCCAAGACTATCTTAGTGGACAAAGTCCATTTCTGAATCGAGTAACCCTCGTTTCAGTCCTGTTTCACTGAACCAGTATAACCTACCATTTCAGCCATGTCTATCTCATGAGATATAAAATCTTTACCCAATGCATTGGAGGGAGATATAGGTCCCACCCATCTTATAATGAATCCTTTATTATCTGTGCCACATAATCATAAACCATACATCATAGCGTAACCCATGTAATAAAAATGGGATTTTTAAACAACATGACATCATAAAACAATTCATATAAGATAAAGGAATTCATAAAAATATTTCCATCACAACATAATCAAACCAATGTAATAATAGGGATAAAAACAGAACCCTTTTTTTATCTTATATGGAAAATAATTTTGATAAAATACTTGAACTCCATTCTTGAGGAAAATATCCTTTCTATTTTAAAAACATTTTTCCTTTCATAAAATGTCATACGACTTTAAATAAAAAGAAGTTGATTAAAAATAAATTTGAAAACTTGTAAAGGAAGTTTATTGGAAATAATGTTTTAGAAATCCATTCATGCCATATCAGTTAAAAAAACATTCTTCGTACTTTTGTCGGAAAAGTCAAAAAGTACCTCGTACGAAAAACGAAAAAAGATTCCTTTCATACATATTACTAAAAACTCACTGAAGGGTAAAAATGGATTTATAAAATTGTAGGTGGATGGAAATAATATTACATATTGATGCAACATGGATGTGGATGATAAAATACACCCCAGTAAATACTTACGAATAAACAATCTTGGATAAAAATGAGATTGTGATATTTCCCTTACCTTAGGTCCGACTTGCTTTGTACGTGTCCGAACCTCCTGTATAATGATTTAAATCATGTTATTGACTTATTACAGAATCATATTCATTGTTATTATATCATATATGGTCCACTTATGACTTTATATTACCTGTTCTTTTGTAAATTCATGTTAATGTAGCGTTTTGGGTAAAATCCTCTCATTTGTCGTTCGTGTTTTTAACTTGTAATTATTAATATGATTACTTGGATCATGATTACTTATATCCATAATGTAAAACATGAATTATATATATATATATATTCATAATATACATATATATAATAAATCATTAAATGGAAAGAAATACACCGTTCATGGAGACAGTAGTCCGTACGTACGCATGAACGCTGTTTTCGTTTCCTTATTGAATTGAATGGAATTAAGTAGATGAAATACATATAAATATAAATAAATCCAGTATCATTATTATGTAATATATTTCATTAGTACTTATTATATATACTTTATAATCATTCATGAATGGTTAATCATTGAGAATGAATCTCATCGCGTCGTGGAGACGGTAGTCCGTACGTACGCACGAGCGATGATATCGTTCCCATGGTCGTGGAATTGTGTTGAAGTGTTTGTATACTATTTCAGCATAAATATCACTTTATAATAATCATATATAGTTACTCATTACACCATTATACCCATCCAATTAAGGTGGTGGCGGAAAATAGATTACACCACGGCGTGGAGACGGTATTCCGTACGTACGCACGCGCAGTGATTTCCTTTTTCTATAGGATGGATAGAAGGTTAATTAGAGTTGTTTCATATATATAATAACATATCAGTATATAAGAAATACTTATGTTATTACTTTATAATGAAACAACTAAATAAGAAGAAGTTTAAGAAGAAAGAAATTGAAAAAGATCGGTAATGGATATTACCTCTTTTTGACGCGCCTTCACTTAACCTCCACTTAAAGAACTAAGGATGGTCTTTGAAGGAGACCAGGACCTCTAGGATGATACTAGGGAAGTGGAGAAGAGATTTTGGCAGGGGTTGGACGATCTTGAAGGCTCAATGTTGTGTGAGGAGGAGAGGGAGGAGGTGCCCTTTTATAAGGGAGGAGAGGGGCACCTTTGTAATTCTTAAAAATATTAATTTATAATAAATCTAACCCCACTTAAAAACCTCCAAAAATTACTAATATTCTAAGATTAGATGAGATAGGGTTTTAATATCATCAACCAATCAAATTTAGACATGTTTGGATCTTATTTTAAACTTTATAACTTTCATTTATCCTTATTTAATCTATTTAAGTTTATTTGTGGTAATAAAATTCTAAATTTTAAATTATAACAAATAATTACTTATTTGTTGTGAATTTTCCATAATTGTTTACTTTATAACATTATAGACCATATAAAGTTAAATTTATAATTTTTAAATATATTTGTGATTTTTAAACTATTTTATAATATGTTATTTTTATGAAATAACAATAGTGTCAGTTTTGACACTATTCATTTATTTGAATTTAAATAAAATATATACAGAAGATATGTTCTAACTAAAAGCTTTAATATATTAATAAAAGGTCATATGTATCTATTAAATTAGTGTATCACATTAAATAGTTGATATAATATTTATTTTATTATTTTTAAAACCATTTCTTTGGTTTATCTCTTAATAAAATAATTACTACATCATTTTTGTATAATTATTTAATATACTTATTTGTTGCATAAAAATTTAAAATAAAATTCTATGATAAAGATAAATATATTACCTTTCACAATAATACTTTTACTCGAATTAATCATCTTAAAATCACAATATTTAAATTGTTATATTTATTAAATTATGAAGGTGACAACTTTGGCATCATTTAAAATAAAATAATATAAGTGTCATAATTGATTGTATAAGACTCCAAATGGTCAAATATTCGACCATTGGATTATTATAGTTTACCTTTACATGCCCAATAAGTTTTGGTCAGAGTTTTGTGCCTTCTAATGTCACTATTAGTTTAATAAAAACTATAATCTTGATTTTTCACTAGATAAATAATTTCTGCATCACTATTGTGTCACAATTAATGATAATTATTTAATCCCAAAAAATTATAAATAAATTCTCATGATGTAGATAATTTTGTTAGCTTTCTGGAGACTATTCATGTTCGAAATTTTATGATGTTTATCACTAATTTAAAATTATTATACTTATAAGATTTAAGAGAGTGACATGTTGTCACTTTCTTTGGTTTTAATAATAATTAAATTATTTTCATGGTCAAAAGTCCATAAAATGAATCTAATCCGACCCTTAGTTGATATGGGTTTACTTTTAGCCATCAAATTGAATTTTGGCATGTGTTAGGATAATTTTATAATATTATATTTACCCTTAATTACCCGATTTACCTTTAACTATGGTAAATAAAATTTACCGTAGTTACTATTCATAATTCCCAAAAATAAAAAGTAGCCTATTAACATAATTTGGACCCACTGATTCCAAATATGGAATCCATTTTTTTAAAATTCAATACATAGAAGTTTCAGAAATTAAATTAAAATTAATCCCGTTGTCGAATAAAAACGGGTTTTTGTTTAAAACATTGCAAAAGATTGAATTGATTTAACCTACGAATTCAAGGTAAAATCAATTCTAATTACATTAATTATATTAAATGGTAAAAATATATTCTATTTATACTTTAAAACCATTCAATTTTATAATTTAACCACATAAGATATTACGATGAAAAAAGTTGTTTTTAATTAAAATATCGTGTTTTTACTATTCATTAAAATATGAAAGTTATCGGAAAAATATCAAAACGTTATCTAGTGTAAATTTTTACATCCTGATTCAAAAGAAGAATTTTATTTTGTCAAATTGAACATATAAACATGTCAAAAACTCTATTTAAAGTAGGTGCGCCATCAAAAGGCGGCAAAACTGCATTTTTTGAAAAATACTTATTTTACCCGAAAAATTTATTTTGTTCTTATACCATGTTCTAAAAAATGTGTAAGATGAATAATAATGTTATAAAATTCAAAATTTAGTTAATAATATTCATTACTACTAGTTCATGACAATATTATAATAATATATCATTGTTTATTAAAACCCGGTATTGCGTACAACACACGCTATCGAGGAAGGTCGCGATTGCGTGTAATGCAAGCCAAGTCAGGGTTGCGTGTTGTGAAAGAATCATTCGTTGTTTCGTATAATATAATCCAACCATATTTCATTTATACATTGAATATATATATATATATACTCAATGTGGGGTAGAATAACAATTATCAAAATTTTGTGTAACACGGTCCAAGAATACTGTTGCGTATACTGCAAGCTAATATGATGTTGCATATAGCGCAAGGTAATCTTGGTGTAGAATACAACACAAGATATTAATGAAATTAAAATAATATTTTTCATAAAATCTCGGGGTGTTACATGCTACCCCCCTTAAAATGAATTTCGCCCTCGGAATTCGTCGGGGTTATAAATGGTTTACTATTTGAAAGTTTCTTTGATAGAAACCCACATCGTAAAAAGGAATACCAAAACTTATCTTTAAAAACTAAAGTATAAAACGTAATGGTTACCCAAGTTAACTAATCACGGGGTATCCACGTAGGAGAACATAGGTGAAAATATGGACATGGAAGAGAAATCTAACCGTCATGTTTTGATGGAGAGTGGTAGAGAACATGGCTATGGAAAAGCCAACAATCACAAATCCATATATTTGTGATGATCTAAGGTACCATCTGATTAATCAGATATAAGAGCACTAGGACAACATTTTTGGTTTTCAAGATCGTTTCCCTAAAGTTGAAGAATTTGAATTAGAATAAATACTTACTTTATTTTGGTACAATCTCACTGTTGTTCGTGCCTTGAACAATTTCCACTTCATCTCTTAAATAAATGAAGTTGAATTTGTTATTCGTGAAGTGTTAGCAGATAATGTGATAGAATGACGGGTCATTCCATCTGTCTCAAACAAAAGGTTAGCAAAAGTTATTAAATATACATAAGTTATTCTATAGTGAGATTAATCATATATGGTTCCTAAAATGGACTTTATACTTCATATATCATACTGCTTAATATAATAAAACTAGTTTCTACTAAACAGGGACTTCCTGTAGGCCAGTGGTAGGTGATAAAGGCCAGTCGCACTTCGGTTGTGGGTTCGATTCCCACAGCCTTGTCCGACGCGATGGGCTGTCGCCCGTCCTACAGGTTGTCCTTTTTCTAAAACTATATTACTATAACATCCCATCAATAATATCGAAAAAAAAATTTCTATCCTTAAACAATACTAACTTATGTCCAAAATAATCCATTCCAATCTTTAGGCTTATCCATAATACTGCAGTCCACTCTCATAACATAGTGAAAATGATTACCATAGATTTAAGACCATCGTCGATCCCCATATATCATAAGATATGTTTTGTTGGCCCCATTCCAAACATTCAAAGTCCTTAATCATTTATTCTCTTGAATACCTTAGTGAAAACATGAATGCAGTTAAAAGTTAACATCTTCCACATACCAAAATCCTCAAAATTCTATATACTCAAACCATGATATCACTTAGTCCTTATATAAATCATGAGCTCATGAATACTATCAAACATATTAGATTCTCTTTATCCCTTCATTATGCACATATCATCTACGTTCCACAAGTATCTGAATAACCTTTCATGGATACTGGTAACATTAATCATACACTTTCAAAACTCAATGAAAGATAACAGTGTAACAATCCTTAGATGTCTCTTTATTCCATAGTACTATGAGATTACTTATACAACATTACTCATGATAAACATGTAATCATTCCACTACATTCTTAAACCATTGACCGAGCTTCAACAATTCTTTCATCTCACATATCATTTGTAGTTTCTTCATCATCATCCACATAAATACTACCCATACGACCATACTGATTCTCTTCATGAGACTTTCCCTTAGGGCATTGGTTTGCATAATGCCCGTACATTCCATATTTAAAACATTTTACCATTGTTGATGTCGTAGCAATACCATTATCCTCATCCCTAGTGTTAACTGAACCTTTTCCTTTGCACTTACTGGCTTTGTGTCCTTCTTTTCCACACCCAAAGCATCTTCCAATTCCTTTGAAAATTCTCCTTGATGCCTCTTCCCACGTGATTTACATATGGGAAATTGAACTTTCTTTCCTCTATGATCATCATGAAACTCCATCTTTCTCTTATTATCCGAGTCAGGAAACTTACCATATTTTACTTTATTTATCATATTATGAGATTGCTGATTCGGCATAGTAATTATGTTTGGACTTACAAATCCCATTTCATTTGGTTGCTCATGAAGAATATCATTCCATTGTCCATAATATCCTCCATTATCGTGAATCATCTTGTTTCCAGCCATTTCCTAAAACCCAAAAAGAATAGTGTTAGAGGAAAAAATCATAATAAAGGGAGAGTAACTTCAATATCTAACATCTTAGGTTAAATTTTAAGATCGTTACCATAGTTCTAGGACTATATCCTATACGTATACTTATCCTTAGGGACATCCCTAGACATTCCTTTGAAATATCTCTAGGGATCTCACTAACGCTTTCGCATCCTAGTTTCCAAAGGTTGACTAAACCTTTACTCTGATACCAACTGTAGAGACCCGAAGCTTGACTTACATGGACATTACATTACTTTTGCAGAATACTTAGTACATTACAAAAATACACACACAAGGATCGTAATAGTTTAGTGTCTTTGGAAACTCGGAATATAATCTTCTAATCGTGGAGAAAGATCTTCAACATCTCCCATAAAGATCTCCCTTTTTTTCTTACCTAAAACCTTTATTTATATCCTGGGGAAAAGAAAACAAAAAAGGGTGAGCTCAAATGCTCAGTAAGGGTAAATAAAACAAATATCAATCACATCATATTCATAAGAACATATCTTTTGTAAATCTTAACCTGAAAAAGAGATCATAATTTCATAACATGGGATAAATCAGGGCAGTGAAAGGTAATCACAATAATCATAACATAAAACATGAAACTTTGTGGCATACACACATAATCATAGAGAATCATTTCTTGTTAGTCAAGACTCATTGCCATGACTATCTTAGTGGACAAAGTCCATTTCTGAATCGAGTAACCCTCGTTTCAGTCCTATTTCACTGAACCGGTATAACCTACCATTTCATCCATGTCTATCTCATGAGATATAAAATCTTTACCCAATGCATTGGAGGGAGATATAGGTCCCACCCATCTTATAATTAATCCTTTCTTATGTGTGCCACATAATCATAAACCATACATCATAGCGTAACCCATGTAATAAAAATGGGATTCTTAAACAACATGACATCATAAAACAATTCATATAAGATAAAGGAATTCATAAAATTATTTCCATCACAACATAATCAAACCAATTTAATAATAGGGATAAAAACAGAACCCTTTTATTATCTTAGATGGAAAATAATTTTGATAAAATACTTGAACTCCATTCTTGAGGAAAATATCCTTTCTAATTTAAAAACATTTTTCCTTTCATAACATGTCATACGACTTTAAAATAAAAGTAGTTGATTAAAAATAAATTTGAAAACTTGTAAAGGAAGTTTCTTGGAAATAATGTTTTAGAAATCCATTCATGCCGTATCAGTTAAAAAAACATTCTTCGTACTTTTGTCGGAAAAGTCAAAAAGTACCTCGTACGAAAAACGAAAAAAGATTCCTTTCATACATATTACTAAAAACTCACTGAAGGGTAAAAATAGATTTAAACAATTGTAGGTGGATGGAAATAATATTACATATTGATGAAACATGGATGTGGATGATAAAATAAACCCCAGTAAATACTTACGAATAAACAATCTCGGATAAAAATGAGATTGTGATATTTCCCTTACCTTAGGTCCGACTTGCTTTGTACGTGTCCGAACCTCCTGTATAATGATTTAAATCATGTTATTGACTTATTACAGAATCATATTCATTGTTATTATATCATATATGGTCCACTTATGACTTTATATTACCCGTTCTTTTGTAAATTCATGTTAAAGTAGCGTTTTGGGTAAAATCGTATCATTTGTCGTTCGTGTTTTTAACTTGTAATTATTAATATGATTACTTGGATCATGATTACTTATATCCATAATGTAAAACATGATTTATATATATATATATATATTCATAATATACATATATATAATAAATCAGTAAATGGAAAGAAATACACCGTTCACGGAGACGGTAGTCCGTACGTACGCATGAACGCTGTTTTCGTTTCCTTATTGAATTGAATGGAATTAAGTAGATGACATACATATAAATATAAATAAATCAAGTATCATTATTATGTCATATATTTCATTAGTACTTATTATATATACTTTATAATCATTCATGAATGGTTAATCATTGAGAATGAATCTCATCGCGTCGTGGAGACGGTAGTCCGTACGTACGCACGAGCGATGATATCGTTCCCATGGTCGTGGAATTGTGTTGAAGTGTTTGTATACTATTTCAGCATCAATATCACTTTATAATAATCATATATAGTTACTCATTACACCATTATACCCATCCAATTAAGGTGGTGGCGGAAAATAGATTACACCACGGCGTGGAGACAATATTTCGTACGTACGCACGCGCGGTGATTTCCTTTTTCCGTGGGATGGATAGAAAGTTAATTAGAGTTGTTTAATATTTATAATAACATATAAGTATATAAGAAATACTGATGTTATTACTTTATCATGAAACAACTAAATAAGAAGAAGTTTAAGAAGAAAGAAATTGAAAAAGATCGGTAATGGATATTACCTCTTTTTGACGCGCCTTCACTTAACCTCCACTTAAAGAACTAAGGATGGTCTTTGAAGGAGACCAGGAACTCTAGGATGATACTAGGGAAGTGTAGAAGAGATTTTGGCAGGGTTTGGCCGAGCTTGAAGGCTCAAAGTTGTGTGAGGAGGAGAGGGAGGAGGTTCCCTTTTATAAGGGAGGAGAGGGGCACCTTTGGAATTTTTAAAAATATTAATTTATAATAAATCTAACCCCACTTAAAAACCTCCAAAAATTACTCATATTCGAAGATTAGATGAGATAGGGTTGTAATATCATCAACCAATCAAATTTAGACATGTTTGGATCTTATTTTAAACCTTATCATTTTCATTTATCCTTATTTAATCTATTTAAGTTTATTTGTGGTAATAAAATTCGAAATTTTAAATTATAACAAATAATTACTTATTTGTTGTAAATTTTCCATAATTGTTTATTTTATAACATTATAGACCATATAAATTTAAATTTATAATTTTTAAATATATTTGTGATTTTTAAACTATTTTATAATATGTTATTTTTATGAAATAACAATAGTGTCAATTTTGAAACTATTCATTTATTTGAATTTAAATAAAATATATACAGAAGATATGTTCGAACTAAAAGCTTTAATATATTAATAAAAGGTCATATGTATCTATAAAATTAGTGTATCACATTAAATAGTTCATATAAAATTTATTTTATTATTTTTAAAACCATTTATTTGGTTTATCTCTTAATAAAATAATTACTACATCATTTTTGTATAATTATTTAATATACTTATTTGTTGCATAAAAATTTAAAATAAAATTCTATGATGAAGATAAATATATTACCTTTCACAATAATACTTTTACTCAAATTTATCATCTTAAAATCACAATATTTAAATTGTTATATTTATTAAATTATGAAGGTGACAACTTTGGCATCATTTGAAATAAAATAATATAAGTGTCATAATTGATTGTATAAGACTCCAAATGGTCAAATATTCGACCATTGGATTATTATAGTTTAAATTTACATTACCAATAAGTTTTGGTCAGGGTTTTGTGCCTTTTAATTCCACTATTAGTTTAAAAAAAACTATATTCTTGATTTTTCACTAGATAAATAATTTCTGCATCACTATTGTGTCAAAATTAATGATAATTATTTAATCCCAAAAAATTATAAATAAATTCTCATGATGTAGATAATTTTGTTAGATTTCTGAAGACTATTCATGTTCTAAATTTTATGATTTTTATCACTAATTTAAAATTATTATACTTATAAGATTTAAGAGAGCGACATGTTGTCACTTTCTTTGGTTTTAATAATAATTAAATTATTTTCATGGTCAAAAGTCCATAAAATGAATCTAATCCGACCCTTAGTTGATATGGGTTTACTTTTAGCCATCAAATAGAATTTTGGCATGTGTTAGGGTAATTTTATAATATTATATTTACCCTTAATTACCTGATTTACCTTTAACTATGGTAAATAAAATTTACCGTAGTTACTATTAATAATTCCCAAAAATAAAAAGTAGCCTATTAACATAATTTGGACCCAATGATTCCAAATATGGAATCCATTTTTTTAAAATTCAATACATAGAAGTTTCAGAAATTAAATTAAAATTAATCTCGTTGTCGAATAAAAATGGGTTTTTGTTTAAAACATTGCAAAAGATTGAATTGATTTAACCTACGAATTCAAGGTAAAATCAATGCTAATGACATTCATTATATTAAATGGTAAAAATATATTCTATTTCTACTTTAAAACCATTCAATTTTATAATTTAACCACATAAGATATTACGATGAAAAAAGTTGTTTTTAATTAAAATATAGCGTGTTTTTACTCTTCATTAAAATATGAAAGTTATCGGGAAAATATCAAAACGTTATCTAATGTAAATTTTTACATCCTGATTCAAAAGAAGAATTTTATTTTTTTCAAATTGAACATATAAATATGTCAAAAATTAGATTTAAAGTAGGTGTTCCATCAAAAGGCGGCAAAATTGCATTTTTTGAAAAATACATATTTTACCCGAAAAATTTATTTTGTTCTTATACCATGTTCTAAAAAATGTGCAAGATGAATAATAATGTTATAAAATTCAAAATTAAGTTAATAATATTCATAACGGCTAGTTCATGACAATATTATAATAATATATCATTGGTTATTAAAACCTGATATTGCGTACAACCCACGCTATCGAGGAAGGTCGTGATTGCGTGTAATGCAAGCCAAGTCAGGGTTGCGTGTTGTGAAAGAATCCTTCATTGTTTCGTATAACAGAATCCAACCATATTTCATTTATACATTGAATATATATATATATATACTCAATGTTGGGTAGAATAACTATTATCAAAATTTTGTGTAACACGGTCCAAGAATAGTGTTGCGTATACTGCAAGCTAATACGATGTTGCATATAGCGCAAGGTAATCTTGGTGTAGAATACAACACAAGACATTAATGAAATTAAAATAATATTTTTCATAAAATCTTGGGGTGTTACAAATACTTTCCAAATGTATGTCTTACCTGTGCCTCGATGACCATGCAAGAAAAAGAAACCACCGGTGGATGCAGTTAACGAATACATAATTGTAGTCATCACATCGTTCTGTTCATCTGTAAGATGACTTTGCAAATTCATATACTCATTACAAAGACTGTCTCTGTTATGATTTAGTTCATCAGCTACTAAATTATTTCTTTGAGCAAAAATATCAGAATCTGGAACCGGCATTGGTGGAAAATCATGAAGAGATCGACCATTCCTCTGTAGTATATTATCTATTTCAAGCAAAGCATACATTTGTTTTTGATGATCCGTGAGTGTCAAATCGATATAGAATCATGAAATATTGTTATTGAAGTAGTATAATGGATTCATAAAAAAGTAAAAGTTCAATGAACCAACAGCTACATAGATCACATAGTATATATTGAGAGATTTGACAACACATACCTGGCATTTGAAGCCTATTTTGTTGCACATAGTGGATTTCTTCACTAAGGAGCTCCCATGTTTCCTGCCACCCAATGTCTGGGCAGGACATATTGTTTGAGAACAAAATGCTGGAAAATAGTAAGCGCATAGACTTTCCTATAGCCCAAGATGACACCTCCTTTATTGCTTCAATAAATTCTCTGTCATCAGCAAGAAGTCCCAATACAGAACATGCTTCATGAAAAGTACCATGGATAATATTGTTCACAGTTCTAATACTTTCAAAAGAAGTTGCACCTCTAATATTTGTAAGAATTAATCGTAGGTAATAAATCTCTCCAGTTGTCGGTGGCACATAATAAAGTCTACTAATACTGAACCGCTTCTTTCTTGGACACCATCTTTTTTCTCGTTGGTGGAATACAAATATAGTTGGATATTCTACGAATGAGAGTCACCTTCCTTCCAGTTAAGCAATATTAACTTGAAACCAAGCCATAAGCATTGAATCAGAAATATTACTCTTACTCAGCACATCCTCAATATGATCAGTTTGAGAGTACGTAACAATATTCTGGCCTGGTAAATGGAAATGCAGCCTTTCAACCGGAGGATATCTATAGTGGATATCATATGAAAATATCCTCCAAGCAGCCTCGCAAGGAGAGATGTACCGGCAATCATAATACATTTTAATCTCGTCAACATTATTGCCTGACTGTGTTGTACTGTTAGTTTCATACAAAGATGATGTGACACGATCATTACCTTTGCTAATATACTTAAACAAATATTTGATGGTAGTTGATTGATTGCAAATTTCTATATTCAAATGAGCTTGATACTTCATTAGAATGAAAGGATTATACGGTATAACAAACCGATTATCCAATGGGACACCATTTTTCACGATCGTGTTTCCATCATTTCGTCGTCGGTATAGAACATACCCATCATCATCAACTGTTGTACTTTCAACAAACTTTTTTGTAAAAAATATAGTACACTTTCCATTTTTCATACAAGGTGATCGACGATTTGCGTTACCACAAGGTCCATGCATCATAAACTTCTTAACAGCCTCATGACGTTTTGGGAAGTCACATTTGTTTGGAACTTCAGCAGAAACACATTTGTCAATGCAGGCAAGAGTACCTACTTTTCTCTCTCTACATAAAAACAGAAAAACATATACATGAGGCAGTCCTTGTTTCTGAAATTCCACTGTTCGAACAACTACACAGAAATTAATGATATAAATGACATAGTTCAACTACATATTCAGTAGTTAAGATAAAGTATTTATTATAAAATAATCTGTATTAAAGAAGGTACCTGCTCGTGACTTTCTAAAGAAACATTTTTCTCGTAAATCTTTCATCAACTAGTAAAACTTAACATTGAAAATTCTGGATATAATGTGCGGACACTCTGAAGGCCGAAGATTGTTAGATGATACAAATCTTGTGATCGCAGGCCATAGTGGATTGCATGTAAACGTTAAAAACAAATCTGGATACCCTGCCCAATTGTATATTGACATAGCATCTTGGTAATTTTGAATCATATATCTGGGACCACCAGTAAATGAAGATGGTAAAATGATATGCTTCCCACATGCAGACCCATCACGGTCACCTCATAGAAAAGCATTGTGCAACCCATTGTACAAGTCAACCCTCAAGAGTTTTTGATTGAAGCAAATGAAGGATAGACTCTGAGACTCTATCATTGTATATGGATCAACAATAAACTGTTGCAACAGTCTTCTCGAAAATTTTAATATTGACCTATCACCCGAACGACACTGCAAGTGATATGAGAAGTATTTACGCATTGTAACTTTCTGAACCTTTGTACATGTACTCATAGATGTAGATCTATGTAAAATGTTGTCAACATATCCAACCTAACCATTTGTGAAAATAAGTGGATATTGCAATGGAAGGTACAAGGGATGATGCTCAACAATCCGCTGCAAATCACCGCTTATGCTCTGAATAATAATATCTACGTCACAGTTGAGATCTTCAATGTCACAGACAATAAGCATCACAATTTCAGAAGCTGTAGGCAAGTTGTATGTCGTTGCATCTGTTTGTCTTCTCTTGAGAAGATGCAAATTTAAGTTTTCATGTTCTTGACGATCAAGAACATCCTTTGTACATCTGAACTGATGAGCTAAAACATTTGTTTCATGCTGCATTTTTTGTAAGTTGACAACAACATTATAATTGACTGCTGCGTTTGAATTTTCTCCATCATAACTGCAAAGTGAATTAAGTTACGAATGAAGTGAAAATATGACAATCACATAAACGTGGTAACTGACATATTAAATTATACTTGACATTTAGAATCCTGTTTTGAGACTCATTTGTAGTATCGTAAACATATAATTGGGCAAACCTAGGCGGTTGTCCCTCAGGAGGACACAAACTACCTATGCGATGGTAGTTTTGTCCATTCAATCTGAATGTAGTTGGAGATCTTCCATCATTGAATGATCTTTCAACCTTACCACCCATTGACATGAATGAAAACATATAATTGTAAATATGCATATATTCCTGGAATCCTCTTGCCTCCACAGAGTTTTGATCAAAAACCAACGTTTGAAGGTATGGAGGATAGGACGGTAGTAATTGCAGAGACTTTACCAAGCACGCAACATATAGAAAATCGTGGGTTGTCTTTGGTGCTGCATTTAATATTTCTCTCATCAAACCAAAATATACAACCACAGTGTTGACATACATTTAAGGGATCTCCACTATTCAAATATTCTGCAGGTGAATAATGGTTAAATGAATTGTGTTAATAAATTTGGAATTATAAATTATGTAAAACCATCAGGACTTGAATAACAGTAGTTAAAGATATGAATAGTACGGTGACCTCCAGCTTCTGCAAGTTGAAGTTGATGCATGATTTCTGTAGCAATGTTTTGATTTAGTTATTAAGAAAATTCATACACAATTCCTGTGTAGTAACAAATGATTACATAATTGGTCAAACCTTAAAACTCTCTCTGATGATTAAATGCAGCATTGATTTCACCAGTTGTTACATATCTTTCTGAAATGACATGAGTCAATTTAGATGACACATATTTTTGAAGTCTAAATAATGCATTAAAAGTACAGGGAAATTCAGATTCATAGGAGATATATATCTATAGATTCATATAGAGAATACAACATGACTATAATATACAAGACACCTATGTCGGAAAAATATGCTTCGTTACCGATAGTTGAAGAAGTAAAATAGTATCTTTTTTAAACATAGTATGCAACATATTACACTAAGTCATATTTGAAGATCATCTGAAAGCGTGAGTTGTGATTACTCTGATAATGTGTCACGAGCAGGGTAACTGGTAATATGTCCCTCAATCGTTATACCTACAAGAATTAATGTATACATAGTTTTTTTTCAATACATGTGAGAGAAAACGTGAAATAGTTCACAAAAATACACTGATGGAGTAGATACCAGAAGAGTCTTAATTTTCATTATTAAGCAGATTATATATGATTTCTCTTGCTACCGGGTGGAGATCTTGATGATGAAACTCCATGATGAGCTGTCAATAAAAGTTAATATTTGACAAACTAAAGAATGTTACAACATAGTAACAAAAAAATATTGAGTCAATGTTATTTTACAGCTTAATATAACAAACTGTTCAAAGACATAGGTGGCAATGAAATGCCTGAACCTCCTGTGGTGAATAGACAAGATATCAACAAAAGTGTAATGATTAGATGTAATTTTAGATTGAAATACTCAGATACTTACTTCAAGTAAAGTTAATACGGTTATTACTATCATTTTTAAGTCTTTTTTGAAAAGTATTTGGCGAATAAGATCCAGAATGTAGAGCCACTGTCAGTTCAACAGTAAAATGGGTAAATAATATGAGATTATTCAAATTTAATTTCATTACTGTTTCTGAAAATGTTAGTAATATAAAAACTACTGACCATTTTTACGAACATGTGAAAGAGGTATGCATGATCCTCTTATCAAGTCGGAATTCAATTGCATAGTGTCAAATGTTGTAGTAGAATATAGTTCATGGGATCTCATCGGTGATTTTCCTGAAATGTTAGGAACCTGTAATTCAGTAAGTTCATTCATGGAATGTTTCGAAGGGAATACACTAATTTTTTTACCGATTTTTCGTTCTCTCATACTAAATCTTCTTTGCAACCTTGCATCTCAAGATGCTGACGACATCTGCATCTTTGTTTCGATGTCTTTATGTTGAATTGTCAAGTTTTACAATGCAGAGGAAAGATGTTTATGGGTACGTATAGTCAATTTAAAATATATTGTTTATACAATCGATAGAGAATGAATGTTTGAATTATAAATGATGTATGTTGTAAATGTAATTCAAACATGCTGCATACTGTGGTTTTACTTAACGGTAGTTACACCAACACGAAAAAAGCATATCTATTTTATACAAAAATGATACATCTGAAAATAGCATATTCAAATAAGTAGAATGCACTATGGGAACACATTTTCAAAACAGTATGAATGAATACCTTGGAGGGATATTGAGGTCAAGTTATGCAGTGAAGAAGGATGCTCCAACGACTATGTAGTTTGTTGTATTGTGATTTCAATGAACCATAGTTATACCAACATCAAAGATATATATATACATTATAGAAAAAATAAATCAATGAAATCTCATTATTTAATGTCACATAAGGTACTAAGAGGAACCCATAGATAAGAAATGTCATAGAAATTTAATAAAAAACACTTATACCTCTAATAACGACGCATGTATACAGTATACATAAATGAATTACTTAAAAATAACATTTTCAAATAAAAATTATGCTATACTGAAATTGACTGGAGTGGAGGGAGTTGGGCAGGGGTAGGGGGAGGCGGGGAGCTGGGCAGGGGAGGGGAGGCTGGGCAGGGGCATGGGGAGGGATGGAGCTGGGTAGGGGAGGGGGGGCTGGGCAGGGGTAGGGGGAGCTGGGCAGTGGCAGGGGGCTGGGTGGGTGCAGGGGGAGGCGGGGAGTTGGGTAGGGGGGAGGGGAGGCTGGGCAGGGGCAGGGGGAGGGTTGGAGCTGGGCAGTGGGGGGGGAGCTAGGCAGGGGGAGGGGGGAGCTGGGTAGGGGGAGTGGGCTGGGGCAGGGGCAGTGGGAGAGGGGTGGGCAGGGGAGGGGGGAGCTGGGTAGTGGGAGGGGGCTGGGCAGGTGCAGGGGGAGGCAGGGAGCTGGGCAGGGGGAGGGGAGGCTGGGCAGGGGCAGGGGGAGGGGGGGAGCTGGGCAGGGGGAGGGGGGAGCTTGGCAGGGGGAGGGTGGGAGCTGGGCAGGGGGAGTGGGCTGGGCGGGGGGAGGGGGCTGAGCAGGGGGGGGCTGGGAAGATGGGATATAGTATAGAAAAATGATTTCCTCAGATGGTTATTGATGATTATTTAAACAGTGAAAACTCATGAAAGAGATTGAGTGAATAGTTTGTATACCTCACGAAGCACTGTCCTATTAATGCATTGAAGTATAGTCATAGCAACATGAAGGAAACAAGTGTAAATTAGACTGAAGTTAGAAAAAATAATATGTAGTCGGAATGTATTATAATATAATGCATTAATAGGTCACACCAACATGAAAAATCATATGATGTATGTTGTCAATATAATTCAAACATGCAGTGAACTGTGGTTTTACTCAACGATAGTTACACCAACACGAAAAAGCATATCTATTTTTTTACAGAAATGATACATATGAAAACATCAAATTCAAGTAAGTAGAATGCACTATGGAAAGACATCTGCAAAACGGTTTGAATGAATACCTTGGATGGATATTGAGGTCAATTTATGCAGTGAAGAATGATGCACCAACGACTATGTATCATGTTGCATTGTGATTTCAATGAAACACAGTTATACCAACATCAAAGATACATATATACATTACAGACAAAAAAATCAATGGAATCTCATTATTAAAGGTCACATAAGGTATTAAGAGGAACCCATAGATATGAAATGTCATGTAAATTTAATAAACGACACCTATTCCTCCAATAACTAAGCATGTATATTGTATATAGAAATGAATTACTTGAAAATAGCATTTTCAAACAAAAATTTTGCTATACTGAAATTGACTGGAGTGGAGGGAGTTGGGCACCCGTAGGGGGAGGTGGGGAGCTGGGATGGAGGAGGGGAGGCTGGGCAGGGGTAAGGGGATGGAGTTGGGCAGGGAAGGGGGCTGGGCAGGGGGAGGGGGGGACCTGGGCAGTGGCAGGGGCTGGGTAGGTGCAGTGGGAGGCGGGGAGCTCAGTAGGGGGAGGGGAGGCGGGGCAGGGGCAGGGGGAGGGATGGAGCTGGGCAGGGGGGGCTGGGCCGGGGGAGGGGGGCTGGGCAGAGGGGATATAGCATACAAAAACGATTTCCTCGGATGGTTATTGATGATTCATTAAATAGAGGATAGTAAGGTGACTTTAATATATGTTGACAATAAAAACAGCAAACCAGAAATAGATGTAATATAAATTATTATGCTAATATTAGTAGCATTTATAGGAAACCTACAATTAGTGGTATGCTTTGATGTTATGTAAAAGGAAGCATACATTTATGGAATCGTAAGACTCAATGTGAACTATCCTATAGAAGTAAAAACCTACTGTATAAACGGAAATCTTGAATAAAATAAGTAATCCCTACCTTCTTCACTATAAAAATTTGGACAATATATTTTCATTAATCAATGGATAAAGAGAGATGCATGATTTCTCCACAACATGAGTTTATAGAAAAATAAATTAATGGAACAAAACAAAATACTAAACAAATCAACGGGCCAGAATTGAGAACTTACTATTCAGATAGATCAAAAGAAAAATCAAGATAACTTACTGTACAAAGATCAAGGTATATTCATTGTTCAAACCCTTAGATATATATTTCTTTTGAAACCATAATTGCAAGCGTACCCCAACAAATAAGCTCACATATACTTCACCAAAATTCGGTCAAATTTGGACTCCTTACCGACAACCGAACTCAACTACTGACAGAGCTCGCAGAGGTGGACGCGTGGAGGCGGAGGCAGAGAGGAGGAGGATGATCGGGAATGGGACTGGGAGATGGGAATCGCTGAGAGGTTCGACGTTGGGTAGTCACGGAGAGCTGCGGGAACCTAAGAGAAATCTCGATGGGACCGACGGTGGAGCATGTAGTGGTGGAGGCATGGAAACGGAGGCGTAGAGGCGTAGGAAGTTCGGGAAGGTGACCGGGAGAGGGGACTTGCGGAGAGGCTGAGGCCGGCGGGAACCCTAGGAGACACCCGATCGAAAGGAGGTGGAGTGCGGGAGGGGGAGACGGGAATGTGTCACGAGATGGGTAATTGGGAGAAGATGAATTGGGATATTTGGGTGACGTGGAACATTGTAATGGTGACACGTAGGCATTGAGAATGCCAATCTTAGTATAGATAATAGATTTAGTAATTTTCACTATTCATCAAAATATGAATGTTATCCCAAAAGTACCAAAATTTCCCCTTAAGCTAATTTCAATTATATGAATCCAAAAATGAATTCCATTTTGAAAGATAAAATTTATAACATTTCAAAAATTATGTATTACTATTCATAACAGCTAGTTGGATTGGTTGTGGTGTGTTAGAATCTCGACGTTGCGTACAATGCACGCCATTGCATTATTCAAATGGAAACGTACCGTGGAGGCATGGGGTGTTAAATTCTCCCCTCCTTCAATAAATTGTTTCCTCGAAATGTTTTTAAAATTGGGCTTGAGAATATAATGTAAAGTCCCTCATCAGAAAAAGAATCAATAAATCTATCACTTTAGAAGAAAGGAATAGAGGTATAAAGGTCACCCAAGATAACCCATACTAGGGTTCCATGTAGGAAAACATGGATATGGATGATAAACTAAGTGTTAAGTTCTGATGGAGAGGGATAGAAAACATGACCAGGATAATGTTAACAATGAGAAAATCACAAACTTGTGCTGGGACAAACGGTCGTTAGTCTCCCAGAAAGAAAAGTAAACGGAAAACATTTTTTGTTTTAAGTTAAATTACATAAGGATGAGGAATTCATTTATGATATTGGCTAATAACATAAAGAGATATACTTACTTTTTATGTAGAGTTTCATTCTTTAATAAATTTTTACCACTAACTCATTTTTTTTGAACAATGAGTATTCAAGAAGGATTGGTCACAATGGAAGAGCTAGAATAAACTTCTATGGAAATACATGATCCATGTAGGATAAACTATATATTTAACTTGACTTTAGAGATTAATCAAAACCAAAATGGTTAGTATAATATCTGATGATCCCCCAAATGGATATTCCATTAGAGAAAAAAAACACTAATCTTAATTTCTAAAATTAAACCATCAATACCCCCAAAGTTAAATAAATAACATTAAATAATCAATTATCCTTAAAATTATTCATCATAATCCAAATTAATATTGAAACCCAAAACTTATAAGAATGTGGTCTTCCATGTTAAATCGTATCTCCAAATGACATTAATTACTCTTAAAGTCACATACTTAAAAGTAATTAACCTAATCATTTCCATAAATAACCCAAATCACTATAAATCCACAATAAAAACATACAAAAAAATCCACCATTACTCCTCAAATGAAATACCATACTATTCTATTTTCCTTGGGTATATAATGTTCACAACAAAGTGAAGAACTTCCAAAATAACATTTATCACTTAATTACCAAATCATTTTCTTATACTAAGGGTATTCATTTGATAAGACATAAGATCCCAAATCAAATTATTTTTGATCAATAAAATCATTTAACCAAAAATAATAGTCACACTAACCAGGGACTTCATGTAGTCCAGTGGTAGGCGATAAATCCCAATTGCACTTTGGTTATGGGTTCGATTCCCACATCTTTGTCCGACGCGACGGGTTGTCACATGGTCTGCGTGTTGTCCTTTTTCAAAAACTATGTTTTACAACATTACCAAAATGAGATAAATTCAAAAAAATAACCATAACATAATTTAACCAAAAATCTAATCTCATACCTTGCATTTTCATCCCAAATTATAATAACATTTAATTTCCTCAAACCCAATGATCATATAAAACCAAATGGTTATTTATAACTATATCCACAAGAGAAAAGATAATTCTTCCTCAAATATCATTCTCACATGGAAAACTGCAGGGTAAAAGATACAAGAGAAAATTATTCTAATGTAAACCCATCAATAAGGAGCACTAATAATTTTTAAACATTTCTCCAACCATTTATTTTCACATAGCTTATTCTTTGACCAAGAAAATATCCTATAGAATAGGGCATTCACTCGGGTAATGTCTAGGTCCACTAAATTTACGGAATATTATTGTAAGTGGATTATTGGGACCATTTTTATCTTCTTCCATAGTACTCTTCATTTTTCTTTGGAAATTATTCACTTTATGTCCTTCCTTCCCACACGTAACGCATTTCTTTTTCCCATTGAGACACTTTCCTGGGTGTCTCCTTCCACATTTCCTACATGATTGAAATTGAGGATTCCTTTCTCCATGGTCTCCACTACTGGAGCTCTTATCATTCATCACCTTTCACTTCATTGTTGACTCGGGGAATTGGTTAATATATATATTGTTGATCGTATTTTTGTAAAATTGATTTGGAATAAATACAATATCTTTTATTCCAATCAACATTCTATTTTGTTACTCATTTCCACCATCGTTCCCACCGTGTACATCATTCTCAAAGTCACTATGACTTCCTTGGAATCTAGCCATTGACTAAAACCAGAAATCATTGAGTGAGTAACATTAGGCATAAAATCATTTAGAGATTAACATGTCACCATATTCTCAATTTGAAACACATTAGGATTAACCAAGGTCATTTACTCTCATATTATACATATAATACTTTAAATCGGGTTATAATGAAAATGTAAATTATCCTAAGCATAACCCCCGGGGTGTCGTAACTAAGAGTGCATCAAGGCTCGTTGTCGTGCACCAGTTCTTATTCGAGTCTAGCTCAAAGCGGTGTTTTTGGTTTTTACCCCTAGGTACATCTGTGCCAGAGCCACCTCTACCTGCTCGATCCAGACAGGGATGTATTGCTTGGAAAACTCACAAAATCTCTACAATACCATATTTCTAGGAAGTTCTTCTATACTAATCCTCAAATTTCATCTTAGGTCTACGTGCTCTAATCAGAGTTTATCTAAATCTAACTTCCAAGGATTGTACTAAACTGCTATGACATCAACTATAACACCCCGACCCTAGATACCCAGAGTCGGTGCATTATTACATAACATTGACATGATCCCAAGAAAGATCAAGTCTCAAAAGACCAATTAGTTTAGTAGCATTGGAAGCACTAGATATATTCATAATGTTTACGTTACATAAATAAGTGAAAAACTACAACAACATATTGTGTTCATATCTTCTCATTCTATCCCTACAGGTCATTCATAAAATACTTCTTCACAGCCTGGGAAAAATAAAACATTGAAAGGGGTGAGATCATATGCTCAATAAGGATAACAATATAGCAGAAACTTTCATAAATAAACATAAAAATTGAAGGCAATGTATAACTAAAACAAAAGCCTTTTAAACTTTAACTTCAGCATAATATGGAAAGGATAAAATGAAATAATGCCATTTACTTATTCACATGGATATTCTACTAGTCGAATAGTCACATGAAAATATTAATAACCACTTTCATAATGACGGAATTCATATTTTCAGACTATCATAACCACGTATCCAAGGCCTCGTTCCAAGACTACAAATACAATTTTGTCAAGGCCTTATGCCAAGACACTAGTTTTCTTCATGAGACCTACCGATGCATCGAGGAGTTATAGCAGGCTCCACCCATCACTTACTAAGTCTAATTCATTCCTCATATGAAAAGTTTTAAACATAACATTAAAATTCGTATTAAAACTAGCTTACGAAATGTCAATACTTTATCCACAGACCATGAATGGTATAAAAATTGCACATCCACAGTCAAACATAACTCATTCGATACAATATAGAAGATTTTATTGTATAATATTAACCTCAACAGAGAATAATGAAGGATATTTACATAGATGAAAATAATCATCAAAACTAATTGAGAGAAATATCCCCCTTTTTCTTGAAATCATTTAAAAGTCACACTATTTGTCAAGAAGCCATTTAAAAATAGATTTTTGAATCAAAGTGTCCCATACCACTTCAAAACTTTTAAAAGGAGTTTTAATTTTAAAATTTTAATTTCCATATAAATAAATCCTTAAAACCATTTTTAAAACATGTACATTAATGAGAAATATTTAGAAGAATAAGTCTTTAAAACATCTAAAAAGGGTATTTTAGTTAGAGTTTCTAACCAAAAGAGAGACACTTGAATAAAAATAATTGAGGTAATCAAAACATTGCAATATCATGAGAATTAATGGATTCATGATATACTATTTCAATGTACATTATATACACCACATAAAAGTGATTTGGTGTATAACAACAAAGAAGTCTCAATGGAATGTAAATTGAGATAAAATCTCTCAAAAAGGCTATATCCTTAGGTTAAGGATAAATCAACGACATAATTATGAGTGAAAAATATAAATACACTAAATATGATTGGATATTCACTGTAAAACAATCAAAAGACATTCACACATATCCTTGTAAAAACAACACCAATGAATGGGATGTTAATCTCAACAAATCGAGATTGAGTAAAAATTACTCTTATCAAGTTCATACCGATGACTTGAGAATTTATTAATGGATTGATTATGTGTATAGAAAGTATATCCACAGAAAGGGGTGTAGAAATTATGACATAATCAAATGAATAGTGATTCCACACATAATCTTGGAGTAAAAAAATCAACGAAGTATTCATAATGCCGAATGAGTGGAAATTGAAATTTCAAATTCCCTTGTCGATTTGGTAACTTATAAAACATGCACCCATGAAAGAAAGATAATAAAATTATGATGTAAATATCAATAAATTAATGTATATTACACAATGAATTCAATCATGGGCAGTACACACACTACATGCAATAAATAAGTGGTGAACAATGGAAATCTCACGGAATTAAAAGTGAGATAAGAAACCCCTTACTTTGAAATTTTTCCTTGGTCAAAGGTAGGATAACCTTCTTTATAATGGTTAAATAATTGTTATTTAATTATAAAAGAATAATTTACATTAATATGATATCATATATGATCTTTTAACATTGATTTGTTAATAATATCATAGTATTATCGTCATTTTGGGTGTTAACTTACTCATTTTCCTTTATATTATTTGTTACGTAAGTCGTGTTTGTTATGGATATGTTGTATCTTATTCATATACTGAATTATATCAAGTCCTTAAAAATTATTTTTAATCATGAAATAAGAAATTATACTTGAATGGATACGATGGAGAATGAATCTCATCATGTTCGTGGAGACGGTAGTCCGTATGTACGCACGAAGGATAATATCATTCTTTTGATGTTAAAAATATATATAATTGGATGGTATATCATATAGACAAAATAATTATCATTTTATATTTATTATTTACATGAATTAAACATAATTATTATACCCATCCAAATAATAATTTATTGAATGACAATTACACCACGACGTGGAGCCGGTAAGTCGAAGTATGGTGACATGCCATTCAAAGGATGGATAGAATAATGAATATGGTTGTAGCATATTTATAATAACATAACAGTATATAGAAGATACTGGAGTCATTATTTTAGAATAGAAATAACAAAGAAATAAGAAGTTGAAGAAGAAAAGAACTTGAATGATGGTGGTGAAAACATTACCTCTTCTTCGGGTTCTTCCTTTTGATTTGATCAAAACGGCTCCATTGGTTTGATTTCTGAAAAACTAAGGCATCTAGGTTGTAGTGAGGGAATTTTAGAGAGTATTTGTGCAGGGTTTGGCCGATCCAAAAGGCTTTTAATTTGTGAATTACTGAGAAGGGGGAGTGACCTTTTATAAGAGGGGTGATGGGAACCTTTGGAAAAGCTAAAAATATTATTTTATAATAAATTCATATTCGGCTCCTAATGGATCCAAAGTGGATTATTTAAAGGTTAAGGTGGGGATGGGTCTAAAACCACTCATCCAATATAATTTAGAATGTTTTCGGTCATTATATTAACCTTATCATTAAGTATTAACCCTTAGTGAATTAGTTTTACTTTTACAATGTCTCTTTGTATTTTTATATTATATGGTCAATAAACATACTATATACATCTAAGAGATCCCCAAGTGGTCCATTAATGATACACCTATCATGATATAAGTCTTTTGGACGAACCATAGATTTTTAGGAATTGAATATAAATTAATAATATTTTATTTTATTTGAAAACTCTTTTATGTAAATTTTGACACTATTGGGTATTTTGTTTTTGATAAATTCATAATAGCATTATTACTTCGAAAAAAATTTATATAATAAATCCTAATATGTCATATTAACCTATAAAATTAGTTTAATTCATAAAAAGTCACAAAATACATTTATTTTGATATTTATAATATCAATTATTTTAATATTTCATTAATTAGGTAATTACTACATCATCATTGTGTCATAAATAAATTAAATTATTTACTGTCTAAAAATTATAAATAAAATACCATTATATTGGAAATCCTCTTATACTTCCAATTAATATTTACAATAGAATTTATCTTATGTATAACCCTATATTAAATTTTTTTAGTAAATAACCCTTGATTTTTACTCTTTTAACTCTACTTTGAATTAAATAATAATAAATGTCCTAATCTAATAAAAGTGGACCTAAATGATAATATTTTACTTCTAAGGTTGTTTTTGGTCGATATACACTTTTATAATAGAATTACGACATGTGTTAGGGTAATAATAATATCATTTTTACCCTTAATTACCCTATTTACTTTTAACGGTGGTAAATAAAAGTAAAAAGTTACTATTCACCAAAAATTATTTTCATCTCATTGAACCACATTTTACTCCTTCATATTAACCATGTTTCTTGTATTTTCAAAATTCCACTCACAGAAGCAGTAAAATTAAGTTTTATGAAAAATTTAGTTTTTTTAACTACCACTTTGTGGTTTCACTATTCATCAAAAAATGAAAGTTTCCAAAAAAATACCAAAAATTAGGCCTAAGATATATTTTATATTATGAATTAAAAATTTATGTCTATTTTACCAAATTAAAAACATATCAGTTTCATTAATTAATTTAAAAATTAATTCCCATCATCAAAACAAATAGTGTGTTTTTAAGAGATAATAATTATCAAAAGATTGACACTTGTTTATGTCTAGTTTAAATGTGAATTTACATCCAATGACCAAAATTGTATTAAATGGTAAAAATATACTTTAAAACCACTCAAATTAATAATTTATCACTATTAATTATTTCGATTAAAAAACTTGTTTTTAATTTAAATTTAGTAATTTTCACTATTCATTAAAATATGAAAGTTAACCGAAAAGTACCAAAATTTCACCCTAAGCTAATATTGAAGTTATGAATCCAAAAATGAAGTCCATTTCGAAAGATAAAATATATAAAATTTCAAAAAGTAGGTATTACTATTCTTAACGGCTAGTTTGATTGGTTGTGGTGTGTTAGAATCTCGAAATTGCGTACAATGCACATCATTGCATTATTCATAGGGAAACGTACCGTGGAAGCTTGGGATTTTACAAGTATGGTGATTTAGATTAAAGATATGGGGATCTAATTAAATTCCATAATAATTAAGAGATTTTTTCATAAAATAATCCAAGTGGAGAAGGCCAAGCTTATGCAATTACTAGAATCAAAGTGTAATTTCATGGAGACATGGGGAAAAGTACACTTAAAATTCACTCTATGATTAATTTTTTTTTTATTTGAGTCAAGTTATACCCACTATTATATATCTAAATAAATTTATAAGGGTTTCACATCACCACATAAACAATTAGATGATGAGTTGGTGGTGAAAAATCTAAATAGTGGGATGGCCATATCTCATGTTTATAGATCCTATCTGATAAGATTTTATAGGAATTTCATTCCTACTAATCTTATTATCATTCCTATAAATAAATTTGATATATGTTTTAGAAGGGATTTGGCCTCTCATTATAGAGTCCATATCAATTTTTGTGGATGGGGATATAGATTCCATATTATGAATCAATCGTCAATCATCTATTAGTGTGAGTATGAACATGAACACCCAATGGAAATAACATCTGTCATATGGGTTCTGAAACATATTTATGAGGGGTATTTATCTCAAATGGTAGGGGAGAAACACAATATTGTAAATATACCAAATTTTTTAGGAATATTTTTATTTTTTCATGAGGACATTCCAAGTCTTCTCCCAAATCACGATGTTGAGCTTTCAAAAGAACTCATACCAAGTTTTATGCCTATTCAAAGAAATCCATATAGAATGGAGCCGATAGAGTTGCAATAACTAAAGAAGAAACTCTATTAGAACATAGATAAGGGATTCATTAAACCTAGTACTTCAACATGGAGTGAACCTTTTTTTACTAAGAAGAAAGATGGATAGATGCATTTTTCAATTTATTAAAATGAAATTAACAAGAAAAATATTAAAAAAAGTCTCATATACTTCATATTGATGATCTGTTTGATCAATTATGATAATATCTATATTTTTTCAAGACTGGTCTTAAATTTCGATATCATCTTCTAAGGATCATGGTGGAGGATATACCCAACGCATCCTTCCTTGCATGCAGTGGTCATTATGAATTTATATTAATTATTATTGTAATTAAAAACTCTCATAATATCTTCATGGATTTAATTAATATAGACTTTATATATTACCTTAATTGATAAATGGTATTATTTGAAGATAATTTTTTTTATATGCAAATATAAATGAAGAGTGTTAAAAACATTTGATAATTTTTCTAAAGACCCTAATGAAATAGAATTTATACACCAAATTTTCCATGTATGATTTTTTTCATTAGAATATTTTATTCTTAGGTCACCGAATTTCATGTGATTATATATTGTTGGAATATTATGCAATGGAAGTAATAGAGCAATCACCTAGACCAACTATGGTAACTAAAATCCATAGTTTTCTTATGTTGGATGGATACTGCCACTACTTTGTTATATATTTTACATGACTATCTATTCCACTCACCAAGTTCTATCAAATGGGGGTTATGTTCATATGGAAATATGAATGTGAAGAGAGTTTCAATGAACTGAAGTGATGATTGATTGGTATGTCTATGCAAACCCTACCTTGTAGTGGAGAAGGTTTTTTGATCTATAGTGATGTATAAAGGAAGGTACTGGGGTTTAGCCTAATGTATAATGACATGGTTATACCATATACCTCACTAATTAAAAATTCTTGATAAAAAAATTAATCAAATTATGATTTGGAGTTTTTATTAGTAACTTTAACATTAAATATATGGAGGCATTATCTATATGGTAAGATGTGTCATATATATACCAATCATAAAATCATAATGTATATATTTACACTAAAAGAGTGTAATGTGAAACACGTATGCTGGTTGGAATTGATCAAATATTACAATTTCTTATTACATTACCACCTCTAGATGGAAATCAAGATGGTTGATTCGTTATGTTAGAAAGGCCATGCTAGTTTGCCTATTATATGAGGATTCAAAGAGATCTAATATTTTGGGATTTATAGAAGATGGATATTGGAATCATGAGGTATGGGGAAAGATAATACCATTATAAAATGAATGTTCTACCATCCATCAGTACTACAAAACATAGAATTAACATTTTTAGCCTTTATCAGCTCTAGTAAAAATTAGTGATAAAGGTACCCTTTATCAGAAGTAAAATAAGCGTTGATAAAGGTTACCTTTCATCATTGTTTTTATAGCACTAACAATAGGAACCCTTTATTAGCATAATTTTCAGCATTGATAATGGAAACCCTTTATCAGTGCTTTATTTTTAGCGACAATAAAGTAATCTTTTATAAATTATATTTTAGCACTGCTAAATGTATGAAAAAAATGATATAATTAAATAGATAAGAAATAAAAATTAATTTACTTAAACAATATTAAATAATTTATTTATTAAATAATTAGTGATGAAAGTCATTAATTTAATTATTATATATAAAAATTATAAATAGTATTTATTAAATATATAGATATATGAAAAATAAAAATTTAACAAATGAAAATTAAAAATATGTTAATTGAGAAAAATATTAAACATTTTATTAATTAAATAATTGTTGATAATGTTAATAAATATTAAATATTAAATATATTGACATTTATATATATAAAAATGTCTATAAATATGATTTATATAATAAAAAATATTTTTTATGATTTAAATTAAATAGTAATATATATTAAGTGAATAATGGTTTATAATTAAAAATTAATAAGAATTAAAAATAATAATAAATTACATTGAATAATGGACATAATTTATTTTAATTTGATTTTTCAATTTAACATATATCAACCATAAAAGTTCTACTGATTTCACATATATCTAACTAATTCATTTATGTATAAATACGCACACAACTTTTTTTTTGGGAATTTAATAAATTTATATTATTTATTTAGAATTATTTAATATTTTCAATTTGCATTCATATTTATTTAAATATATATACATTTTTTTAATGATTTATATTAATGATACATAATTATATTTTCAATGTTGTACTCATTTTTAATTAATAAATTTTTCTCATTTTTAACATTCAGGCACTTAAGATTAAGTATTCATTGATAACGTTAAAAATAAATTCGTAAAAAATATTTATTAATAAATATATATGAATATAGACCTATAGTAGCAAAAAAATTGATCTTATTCCATTCCTGATATATATTGTAATTCCTATAAGGACAAAGAGAGCATATGTCCTCTGATGCCTCTCTTGTGTTCTCTATTTATCATTGATCGAGACATTTGAAACTTTTTGGTTCTTGAAATGAGTCCCCTATATATTATTTTTGGAATGGACTAGTTAGCCTTTCAAAATCCTTGGAATGACTATTATCATCGATGAGTGTAATTTACTAACCCTAATGGGTAGCTTTAGGTTTTCTAGGAAGAATAGTCCCTAATGTCAAGTCTGTCAAACCCCCTCTTCAAGAGATTGGTAGGAAAATATCCTTTTATATTGTGTAATTTTAACAGGAATCCACTTATAGAAAGATTCATCTAGTATTTATTTAATTTATGTATGTGTTTCTATAAGACGTTTCTGGTTTACCACTAGAGAGTGAGGTTGAGATCTCTATTAACCTGGTGTCAAGAACTTAGCCAGTATTTATTCCCTCATACCACATGTCACCATCTAAACTGAAGGAGTAAATGAATATGTTGGATGAATTGATGTCTAAAAGATTTATTAACCCAGTGAGTCACCTTGGGTAGTGCCAATGCTTTAACTGTGAAGGCTAATTAAACCCTACACCTGTGTGTTGGATTCCAGAAGCTCAACCTGGTTACAGTAAAGGAAAAGTACTTTTTAACCCACCCTAATGATATATTTGACCATTTTAAAGTAAATAAGTGGTTCTATAAGATTGATCTTCGGCTGAATTACCACTATCTCAGGATTAAAGAGTCTGATATCCCAATGAAAAAATTCTAGTGTATGTATGGACACTATGAGTATCTTGATATTCCATTTGGTCTGACTTACACACCTGTTATGTTTATGGAACATATGAATATGATTTTCCACCAGCATCTTCACTCTTTCATTATGGTATTCATGTAAGACATATTTGATTATTCAAAATATAAGGAAGATCAGGTACATTAATTTATAGTATTTTTGTATATCTTGAGGAATCCCCAACTTTATTCTAGGCTACCAAAGTGACAACTCTAAATTTGGAAGCTGTAATTATTTGTGGACCTGGTGTCTGAACATAGTATATCAGTTGATCCTAAACATGTGAAAAAATTTCTATTATGGGTGGAGATGAAAAATGGATTTTAGATTTATAGTATCCATGGGTTGTTAGTATATTATCATCGGTTGGTAAAGGAGTGAAGTCCATTTGGTATTAGAAGTCATATAATTCCTTTGATGTGTTAAATCATGGTTGACTTCATCTCTAGTTGTGAATATTCTACAGTTTGGGTAAGGTTACATTCTCTTTTTTGATGATTTATGTTGGGGTTTTTCATTTTTCTACCTTTTGGTACTTTGTTGTTGATGTATTTTTTGTTGTAATGAATGTTTACGGTTTCTTATCCACTTATTTACTGTTCTTTATTTACTATTGTCTAGAAATAATTCCCCTTCATTGTTCTTGATTCCCATAAACTATCCACTAGACAATTGACATCAGGAACACCCTTCTAGAAACAATAAGGATAATTTGTGTACTAGAAGAAAAATTTATCTGGGATTGTTCAAGAAAATTATCCCCTCCCATCATCCTTTGCGAAAGTGAGTAAAAAAATTAAATAAAATTAAAAATGAAAAAAATATATATATTTTACTATAAAAATAAAATTTTATAATTTATTATATCATATGACGCTCATAGAATTTCATCTGGCATAAAAAATTATAACATCACTTTTAATGGATATATATTACAACTATATGACTATTCAAACATTAGACATACTTGGTTTATGACTAGTTTGTGATGAATAAAATACCATTTAAATATCATGATGATAATATAAAAATTAATAAGTGTAATGTAAATATTGAATTTGACTATATGTTTAAAAATAATCATGAATATGTAAATGAAATTTCATAAATTCATATTGATAAAAAGTTATTATTCATAAATTTAAATAATGATACATGAATTAAACATACATGTTTATTTAATATAATATTTATAATGTATATAATATAAATTTCATAAATAATATATATATGATAATCAGTTTTGAATTATCATAATTTAAGGATAACAAATAAATAATTTATTATTATTTTATAAATTTTATTGACAAATATTATATAAATACTTTAGTAATGAAATTATAGATTTATGTCATTAAAAAATATATATTAATTTTAAAATTTTAATTTAAGTTAATAATTTTATAAAAAAAAAATTAAACCTAGGAGATACAATATGAATCATCAATCTCAATCAGCTATAATTTAATGTTTTTCTCCTTGAATACCCACCACTTACATTATATATATATATATATATATATATCATTAAAAGTGTATTGAGTGAAAAAATCATCATCAATATAAATTATGTGAGAAAACTTCATAAATTTATCAACCATAATCCATATAGAATTTATTCCTATTCTTATATAGGATGAAAAATTATGAAATTCATGGTGATACTCTTCAATTTCTATAAAGGTATGGGTAGTGGTTTTATCATCCCCTTAGAATTCTGATGTTCACTCATGAATTTCTAGCACACCCATCATCGAGATTTATACTCTGGAATCTCCCTCTTCATGTAATCCAAAAAGATGTTCTCATTAGATATCTATAAAATTTAGCGCTTCCTCGATTAATAGATAATGATGATTTTTGTGCATTATCAAAAATATATTTCTTCAATTCTTTCAGGGATGGTATACTTATCTGGGCTCTAATCTAAAATTCATCATTTTGAAGGTTGAACACCATAATCTATACCACCTTCCCTAATACCTATATATCGTCTCTATGTTCCTCCTTGTTCATCACATGGATGGATGTATTGTAAATAATTTTTGAAAAGTATGATTTAATCCCTTATATCATAATTATTGTGTCTTTTCATTTCATGTCCATAAAGATTGGGACTCTTTAGACCCTCATCACAGAAAAGGTTGTATGAATTTTCCTTCTAGAGCATCAGTTGAATAGTTTTCTTCCAAGGATGATAATGTATTAAAAAATAATATACAATGATTAACTATAACCATCTCCATTGGTGAATGTTAATCTCTTTCTACATGAATTTATAATTTAATCTCCTATGATCAAAATATAAATTACACATCTCACCATAATGATAATTCATCTAAATATTAAATGGAAATATTAAATTTTTAGCTCTAGATCTTACATATTTAAATTTTTCTTATGGGTATTCAATTGATGTGAGGAAAAATATATCAGAGTTTCATTTTTCATAGGTGAACATCCCATGAACTTTTTCAAACCATCACTATATATCTCAAACCCTTATCCACTATAAGGTGATATGTGTATAGGTATAAAAAACAATATCTTATTAATATACTTAAATATATATTCACCTTATTATTTTGGGTGAAACATTACACACATCCATGTAAACTTGTTGAGAGGACATTAAAATCCTAATAAATTTCTTCTGAAAAATTTATAGCATCTAGTCAGTTCAAGAAAAATATATATATATATTACGAATATTGGTTTATTCGATTCTTTAATCACCTCTACCATTGAAATATCTAAATAATATACCTTAAATTGTGATTATATAAAATAAAAGGGGATTTCTTTATCAAAAATTTAAACATTATAAACATGGTATATAGTTTCTCTTTTTATAATTCCTTTAAGTAAATTTGTAAATTATCTACATATTTTTGATAACACTTTGAATATATGATAATATCATTAATAATTAATATTAAAATATTATCTAAAAAATATCTAAAAAATCTATTCATTAAATACATGAAAATCATAAATTATAAGATCCATTAATCCACTTATGTATACAATTAATACTCAAATAAATTGGGTTTTGTGTTTACACCATGGAAAAAATTAGAATGTTTTATCTTTTTTCTATTAGTTATGTGTATCTATTGGTTTAAATAAATAGTTGGTGTATATTAAATAAAAAATGAATGGATTGTTTATTAAATGAGTAATGAGTGTGGAAATCTAGTAAGTGGTCACACTTGATAAATAAATTTATATGAATTTATAATAGAAAAGTATCAATAACAACACAAATTTAATAGGGTTTCTTCCTATGTCAACCTCTAGAATAATAATTAAAATCAAGAGTACCAATAATGTTTCATTAATTTTTTAGAAGGAGTAAATGAATTGATTATTCCATGTATATATTATCAATGAATCCTTAAAACTCACGTAATTTATATGTAAATGGACATACTTTAGGGTATGGATTTGGCATCCACTCTCTCTGTGTAACCCTAACCCTCATATCAATTAATCAGTCATAAATTGATTAAATCATTAACTCATAAATTTTAAATTACACAAATATACACTTCAAATTATTAAAATACTCAATGTAGTTATAACCCATTTGAGGTTCCCTAGGATGGAGAGAGGCTAAGCTGTATTTTATATCAATAATAGTGGAATGTAAATTTTTGATAATAAAGAATAGTTGGATTTAATTATACATGAAAAGAAGGATCAATATCTTATTGGAAAATTGAGTGAGTATGAGACCTATGTAATGTTGGAAATCATGTTGGATGATATAGTTGTTTGGTGAGTATCCAATTTAAATCATAAAAATGGATAGTCTAACCTCATGTGAAAGATAAGCACTGAAGTGTCAAGTGTTTTATATGACATCTAAAATAATTTAGAGAAGCTATCACATGGGTTGGTAATGTCTACATAGTAGATTGAAGTAAAAAAATATGAAAAATACATCCATGTAATAATGATCTTGAATTTTATGAAATTAAAGGGATAAATGTACTTGGAATAAATATCTTGAAGGATGATTTGAGAAGGACAATGATAAATTTGACGTGACACTAAATTAACATAATGAATTCTACAATTTTAATGATTGAAAATATGAAAATTTTTATGTCTTGAATTTAGTGTGTGATTCATTTATCTATGAAACATATGAGTAATTTAATATGTATAGGATTATTTATATTATTTATTTACAACTTTTTCCATGTGTTATATCACATTAGAACTAAAGATCTAACAAAGTCCTAACCTATATGTAATTGAATCCTATTTTTTCTATCTTTCATGGAAAGATGTGTATGTGTCATTCAACTCAGCATATTTGTGATTTGGAGTTTCATATTTTTCATTTTATGTAGGGTATGTGTCAATGGTTTCAACATATCAGTAAAATTTATTTCATTATGTGCCATCTAAACTCTGGGTTTGTTTCATCCATTTATCATATGTGTCATGCTAGACATTAAAAAATAAATGTTTTAGCGGGATGAAAATATGAGTTTCCATATTTACTAATCTAATTAAGAAAGTAAATTTAATGTAGTAAAATGTGATCTTATGTGTTTTCAAAAATGTACACACCAATTGGTTTTTTTATTAAAGAAATAAAATAATGAGATATAATATACAACCCACCAAGAAGAAAATCAAATAAAGAGAATTTGAGATACTTTTTAAATTAAAAGAAATTGAGTAACATGAATTTATAATTCTAATGAAAATTACTTATTATGATTATAAAGATGATATTTATGTTCTAAACATCATTAAACATAGTAAATACATGATTAAATCCCTAAATTAGGTTGATAAGATCAAGTGGATGAGTCACTTACTAATGAATATGAAAAATCATGGGCTTTAAAGAATAATATAGAAGAAGTTCCATTTATTTTTTTACAATACTTTAACTCTAAATATTTGTGATTTTAGTTTCTTGGGTGAGTTGGTAATCTTCATGACTGAGGAAAAGAAGTTCAAGGATGATATAGAAGGATTGGAATTTACCTAAGAATTAAATGACAGACATATATATTTCTAGAAATCGATAAATTTAAATTAAATTCAATGGTAACAAAACCATTATTTGATTGGATTATATATAAAAATCTATTTTTTATTCAATAATTAGAAGAACAAAATATTTAGACGCTTCAAGAGTGTATATATTATACCATAATATGTATAGGTCTTAAAAAAGGAACTCAATATAAGTGAGAGAAGCTCCAAAATTCCATGTTGTGCTATTATATTTTATATTTCCTAGGAAAAAGATTTAAATTTGGTTTTGTGGAAGAATTTGATAAGGTATAAATTTTTTATGGATGATCTAGAAATTAAAAAATATATATTTTGTATGGGTTTAAAATGGGTTGAAATAAATGATAAGAGAATTTATACCATTTTACTATGGATAGTCACTAAAAATAGATGGGATATGGAAGATTGTTTGATGAATTGAAAAAAATTCATTTCAACAACATAATATATTATATAAAATATATAATAATAAATATTAGTAGACCACAAATAAAATTATGGGGAATTTAATACAGTAATGGTGTGTTTGAATCTCTAGATAAGTTAATTTTTCTAGAATAAAAATACAATTATCATGGAAATAATGGGTTTTAATAACTGAGCTTTTTGAGGGAAGAATAAATACTGAGTAAGGGTTAGAATGATAATCCACTTAACTCTATAGATTGAAATGATAAAAATAGATAAATCTATTGTCATGAGTTGCTCTGTATAGTTTTAGTGATGAGGATATTTAAAATTAATAAAACAAGAACATACCATGATATTTAGTGTGTTATATCACCAGGAATGTTTTTAGATTTTTTTTATTTTTTTAAACTCACCATATATGATATTTTTGGCTTATGATCATTAGAATAAGGATTTAAGATATAGAGAGAGATACATCCATTAGCTTCTAAAAGAACTCAGAATATTAGCATAGTAATAGAGGTTGAGTTACATGTGACTTGTTTAAATATTTGAAGGTATTCAAATTTATCTGAGTTTTAAGAATAATTTTTTTTTTGATAGAGATACATCCCTAGAGAGATATATAGTATAATTAAATAAGCGGAAGGAAGTTTACATGAATATCTGGTGGGATGCTATATTTAAGATGTGTTGTGGGATGTGGTACTTGTTCACTTGTCTAATATAGTGGTCTCATTCTTAGGTAATATGGTTTTTTTGGGATATAATAAAAAATCACACAATTCCATTTTATTGATAATAGTATTTTAGTGGATAATCTATGACTTATACATCCCATTAATAGTAAATAATAGGAGTCCTGAGAGGGGATGAACCTTTTAAAAACACATTCGAAATTAAATACCATATTTTCACTATATTTAGGTTAATACTAGGTTAAAAAACAAATGGGTCAAATTATTTTAAAAAAAATTATATATTTAAAGTACAAATGGGTTTTAAAGGTTTAAATTGAAAATTTGAATTTTGTAAAGTAGGGAAACACCTAATTCTCCACCTCTTAGGTGTGTCAACACAATCCACTCAAATTTATAATTTATATCATTTAAATGTTCCAACTAATTTATGTCATGTTTTTTTATTGAAATAATAGCACAATGATATCTCTAATTAGATTGAAAAAAATTTCCCTTATATTTTTACCTTTCAAACATGAAGTGAAGAATTGAGATTGAATTGCCTCAGATGGAAAACTCATATTTCATACCTATTAAAATTTATTTGGATATTTATTATTAGTCTTAAAAAAATAAAAATAAGAATGTTTCTATGAAGAAAAGAAATAGTTCATGGAAGAAAGTGTAAAACTGTTAACCAAAGTTCGAGAGGTGACAGTTATGTCAAATCTGATGAAAGCAGTTACTTTAATGAAAAAATATCAATATATGATAATAGTTGAATTTGATCTAATAAAAACATCAATCTTCTGATTAAAAATTTATTTAAAGATTCATCCACTGAAGCGGTGACATATATATTCATATATTTTATGAACTAACCTTATATATCCCTCTTTTAGATTCCTGACTCAATTCACAACAATGATCAAAGGAAAATCCAGATCTCTATAAGATGGAAGAAGTTCCTTGACATCAATGAATCAACATTTGGTAATAGTTTCACCACTAAAAATTAATTAAACATGCATGGAAAGTTATAATAAAAAACCACAATTACCCTTCCATAAGTTAGCTGTCTACAACAAAAATATATAGGTTAGAAAAAATTTAATAAAAACTATAAATTTTGTAGACATTAATGATCACCAAAACCCTCCCTCACAACCCTAGTCAACCTCTCCTACAAGGAAAATATTCCCACTAGATGGATTTTCTTTTCCGATCAGCAATTGTAGTTACCCTCCATCCATAGAATATAAAAATCCTAATTGTATAATGTAAATAAATTAATTTTAAACTTTTGGTAATTATTGGAAATATAAAATAATGTCCTACTAAAATCTTGTAATATGAATAGCTATAAAAATGCGAAAAAATAAACTGAAAATATAATAATTGATATACCTGAACACCATCCATTCTAACTCAATTTCACTTTTGAACTAAACTAGAAGACCATTACTCCAAGATATACTAATAGAAAACTGAAAAACTAGTATAATATACATAGGAATGAACATAAAAAATTCACAGTTTCCTACAACACATATTACCATATTCAGAATAATTTAATTGAAGATCCATTGTAATGATTGTTTTTAAATAATTTATTAAGGACAATTTATTATTTAATTTTAAATAAAATTATCCTTAAATCTTGTAAAAAATTTCAAACCCTTTCTCATACTATCTTCCAAATGAGAACTAACTATTTAAAATGATTATTATTCCCACGAATTTTTTATTGAACAATCATTTAAACAGTTTTTAAATAATATTTTAATTCACATAAAAATATTGCATTTTTAAATAAGTGTTAGTGAGGACCATATAATAATAAAAAATTATAAATGATGGGCATCATAATGTAAAATAAGAACTATCACATAAATGAAAGTAAAGTGATCAAGATTTTCATTATTTTAAACAAACAAAAGGAAACTAAATAAAAGAGTTTTTAAGTATGGTACCACAAATTTGGGAAAATAAGAGAAGTAAAAAATGAAGAATTCCTAGGTATTTAGGGTTAGTGGGGTCCGTGGATCAACATACTCTTGATGATTATTCCATGGACAATATGAAAATATCCCATACTAGATACATATCCAAACCAAATAATATTCAATTGATTGTTTAGTGTCTTGACAAAATCCATCTATGTAGGGAGGTTCATTCCAAGAATACATGTCATGGTATATTCTCTTAGGTACCCAGGATCCCCATGTGACCAGAAAAAAACCAGAATACATGAGGGATATGTAGCAAAATAATCAAAGTGAAATCACATAAAAATTAAAATAAAGAATACAACATCACCTCACCTCACTTCACTACCAATAATAATCCCCAAACATAGAATCATACCACTATTCCAATCAAATAAAATCTAAATCAAACAACTCACATAAAATTATGATATTCTATTGGAGTGTACCTCACTTTCCAAAAAACATTATAAGGTTCCAACTGAGCCTATACTGTTTATTTTGATACTCATTTAAATACTTATTTAAAACAATGTTTTATAAAAAAGTACTTAACTTATATTGACTCCATCATATTGTTCCCATATGAAATTAAGCACACATAGAAACCAACACACACACACACACACACACACACATATATATATAGATGTATCTCCCATATTTCATAGATGTTGAAACATCCAATTCAATTTATACTATTATATATATATATATATACTCATGTATATGATCATAACCCTTGGTGTGACATCCTGGAATCGGGTGCCACTCAAAGGTACCCTGAGCCTAGTTGGTCCCATGGCCTCATGTGCACCTCTCCATATGATTTAGGTTTCCGACTAGTATTGAGGGACTAGGGTGTGTCTATGGGGAGACTATACGCTCATTAATAGAGTGTATCATAGAGAATATATTATTTCTGGTAAAAAGTAAAACCAGTATAATAAATAAAAAACTTGTAGAGGAAGATAGGGAATAGTCATCATAGAACTGATAATAATTAATATATGGAAACTAAATCATATACATAATGATCAGAATGTATTTCATGGCTTTGTAAAAATTGAAACTAGTTTACATTGAAGCAAAAAAAACATGCTATAAAAAATAATAATGTTCAAAACAAAAACTATAAAGAGAACTATCCTGGTACACCTCTACTAAGATCTATCTTAAAGAACACAGTAAATATCTGGAATCCAAAGTAGGATTTTTTTCCCTTGTCAACACTTTTATACATGTAATCTACTCGATTACCCATGTTGTCCCAAATAGGGTGTGAGATAAATCTTATAAAGGCACTACCAATATCGTATATACCATCTATTCTCTGAAATATAAATTTAAATAGTGTTAAAGTATATATGTGAAAGTAATTATAGTAAAATATTTTAAATACCCTAATAAATGATTTTGTCAAAACTGGTGTCTGAACATGTAATCATTTTATAAATTATGTTCTATTTTATAATAAGTAATGTAATAGGATCCAAGGTATGACCAAAGAATACCTTAATAATCATAAAAATAATAATTATAGTAATAATATAGGATCCATGGTAACAACCAAATCATCCTAGATGATGATAATATAGAAGTAGAAACAAGGTAATAACCAAAGAATCCTATGACCTTAGGGGACTAGCCAATTGAGTAATAATATACATCATAGATAAGGGGTCTGAATGTGATCCAAGGGGCATCACCCAAGGTATTAAACCATAATATGATTCTAACCAAGTCTAATGACCTCATCCAAGGTAAAACAAGATATGTAATGATTGTGCCCAATTGGTATATCCATGGCACTACATGACAGAATACATCAAGCTATATTCCTGGAGTGTATGAAATTAATCTTAATATATAAATGATAAAAAACGGTATCATATAGCATCATGTTAGGAATCCACTAGTAGATAAGGTCCAGTTTCCCAGGTGGTTATCTCCCTTACAACTGGGATCTATGAAATAGAAGGGAATTCTTTTGAGTTCTCAATGAATTCCCTACGGAATCCAAGGCTATATCGAGTCTGACCACACCTATAATGTTGAACAATTCCATATAAAATAGGCACCATAAACATTGTTAATTATTTAATTAGTCCATTTATGACTAATATAATTAATAAATTATGAAGGTCCATTCTTTTCCCTTTCATACTAACTGAAAAGGATTAATAGAGCAGCAATATTTCTCTGATTAATTACATATTCAATTTTTATGATCACTCCATTTTCTTTCATAATAATTAAAATATGGATAAGTACATGCAACAAATTAACATTTCATTTTATAAACATTTAAAAGGTTTTTTCTATTTCCTTTTATTATGAATAAAAAGTTATATCATGATAGGAAACTATTTAAATTTATATAAGTTAAGAAAAAGTGATATCTAAAGTATATGTGTCTTTTAATGATTCATATATTATTTATAATATGTGACTTAGGTGGGTTAAGGTAAATCATGTCTGAAAGGGAATGCAAATAATCATAATAAGAGACGAAAGGAGTAACTATAGAAAACTCACATCTTGGGATGGTCTGTGTTGAGGAAATAACCTCCAAACATGTGTAGCATATATAGAAGGGGATCTAGAATATGATCATTATGATTATAATAATTTCATATGAATTAAATTGTAAATTACAAATGAAATCTATGTATGCAAAAATTAACGAAGTTTTTAAAATTTTGAGACATGATGGATGAGTCATAAACCACCTACCATAGACCTGTAACACTTTCCTCATCTAATATCAGCCTTTATTTTAGCATGGATCATAAGAAATATAAATAATAGATCAACACACTAAAAAAATGGCACATAATACTACATCAAAATAACACATTCAAGAAAAATATCAATTAATAAAAGTGCCAAAGGACACTAGATCATACCTCGAGGAATCTAATGAGACCAATAGTTCTCGAATCTGAGGTCAGATGTAGAAGATATTAATGATCCTATAAGGTGGGAATTGGGTGCTCTAATGGGAGAGGTTGCAGTTATCTATCCATTGGAATGATAAAATAATAAAAGGGGTTATAATATAAGATATTATTGGAAATTTTTTAATTTCACCTAGTTTTAAGAGGCATTCAATTTCTATGCATGGTTAGCCAAACTATGTGCCAATTTTATTCCCCTATCTAGTTGAATAGGGACCCCACACGGTTGGGGGAGCATGGTATTCAGAAATTCAATCTACCCATTTAACTACCTATACTAAAAATTAAATGTTCCTCGCATGGTAATGCACCCCTTCCCATAAGGTTTACTTAAACTGTGTGAGCTCCATCATCCCTCTAGCTAGGCCTCACATGATTTTAGTAACCTTGTGGCCTTTCCTCATGATTTCTCCTGACCATGTAGCCATTCAATTTATCCCAAAAAGATGAGCTCAAAGATAAGAATAAGCCTTAAACACCCCCAAAACACCTATGGCCTCAATAGGGATAAATATTAGGTCTAAAAAAATAATTAGATACCAAACCTGATAGAAAATATGGCTTCTAATAGTAATTCCCCTTAAAAAAACTCATCTTGGAGTTTTCCTTCCAAGAGAATAAAAACACTTTCTCAGAAAAAATATGGCCACTATTCATATGTGTTGGCCTCCCGCTCCTAATTCTCATCCTATACCTAGATGTGATTCCATAGAACCCATACTACAGGGACAGACCAGCCTCATAGAGTCTTCATTCTCTAGTCAATGATGTGTATTGGATACTCCTCAAAATAAGTATCAACATCTAACTCTACTTCTTGAGATCAAAGGTATGAGACAGGTTGGCATGATACCAGTGAAGCTATGAAACATGGAAGACATAATTCTTGGAATGGTACCTCTAAGCTAATAGAAATTGATAAGATGCCAACCCAACACTCTCAAGGATCTCAAATGGCCTGAAAAAACATTATGATAACTTCTCTTACCTATCTATCTATTTATTCCCAATCCTAGGAGATACCCACAACAAAACATGATCTCAAAAATTTATCTATAGAGGTCATCTATGGAAACCATCATAATATTTCTATATATAATGAGAAATATACATACGCTTCCTAGTTATCTGAACCTAATTTGAAGTCTCATGCATGAGAAGAGGATATAGTAGCATTACCTCTCCTACCTCTGACCAGCACTGGGGTGAACATCGCAGCCTACCACAAAAGGAATTAAAACGATCCATATGAATCATCCCCTAAAATCTATTAATATATTAACTCACTGAGAGGGATATTATTTTCCCAATATCCACAAATATCAATGATGCATACCCGGAGCTTGTCCTTTTCAAACTCTTATTGTCTATTCTAATGGTAATTTAGTATGAGGATGATATGTTGTCCTCATAATAACCTATTTACCCATATATTTCTATAATACATACTATAAAGGTTATGTAAAATTATTATCCCTACTTAAAATGATAGTAAAAGGGATTTTGTGTGGCCATATAATCTCATAGAAATATAGTCTTCACAAGTCATCAACTGAGTAATTATCTTTGATAAGGATAAAGTGGGATATATTCCTCTTTCAATCCATGACTACCCAAATTTTTTCACAATATTTTTGTGACATCAGAAAGACAACTATGAATCCCATAGAATACATATTGTAAATTCTATTTTGGGGATGGAAGTGGTTGTAACAAAATAGAAATTCATTGATGTGATTCCTTCACCTGCTGATAGGTGAAACACCTAGTGATAAAATCTTCTATCTGATATTTTATCCTAGGACACCAATATCGGAATCACATATCTCGATACGTATTAGAGATTCCTGGATGAACTACCCACTGATATTCTTGGGACTCTCACCTCAGTTCCTTTCTCATATCTGTAGGAACCTAGACAAATCCTTTTATAACGAGGATATTGTATCTATCCATTATTCAATCTAAAGTTGGGTGATCTTCTAAAATACACTCTAGAATAACCAATCCTTTAGGATCTAAAAACTTCCTTCACTTCACCCTATTAAAGAGATAAGAGGTAACTATTAATGATGTAAGAGAAAACTACTTGTGACTCTCATGAAACCCTAGATGCATCACGGAAAAGTTGACCATAAATTTTCATTCATCAATAGATTCTTGGAAACCAAATGCCTATGTTTTCTAACTCAGTCCATATGCTACCACATTTACCTTTCTAGGTATATAAGAAATATAAAAATTGTAGGACGGAATATATCCATCCCATATTAACTTTTTTGAATTCATTTCATAGAGAGAAACTATATATTTGAGACTCTGGTGGTTCGTATAACCTACAATGAATTATCCCATCTGATCTTGTTTTCATCAATGTAAGGCATAGAAAAAATATTCCTGATCATGTTTGTACATTAGGTAATATCTCTCATGGATCCTCAACTCCCAAAATCTGTATCGAAAAATATACCCTCCTACATCATCCCTATAATGATTCTGAGGCCTAATGAATCATAAAATACTATATAACTTTTATTGGGATCTAGAAGAATCAAAATTGGTGCCAAACAAGCCTTCCTTTAAATTACATAATGGATTTTCCACAATCTTATGACCATAAAAACTTGACACCCTTATTTTTATGAATATAATGCGGTACAAAATGAAATGATATGTCCTATATTAAATTACTATAATATCTATCCATCCATAAGAAAATATATATCAAAAACATTCTAGTGTTTTCCCAAGACACTACAACACTCACCTTCCCTATGACAATGAATATTCCAAATTATGAGAAAATATAACCCAATAAGTGAACATTGTTGTTCCATATGTGGCACTCAGCATGTTTGGAAAAAATTGGAAACTCTCTTAGATTATTCAAAATGATCTCAAGATGTTGAGCATGGTCTCTATGACTGTGATAATACCCCATGATTTCTATCAGAAATACCATGAAAAAAGAATCTAGATAGGGGTGGGAAACCCTATTCCTCATGGCCATGAAAACATAGGTTGTTTTCATAATCCCAAATGGTATAACATTGTACTCATATAGAATATACCTTCCATGAAATATTGTATGAGGTATATATGTATGAAGGCCTGAATATCACCTTATGATAGACCAATCATAGTTCGATCATTGAGATTACCAGAGCTCCTTATAGTTGGTCCAATATATCATTTATGCGATAAAATAGATATTGGTTCTTAACTATAAGCGGGTTTCATCATCAATAATCCAAACATAGCCTAAGGGTATCACCCAAATTCTTGGTGAAAATCATGGGGGAACACCCAGTGGATGTACAGGGTCCTGTCAAACCTTTTTCCTCATGATCCCCCAACTATCTCTTGAGATCTTGGAGCTTAGTAGGTGCCATCCTATATGGGGGAATGGATGTGGGAGATGATGCTAGAACAATATCGATCATAATCTACAACTCTATATCATTATGTAATCTAGAAAAAATCATTGGGAAATACATACTTGAATACTATAACACATTATAAAAATATTCTATGTGTACCCCAGATACTCCAAGAAGAGACTATAAATCTATGTGGTAAATCTATCAAGAAGATGTTGTTATAGTCTAACTCTATTTCCCTGGACTTCCCACTCATCCTTGTAGAGATAACAGATACCCTTTGTGGAGGTACACAACACCCTGTTGTGATAGTAGTCCACCTATGTGTGATATGGAACAAACCAATCCATTCCAAGAATGACATTGAGTCCAGCCATGAAGATATAAAGAGATCGCATTAAAAGGGATAAATTCTTACCTCAAGGGGGTAGTCCCTATAGTGGTGTATTCCCTCTTATCACACTCCCATCCATGATTCCAAGGTCATAAAACCACAGTAATAGAGAATTTCCAACCTGATATTTTCCAGAGTCAATTAGGAGACAAATTATTTTGAAGAACTTGTTTCAAATAAGGAAGATACAATAGTATAGGGAACTGTAATAGTACCATAAATTACTGATGGTCCAACACTCTGATACTTAGGTATCAATGAAAATTCATGAATCTAACATGATCTATGGACATGTGTTATAGTTGGACTCTCCTAAGAAGGTATTATATAATTCCACTGATTATCAAAATATTGGATACTACATCCACAACCTCCTACACAAAATATCCTATTGGTTCTACTACTACACCCCACCTAAAATAGTGTAAAATATCTCTACCCTAAAGTTGGAGATGGTGAAGATCTTGTTCCATTGGATGATGATGTAATTCTATAACATAATCTTAAAAGATTCCCCATATGGAAATAATCATGGCACTCTAAATGGTCTTTATAAAACTAAGGCTTCATATTACCCTGAATTCTTCCCTAATGGTATATAATGGAGCATCTAGAAGGTTACTCAAACAACCACTACTTTGATGTGAAAACTCGAGGGGTCACTTCCTACTACCAGAAAAACTATTGCCCTGTATCGACATAAAACTTGGGTGCCTATGAATATCACCTTCCCTCAGGTTGTGATCAATGATAAGATTCTGATTCATGATATTAGAATAAGTAGGTAGGATAAATACATTCATCTATGTATGGATGAAATAATAGAGCCCATCCTCAAAATGTCACAATCATGATAGCTTTTCAGTGGGTAGAAATGGTGCAATGAATTATAATTTAGGGAAAGGCATCGAATAATCCATGACTAACATATTATCCTACTCTATTTTCTTGAACTATCTGTCTCAGTTATGTCTCATTAAATGGGGGTTTAGGTGATCATAGAAGGAAGTTTGGAATTCCACCCAAACCATTACATAATAATGATCAGACTATGTAATCACACCCCAGTAGAGCATGGAAAAATCAAGAAGAATATATGTGGAAATATTGACCCTTTTCGCTAGTGGCATCTCTAAATCCCGAATGATATATAGAGTGGCCTTTATTCAAGGCATGGAAACCAGTGGACCACTATCCTGTGAAATTAAGGAAGTATGCTATTGTTAAAACTAATGTTTCAAGTCACCGATCATAGGTATAGGTTGTGGATCAACCTTTATAGACTACATCAGAAGTATGAAACCCTCATGAAGCATAGCATTAGTGCCCAATCCTGATACAAAATAGTGATGACTCATGTGAAACTCCTAGTGGTCAGACCGAAGGCTCAGGGCTGACCATCTACGAATAGTGGTTGTCACCCACTACTAGAACACAACATAATGACATCAAAGTGGAATAGAACTACAAATACCAAGAACATGCCTCAAATCATTATTTTCAAGAAGAATGAAGAAATAGTTGAATAATTACATAAGTAGTAGGGATCACAACCTGAGGTACTACCCCAACTACCCATATATGAGGCTAGGGTGTCGGTATGTGTTTAGATTGGATTTATATAGGTTCTGGTAGGTGAAAGGGTTAGTCGTACTTTTCTTCCTCAATAACAATGAAGCATATTTACTTCTAAAGTCTGATTTTTTTTATTTATATTTGAAAAATTTAATAAAAGGGGTCTCCATTACAATTTAATCAGGTCACATACACCTTATCACTGAAATCAAAACCCATTAAATTTATATTTAAACCCACCCACATTTGGTCACAGAATGTAACAGGTACTATATGATGGAACGAATTGATAAATTACTCATTATAACAAATGAGGGTGCATACACCTCAAGAATTGAAACTACCAGTCAAACAATCACATCCAAATAAGAGCTCATTTAACTAGGGTTCATAGTTGATATGGATAGAAACAAGATATTTAAGATGCCACCATCAACCTATATAGGAAAATACTTTTTAGATTGATACTGGAAATTTAAATGTCCCACTCCTTGCCCTATAGAAGATGTTAGTAGTACAGGTATATATATAGACATCCATGTCTCACTCAATACTCACATGTAATAATAGAAAATTAAGAAGTGAAATTTACCTATATTGAATGACATATGTGTTGAATATGAATAATGTGTTCCTATAATTATTCATGTAAAGTTGCTTCATTTGCCTCATCTCATCAGTTCAATAATAAAAATCCATAAATCATATAAAAACACATCTCATGTGAATTACCCAATTAGTAATGGATATCAAATGTAGTTAGAAAAATATAAAACATGATTCATGGTTTCATGAATATCAGTCCTTACCCAAAACATGGATTAGATACTCTTAAGACTGGTTTAAAACCACATTCAAAACATTATTAATCTCTATTCTGTTGTCTTAAATATTAAGGAATAAAAAAGAACTACTATAATACCAGCTTGTGATATCCCAAACCTAGGTTCCACTCAATGGTTCCCCAAGCCCGATTGGGCACATGGAATCAAGAAAACGACCCTGTATATTGGTGGCTTCTGACTAGTAGTAAGGTCCTATGGTGTATTTTTTGGGAGACTATGTCATCATCACCATAATGTATTATATTAGATATATAATATTAGGTAAAGAGTATAATAAATATAATAAAAAATAACTAGCAATATAAAATAAGGAATTAATATTGAAGAAATAATAATATTCCAAAACTAGAAACTCAATTATAATCATAATGATGATAATGTATGTTGTTTCTCTATAAAACTATAAAACTCGTATACATGGTAGGAGAAAATACATCATTTTCAAAACTATAAAATGAAACCAAAAACTGCGTAGCATCTGAATCACTAGTCTGATCATCTTTTACAAATCTCTATTCTAAATAAAACCATCAACATCAGGTGTCCAAGGTGGGACACTTCCTCTTTTTAATACATGCATAAATGTAATCTACATTGGTACCAATGGAATCCCTGATAGGTTGAGAGATGAATCTAATTAGTCCACTGCCAATGGAAATAATACCATCTAGTCTGTGAAAAATAAACTGAAACAATGTATAGTTATATAAAATAAAGTAGAAGTAGTATCGCAATGTAACTACATTGATAACTACTTCAGCCCCAGCTAGAGTCTAAACATGTAATCATTTAATTAATTATGTTACATTTTATGATAAGTTAAGTAAGTGGATACCTATTATAAAAAATGTATCGCTTTAAATAAATAGTAATACTAGAGGATTCTAAGTAATGGCCAAGGCATCCTGGAGGACGATAATACAAAATATGATCAAATGTAATAACCAAGGCACCCTATAAACATAGGGTATAATCAAAATCAGTAATAATTTTTAGCCTCACAAAGGGGTGTAAGTGAAACCCAAGGGAAATCGCCTAAATCATTCAACCATAATTTGTTTCTAACTTATTCCAAGGATCTCGTCTAATGTAATATGGGATAATCAATGAGTACACCCAATGGGGGTATCTATAGTGCCATCCTACAAAGACAGTATGATGGTTCCAAATAGTGTATCCAAGTCATCCTAATATCTGAATGATAATGCATGGGTCATATAGTTTCATGTTCTAAATCTACTAGAAGATAAGGGCATGGTTATAAGGTGGGTATCTCCCTTGGAAAGCATTATCCATGAATAGTAATTTCATCCTCTATGTGCTCAAGGAATTAATTCAAAATCGAAGGGGAGATCGAGTCTAACAACTCCAATTAATACGAACAGGTCCATATGAAATTGGAACACTATACTTTTTTTATTACATAATTATTCCATGTATTAGTCATGCCTTAAATTAATTTAGAAGGTTCATTACTTTTCCTTTCAAACTAAGTGAAATTGATAAAAGGACATGTAACCATTTCATGCATTAATTACAATTTAAATTATTATGTTCACTTATTTAGCTTTCATATTGTGGACAAGGTATTCTAAGGGCAGACAACTAATTACAATTTCAATTTATAAACTTTTAATAGGTTCTTTATATTTCCTTTTATTAGGAATAACAAGGAAAATTGGGTTAGAAACTAGTACCATTTATATAATTCACATCCATTTGATATCTATCAGATACATTCCTTTTAATATTTCATATATTAATTTAAAACACTTACCTTAGGTGGTTCCATAGATAGCACACCCAAATGATGGCTCAAATTATCAAAAGAAACCACTAATGGCATAACTAACGAAAAAACCCTACTTGGGTGATCGGCATTGTGGTCAAAACCTCCATTGATGGATAACATATAGAGAAGTAACTCAAGAGTATGATAATGATGAATATAATAATGAAATATGAATGAAATAAGAAATGCATGATGAATTCATCTTATTGATATATCTATTTTGTATACATATTTTGATTTGTTTTTACATATAAATTCATTCTATATTAATTGATTTTATACAATATCTAATCCTGATATTAATTTAATGTAATTTCTTATATAAGATTTTTTTTTGTAGTAAAATAACAAAAACATGGAAAATGTGAAACAAAATAACACTTCCTTCCACGAGAGAAGTGGCATGACAACATATCTTATAAAGATAAAGAAGATAAAAATTATAGATCATAATAGGTACACACTATGTATTAAGAGTACATGAAGTGTAGTTCGTTACATGTTATAGACTGCATATAACAAGTCGTGATGATGGAAGATGTTTTCAACTACAAGTACATGGCGTGTAACTCTAGTACATGTTGTGACCATAGTGAAACCAGTGTACGATGTTCCCACGGATTCAATGTGGTAGATGAAAACTCATATATGATGTAAATGATATGTTTTCTAGGTACATATCATGAAAATGGTGATATAATGAAAATTAAATGTGATACGAGCCATAGGTTTTGGAAGTAATCCTTTAAAAGGAATCCTTGATGACCCTTCCAAGGAATTCCGAATTACTGTGGACCGGAAGGAGTAAGTGTGACCACTAGGAGGCTTCTATAATGTTCCTACCTTCAATAGATAGGTTTTAATTTTGGTTTTAATCTTTCATTTTTTTTGTAATCAATTAAATTATTTATATTTTAATTCCAATTTATCTCTTCATTCATTCTCCTTCTCCTTCACTATTTTTAAATCTCTCCACTATAGTAATTGTTTCATTCATCGTCGGTGACCACTCAATAATGATAGGCTAAACCACATATGGGAGAGTGGGACCAGTTCAAGGGGATGTGAACCATCATTGGTTGATTTAAATTTTCTCATACTGATGATGTCATTCAATGGTATATTGTTTCTCCTACACAAAGACATTATTTTTCATTCAATCATTGGATATATGTTTTCAAAAATGAATGAACCGTATCAGGACCAAGATGATTTATTCAAGACCACTAAATAGAATTACACTTTTTTATATGGAAATATAAATTAAATTCACTTTATCTATTTTGGTTCATCTGAACACGATGAATTGAGTTTCAATGTATTTTGATATTGAATAAACATTTCTTCTATTTATTAAACTATTTGGTTATAAAGTTATTTAATATAATTAGTTTGTGAGTAAAGATGAATTAATTTATTTAGCCAAATCACCCATAAAAATTGATCCCCTGATCTTTTTTTTCTCTTCTGAAACTCATTTATTTTTACTGCACAATTATTTTAAATAAAATTAAAATGAATTTGGATCGACCCAGCCTTTAGTTAAGATATTTCAACATTGTGTTCTCTAATCAATATGGGTACGACCCCACACTTCTGAAATACTACACCATTTTATATAGTATCATTTAGGACATTATAAATTTCTAATTTTAATCACGGCTAGATGAAATAATGATTCCTTTTGGGTGCATCAAATTCTGGTGTCATTGTGGGGGAGTAGTAGAGCATTGTAGACGGCTCGAGACCTATTGAAATTGTAAAAGACTTTTTTAATACGAATTCTGTTTACATATTTTATATTCCTTATTTTATTTTGTATTAATTTGTTTTATTATCATATATTACACTTTTGGTAGTGCTTCTTGGTGTGAAAGATGAGTTTTCATATGATTAAACATCATGTCGATACACCATCAGAATTCATCGAATATCTAGAGTATGAAACTTTATGGGAATCACTGAATTTAGAAGGGTGGACTAAGCTGAACGATGTTTAGAATGGTTTTTATTATCATGAGTATAACTAATTCTAACCCCAAAATTGGAACGATACTTACTATCAGCCCGTCGGAGGAGCTCCCAACTCTCAAGGTTACCAAGCTAGTTATATGGCTGAGAAATAAACACATTACAACCCCTACATTAAAAAAACACAATAGAAAAACCAAGAATAAATACTTACTAGATTTCTAAACCATGGTATTATAGTGATGAACAAGTGGATTATGTGTGATGATGTTGAACCCATCAAGAAGGCAGAATTGACTACTCACCTTTCCCGAATCATTAATAATTTTAATTGTCACCTACCAATGGTTTCTATTGTAGATACAAGTTGGTTTGAAGATGAATTATGTCAAGAATAGGAGTATTTCCATATTATCGATATAAAACAACCTCAAGAGAAAAACATTCAAGAATACCAATACTTTCAACAACCGCAGGAGAAGAATTCAGATGATAGACTAGCCAGATTTCTCGCATAGTTCATTCCAGTGTTCGATAAGGGGATGGATAATCATAAAGCCAAACTCAGTGTTTATGAATAATTTATCACTCACCATTCATGTGATTTTATCATATATAAATTTCCTAGTATAATACTCACCAATAAAATCTAATACAGGGACTGATTTTTTTAAAGACGAAGATGAACAAAAGGTAGAGGAAGTCAATGCTGTCAAAATGGAGAAGGAAGAAAAATCAGAGGCTGAGAAAAAAGAACATTACATGGATCATGTTGAAATAATTATAAAAAATCAAACTCAATATTTTAAAGTATTGTTAGAACATCATGAATCTCTTCTATACGTAAAAAATACCATGAAGAACAAAGAGAATTTACTTTACAACAGTGTGAGAATGTGGAAGGAAATGTGATGGAAATTTGTGATTGGATGGTTGATGAGGAAGAATATGAGGAGGCCAAAGTAATAAAATATATAGAATATATGGAAAAAGAAGTTGTAAAGAAGTAAGTTCATGATATCAAGGAGGTATAATCCAATGAATTTATGAGGGAATAAGATAAATTAATGGGAGAGGATAGTGAGAAAACATCCATTGAACTCATGGTTATTATTCAGACTGAAGATGAATGGGACTCCCCACTACAATTTCATGTAGAAGAGAAAAACAATGATCCTATGACTGAAGAATCCATTCAAAAATTTTAACCAAAGTAAGATAAGGAAGAAATAGTGGTGGAGTAGGAGAATTAAAAAAAATCTAGTTAAATTTTTATTTCTTATTATTTTCATTACACTTTCCATAGGTTGCAGCCTACCACTAGCTAAAAATAACTCATGGTGGATGAAGAAAAAGATAACCCCAAATTCACAATGAATCCATAAGTATAAGGAACTAGACTTAAAACATTACATAACCTTGAATTAAATTAATATTTCACATTGGGGATCTTTTCAGGTTTAGATTTTTAGAGAATTAAGACATAACTATTACATCTCAAAGATTACAAGGTAGACACATCTACTCAGTTTCCATTTTTTTCACAAAATATAAACTCTTGAATAAACAAGTCATGTCTAGTTCCATGATTAATAAATCATGACATCTCCTTGATCCCATCCTTGACTGTATTCCACTTTAAGTCCTGTGGAAGACATTTCAAAAACATGGGATGAGCAAAAAAAGTTCAATAAGGGATATAAAAATACGGAAAGGAATCATTCGTCCATGTATACATAAGAATCAATGAAAACACACTTTACTCATAAAACATAATCACTTTAACATACCTAATGAAATCATAAGATTTATGAATAACTCATAGAAATCATAAGATGTAAAGGTAACTTTAGGCATTCATAACATTCTTACATAGGGAGTAACCGTCATGGTTACATTTAGAATACCCACCATTGTATATTCCCTAAATATCTTCGGAGAAACCTTGTCGTTTAACTCCTTTGTGTTACCCAATGCATTGGAGAGCTATCACGGGCTCACCCACACTTAGTTTATCACGGAACCACCTGATATCATAAATATTTCCCAAGAACCATAACATAATCATAACACTTAAAACATGCATAAAAGAAACATAAAATTTCCACATTTAAATCACAAGAGATCACATTATGATATTATCATAAATAATAACATCTAATAAAATCATTAAAACTATATAATAGAAAAATCCTTTTATACTTTGAAAATATTAAAAGAGGACATTTAAAAGAGATTTTAGAATCAAAGTGTCCCATAACATTTTGAAACATTTGAAAGGTTTTTAAAACATTCATGTCCATATAAATAAATCCTTAAAACCATTTTTAAAACATGGACATGGATGATAAATGTTTAAAATAATAAATCTTTAAAACAATTTAAAACGATGTTTTAATAAAAGAGTCTTTTTCCATTTTGAACATTTAAATTATAATCCACATGAATGTAGACCATTTTAATAACATTTAAATGACTTTAGTATAGACATAATATGTATATGGAAAGTAAATGGTGCTGTATATACACTTCATAAAATAATAAAACTGCATATCAATAAGAAATGTCTCAATGAGAAGAAATTGAGATGTAATCCCAATCAAGGATCATGCCATAAGAGCAAGGATAATGAAATGACATAATTATGTGTGAAAAATATAAATAAACTAAATATAAGTGGATACTCACTGTAAAACAATCATATGTCATCCAAACATATTCATAGCATGACATAATCTGGAATTAGAGGTTTAACCCAATGAATTGGAATTGGGTTAATAAGTTCCCTTGCAAAAATTCGATAGCCTAACTGTGTCACATAAAATTTTAGAAAAAGGGTTGATGAGAGAGATAAAGGGTATCTCATCACTTGGACATAAAATTTACATCAATAAGGGTATATAAGAACATATCCCATCATAAGAAGATGTAATTTAAAAGACAAAACAAAAATAAGTCTTTTAAAAATAAGAGGGTGAAAGGTTCCCTTACCGACTTGGGTAACTTTCGAAACGTACACCCCATGAAAGAAGGACTATAAAAAATTGATGTAAATACTCATAAAATAAATTATATTACACAAAGAGTAGAATAATGGTCAGTACATACACCACTCAATGGAAATGGTGGAAAATTTAGCATAAATCTAACGGGAACAAAAGTGAGATGAAAAGCCCCTTACAAAAACTCGGCAGCCTAACAGCGCCACATAAAACTTCAAAAAATGGATTTATGAGATCAACTATGGTCTCTCATAATATGAACATAAAAAGTACAGAATGAGGAATATAAAATAACATCCCCAAACATAAGAAATATGAGCTTAAACGAAATGACATAAAAGATAGTACATAAAAAGAAAGGCAGAGGTAGGATCCCTTACCTCGTGTCCGACTTGAATCGATCATTCTTTAATCTCATTAATAATAAACAAGAGTCAATTTATAATTGCTTAAGAATATTTTTTAAGTTAATTATTCCTTTTTTATCATTTATTACCATTTTATGAAAATTATGTAATTTTTTATGTTAATAACGGTCATTTTGTCGATCATTGGTACTTGAGTCAAAAATAAACTTCTTATAATTAGAAGTTGTTCATGTGGTAAAATATCCATTATATCTAGAATTATATTAATGATGTAGATATTATATATATCATATATATCTAGTAAATACTTGAATTTAAAATATTACATTACATTTAGAGGTAAGAAATGAAATGCACCATTCATGGAGACGGTAAGCCGTACGTACGCATGAATGCTACTTTCATTTCTATTTAATATTTAATGAAATTAAAAATAAATGATATATATAAATATATATAATAATCATAGTATAATAGATATGTTATATAGGTCACATAAGTTCATTAATTTCATTATTTATACATTCCATGTATTGCATGAACGAGTCACATCTCTTGAGGGGGTGGTAGTCCACACTTCCCCAAATGAATTTATCGTATTTGCACAACATGAAAAGAACAAAGGTATGTTTTAAATATAACATACAGAATCATATAGAAGAAATAAATATAATATATATATAATAAATATATATAGTGACATCATAATGGACACCATGAGAGGTGGTAGGAGAAGATAGAACAATCATCGTTTCGGGAGGTAGTAATTCATCATCCACAGAAACAATATGTTCTTTCACCATTAGACGGAGGTGTGTGTAAGTGTAGCTAGAATAATTCTCATAAAAAATCCTAGTATATTTAAAATACTGGTTTTTTAACAATGGAAAGTAATAAATAGACTTTAGGGGGTTGGAGAAGAAAAATAAAACATAAGAACATAAGATAGGACATTACCTTTAAATCGGGTAACTCCCTTTGGTTTGAACCAAAAGTGTTTCTTGAAGAGATTTTTTCCCAAGATAAGGCTTCTAGGATGAAGAGAGGGATATGGAGAGATAAAATGAGTAGATTTTGGTCGAGCCAAAGGCTTGATAGGTGTGTGTAAGGGGTTAGAGGTGGGGGCCTTTTATAAGAGGGAGGAGGGGCACTCTTGGAATGTCTTGAAAAGTTACTTTATTATAAAATGATTTTCGGATATTAAAGGTCCCAAAATTATATATTTCTAGGATAACGTGATAAGGGTTCAAAATCCACCAATCTAATATGATTTTTACAAGTTTATGTGTTATATTTTACCTTATCTTCTAATTTTATTTAAATCGTTCATTAATGAGGTAATCACTGCATCATCATGGTGTCATAAATAAATTTATTTATTTAATTATTAAAAATTATAAAAAAATATCATGATGTTGGAACTATTTTTATATTTATAATTAATATTTATAGTAAAAAATATGACTTTTATAACCCCATGTAATAATTGTTTTAGTAAAACAATACATGTTTGTGACATTTTCATTTTAACTTTAAATAAAAAGCTATTAATGTCATTTTCCTACCAAAGTGGCTCCATAGGGCCCCCAAGTTGACACACTGATTTTCTTGGTCGGCCATGACTCATAAAATAATGGTAGGACATGTGTCAAGGTCATTTCATATTATTATAACATTATCTTTACATTAAATGACACTAATTACCTTTAATCGTGATTAATAAAACCTAAAAGTTACTATTCACCAAAAAATTATTTTAATCCCATTGAACTAAATTTTACGTCCTAATGAATAACATGTATGTAGGATTTTTGAAATTCAAATCACAGAAGTGGTAATGTTTCATTTAAACAAAAAATCAGTTTTTTAACTACAACTTAGTGGTTTCACTATTCATCAAAAATTGATGTTTTTCAGAAAAATAACAAAAAATCACCCTAAGCTATATTTGATATTATGAATTAAAAAATGATGAATATTTTATAAAATTAAAAAAAATAAGTTTAATTAATTAATTTAATAATTAATTCTCGCTGTCAAAACAAATAGCATGTTTTTAAGGAACAATATCTATTAAAAGATTTACACTAGTTTAAGTCCAATTTCAAAGTGAAATTAATTCCAATGACCCCCATTGGATTAAATGGTAAAAATATATTCTAATTGAACTTTAAAACCAATTCAAAAGATGATATAATAATAGAAATAAATTAGATTAAAAAGAGGTTTTGAATTAAAATACAACATTTTTCACTTCTTCATTAAAAATGGACTTAATAAAAAAAATAAAAACCTACACAATGTAAATTTTGATATCCTGATTCTAAATAAGGATATTATTTGGTCAAATATAACATATAAAATTTTCAACAAGTGGATTTAAATAAGGTTCACCATCAAAAGGCGGTTAATCGACCTTTTAAAGAATATTAGAATATTTACGCTTAAAATTGGATTCATTCACTTTTTAAGCCTCTAACATTTATTGGATAAAAGTAAAAATATTTGACAAAAATATATAATCATTTTTTAGTTAGTTCGATTAATTATTTCCACTACAACAGCTAGGTGTTAACTACCATTTAAAATGATATTATTTTATTATTAGAGTGCAACGTAAGATTTCCAAGAAACTTGTTGTTGCATATTGGGTACGCCATCGAGCATAGCGTTCCATTTAAATTAATATTAACATTTTATTCACAAATATGGATAAATATAAAAATGTAATATTGTTTATTTACCTAGGGTGTTACATCCTTCCCCCATTTTGGAAATTGCATTCTCGAAATTTTAAAATTGGGCTCGGAGACTTCATTGAATGTCCCACATCAGAACAGGAGTCAGTAAAACTATCACATTAAAATAAAGAAAGAAAAGTAAAAATGTCACATGAGTTAACACATACTAGGATTCCATGAAAACATGGATATGGTAGAAAAAAACAAATGGCCGTGTTCTAATTGAGAGTGATAGAAAACATATTTAGGAGAAAGTTAACCACCAGAAAATCACAATCTTGTGATGGGTTAAGCAGTATTTGATTCCCCGATAGGAAAAGTTAACAGAAAATAGTTTAGTTTTAAGTTACTTTTCATTGAGGAATTTATTTATGAACATAACTAAATCATAAGGAAACATACTTAATTGTCATGTCGACTTTCAACTTTTACTAAATTTCTTACAGAAACTCATATTTTCTCGAAAAGACGAGTATTTAGGAAGACTTGTTCACATCAAGAGTACTATAATCAACTTTTTGAGAATCAAATAATCCAAAAAGATAAATATATAATTCCCATGTTTTTGACCATAACCAAAACCAAATCCAAAAAGGTTAGTACAAGATCAGATAATACACAAAAAGGAAAATCCTTTATAAAAAAATCTATTCTTAATCTCCAAAATTATTCCAATAATACCCAAAGTTCAACCAAGACCATTCAATAAACATATATCCATAAAAATCATCAATGTAATCAAAACTAATATTGAAACCCAAATCTCTAAAGGATTTAATCACAGTCCTCTATGATAAACCTTAACATTTATCCACAATCATCAGTTACTCTTAAAGTCTCATACTGAAAAGTAATTAACCTAATCACATATCCTCTATGATAGGTTAATAATTTCCATAGATGACAAAAAATCAACTTATCATAGATTCATAAGATCATATAACTAAATATAATTTTTCAAAATAACCAAGAACTTCACGTAGTCCAATGGTAGGCCATAAATACCTGTCGTACTTTGGTTGTGGGTTCGATTCTCACAACTTTGTCCGACGCGACAGGTTGTCACACGGTCTACGTGTTGTCCTTTTTCCAAAACTACACAATTCTTATAACATTCCCCAAAAAGAGATAAAATCTAAAAAAATAATCATAATATAATTTAACCTCACGTTTATTTCATGTCGTTTATATTCAATCATAACATATAGTAACCCATAATTACCTCAAAAGTATGGATCATATAAACCCTAATGGTTATCTTTATAATTATTACCTGAACATCCACATCAAGTTGGTTTTCTCGTGCGTGATGCATTAGAGAACTCACCAAGGTTCAAGTGGATGATCATGACTCCTGATAGTTATTTTATAATAACCACATGATTTCTCATTGAATCCCCCATTTCATCCAGTCTATTAATCAGAGAACCACCACAGTTTCCTTCAAACCCATTGTCACTTTGGTTCCTACTAGATCCATCCGTTTACTAAAACCAAAAAGGTCAGTGTGAGTATATGAACAAAATCATCATGTACTAAACAGAAAAATAAACACTAAGATATAATTATCCAAGTTATCTCAAACTCATTCCAACTTTCATAAATAACAATGACTCTATGTAATATAATAACCATTGTGGTTATACACAACTTGTCACTTATTCTTTAACAATACTCTAACCTCTAAAGTTATCTAAACCAACTTCTGATAGCAACTATAAGGAACCAGACATAAAACATTACATAATCTTGAATTAAATTAATAATTCACATTGAGGATATTTTCAGGTTTAGAGTTTTAGAGAATTAGGACATAATTATTACATCTCAAATATTACGAGGTAGACACATCTACTCAGTTTCCATTTTTTTCACAAAATATAAACTAATGAAACAAAAAGTCATTTCTAGTTCCATGTTTTATACATAGTTACATTTCCTTGATCCCATCCTTGATTGTATTCCACTTTATGTCATGTGGAAGACTTTTAAAAAACCTGGGATGAGCACAAAAAACTCAGTAAGGGATATAAAAATATAGAAAGGAAACATTAGTCCACATATACATAAGAATCAATGAAAACACACTTTACTCATAAAACATAAGCACTTTAACATACCTCCTGAAATCATAATATTTATGAATAACTCATATAAATCAAAAGATGTAAAGGTAACTTGAGGCATTCATAACATTCTTACGTAGAGAGTAACCCTCATGGTTAAGTTTGGAATACCCACCGTAGTATATTCCCTAAATATCTTTGGAGAGACCTTAGCATTTAACTCCTTCGCATTACCCAATGCATTAGAGAGCTATCACAGGCTCACCCGCCCTTAGTTTATCATGGAACCACCCGATTTCATAAACATTTCCCAAGAACCATAACATAATCATAACACTTAAAACATGCATAAAAGAAACATAAAATTTCCACATTTCAATCACAATATATCACATTATGATATTATCATAAATAAAAACATCTAATAAAATCATTAAACCTATATAAAAGAAAAATCCTTTTATACTTTGAAAATATTAAAAGAAGACATTTAAAAGAGATTTTAGAATCAAAGTGTCCCATAACACTTCGAAACTTTTGAAAGGGTTTTAAATTATTCATGTACATATAAATAAATCCATAAAACCATTTTTAAAACATGGACATGGATGATAAATTTTTAAAAAAATAAATCTTTTAAACCATTTAAAACAATTTTTTAATAAAAAATTCCTTTTCCATTTTGGACATTTAAATTATAAGCCACATGAATGTAGACCATTTTCAAAACATTTAAATGAATTTAGTATAGAAATAATATGGATATGGAAAGTCAAAGTGGATATATATACACTTTATAAAAGAATAAAAGTGCATATCATTAAGAAATGTCTCAATGAGAAGAAATTGAGATGTAATCCCAATCAAGGATCATGCCATTAGAGCAAGGATAAAGAAATGACATAATTATGTGTGACAAATATAAATACACTAAATATAAGTGGATACTAAGTGTAAACCAATCAGATGTTATCTACACATATTCATAGCATGACATAATCAAGAAGTAGAGGTTTAACCCAAAGAATTGGAATTGGGTTAAGAAGTTCCCTCGCAAAAATTCGATATCCTAACAGTGTCACATAAAATTACAGAAAAAGAGTTGATGAGAGAGATAAAGGGAATATCATCACTCAGACCTAAAATTTACAGCAATAAGGATATATAAGATAATGTCCCAACATAAGAAGATGTAATTTAAAAGACAAAACTAAAATAAGTCTTTTTAAAATATGAGGGTGAAAGGTTCCCTTACTGACTTGGGTAACATTCGAAACGTACACCCCATGAAAGAAGGACTATACAACATTGATTTAAATAATTATAAAATAAATTATATTACACACAATGTAGAATAATGGTCATTACATACACCACTCAACGAAAATGGTGGAAAATGTAGCATAAATCTCACGGGAATAAAAGTGTGATGAAAAACGTCGTACGAATACTCAGCAGCCAAATAGTGCTACTTGAAACTTCCAAATATGGATTTATGTGATCAAATAGGGTCTCTCATAATATGAACATAAAAAGTACAGAATGATGAATATAAAATAACATCCCCAAACATATGAAAGATGAGCTTAAAATAAATGACATAAAAGAGAATACTTAAAAAGAAAGAGAGAGGTAGGATCTCTTACCTCGTGTCGGGCTTGACTCGATCGTTCTTTAATCTCTTGAATAATAAACTGGAGTTAATTTATACTTTCCTAAGAACCTTTTTTAAGTTAATTACCCCTTTTATATCATTTATTACTTTTTTATGAACATTATGTAATTATTTAAGTTAATAACGGTCATTTTGTCGATCATTGGTACTTGAGTCAAAAATAAACTTCTTATAATTACAAGTTGTACATGTGGTAAAATATCCATTATATCCAAAATTATATTCATGATGTAGATATAATATATATAATATATTTCCAGTAAATACTTGCAGTTATAATGTTACATAACATTCAGAGGTAAGAAATTAAATGCACTATTCATGGAGATGGTAAGTTGTACGTACACATGAATGCTACTTTCAATTCTATTTCGTATTTAATGAATTTAATAATAAATGATATATATATATATATTATAATTATAGTATAATATATATGTTATATAGGTCACATAATTTCATTAATTCAATTCTTTATACATTCCATGTATTGCATGAACGAGTCACATCACTTGAGGGGTGGTAGTCCACACTTCCTCAAATGAAATTATCATGTTTGCACAAGATGCAAAGAATAAAGGTATGTTTTAAATGTAAAATACAGAAGCGTAGAGATGAAATAAATATAATATATATTATAAATAAATATAGTGCCATCATAATGGCCACCCTGAGAGGTGGTAGGAGAAGATAGAACAATCATCATTTCGTGAGGCAGTAATTCGCCATCCACAAAAACAGTATGTTCTTTAACCATTCGATGGAGGTGTGTCTAAGTGTAGCTCGAATACTACTCATAACAAAATCCTAGTATATTTAAGATACTGGTGTTGTTACAAAAGTAATTAATAAAAATATTTTATGTGGATGGAGAAGCAAAATAAAACAAAATAACATAAGAGAGGACATTACCTTTAAATCGGATAACTCTCTTTGGTTTGAACCCAAAGGGTTTATTGATGAGATTTATGCCTAATGTAAGGATTCTAGGATAAAGAGAGGGATGTGGAGAGACAAAATGAGCAGAGTTTGGTCAATCCAAAGGCTTGAGAGGTTTGGGAAAGGGGGTAGAGGTGGGGGCCTTTTATAAGAGGGAGGAGGGGCACTCTTGGAATGTCTTTAAAAGTTACTTTATTATAAAATGATTTTCAGATATTAAAGGTCCCAAAAATATATATTTAGAGGATATGGTGATAAGGGTTAGAAATCCACCCATAAAATTGTTTTTTACAAGTGTAAGTCTTATATTGTACCTTATCTTCTCATTTTATTTAAATCGTTCATTATTGAGGTAATCAATGCATCATCATGGTGTCATAAATAAATTTATTTATTTAATGTCTTAAAATTATAAAAAAAATTCATGATGTAGGAAATATTTTTAGATTTCTAATTTATTTTTATAGTAAAAAATATGACTTGTATAACCCCATGTAAAAATTGTTTTAGTAAAACATTACATGTTTGGGACATTTTTATTATGACATTAAATAAAAAGTTATTAATGTCATTTTCCTACCTAAGTAGCTCCATGGGGTCCCCAAGTTGACCCATAGATTGTCTTGGTCGGCCATGACTCATCCAATAAGTGTAGGACATGATTCAAGGTCATTTCATATTATTATAACATTTTCTTTACCTTAAATTACACTAATTACCTTTAATTGTGATTAATAAAACATAAAAGTTACTATTCACCAAAAATTATTTTAATCCCATTGAACCACATTTTACATCCTAATGACAACCATGTATGTCGGATTTTTGAAATTCAAATCACAGAAGTGGTAATGTTTCATTTAAACAAAATATCAGTTTTTTTAACTACCACTTAGTGGTTTCACTATTTATCAAAAATTGACGTTTTTCAAAAAAATACCAAAAATTCACCGTAAGCTATATTTTATATTCCGAATTCAAAAATGATACCTATTTTAAAAAATTGAAAAAATATAATTGTAATTAATTAATTTAATAATTATTTCCCACTGTCAAAACAAATAGAATGTTTTTAAGCAACAATATCTATTAAAAGATTGACACTAGCTTAAGTCAAATTTCAAAGTGAAATTAATTCCAATGACAACCATTGGATTAAATGGTAAAAATATATTCTAATTTCACTTTAAATACAATTCAAAAGAAGATCTAATCATATAAATAAATTATATTAAAAATTGTTTTTGAATTAAAATACAACATTTTTCACTTATTCATTAAAAATGGACATTATAAAAAAACAAAAACCTAAACAAAGTAAATTTTGATATCCCAATTCTAAAGAAGGATTTTATTTGGTTCAATATAACATATAAAATTTTCATCAAGTGTATTTAAAAAGGGTTCGCCATCAAAAGGCGGTTAATCGACCTTTTAAAGAATATTAGAATATGTATGCTTAAAATTGGATTCATTTGCATTTTAATCCTCTAACATTTATTGGATAAAAGAAAACATATTTGACAAACATATATAATCATTTTTAGTTAGTTCTGTTCATTCCTACCATTACAATGGCTAGGCGTTAACTACCATTTAAAATATTATTATTTTATTATTAGAGTGCAACGTAAGATTTCCATGAAACTTGTAGTTACGTATTGGGTATGCCATCAAGCAGAGAATTCCCTTTAAATTAATATTAAATTTTTTCACAAATATGGATAAATATAAAAATTTCATATTCTTTATTTACCTTGGGTGTTACAATAAGTGGTTAAATCAAAGACATTTAGCTTTTTTACTATGTTATAATCATCTAACAGAGGTAAAAGGTTTAGCTAACTTTGATGTTGAAAACATCTTTTAAGGATACTGATATATTTTATTTTGTTATTTTAAATAAATATCCCCATGGTTGTAAATTTTTCCTCTTTTATTTAAATTTTTTATTTCTAAATGGAATGTACTAAACTATTTACATTTATATTTCAATTCCCAGGAAGGAAGGAGTATTAAACGATTGAAGATACGGAAAACACAAAAAATACATATCATATATTCAGATTACACATCATGTACCTAGCCAGAAAGAATTAGAGAGACTCAATACGAGGCATCAATGGAAGGGGATTACTAGTTCTACTAGTTTATAACATTGCACAACTAGTTTTTTTTTCAACAACATGGTTTTAAAAAATTAATTGAATTATTTCATGAACTGGATTGAATTAGATTCTCCAACAAAAAATGTGGAATTTTTTGTCTTATAATCATTGATCTATGAAAAATAATCACTAAGTAGAAACATTTTTACATGTCAGAAAATTTGAAATTATATGACAATAAATAGAAATATTTATATGTGAATTTTGGAATCTAATTTCTTACTTTGATTTAGAATTTCAGGAATGTGATTGATGATATGATTTATTTTTATGATGTTTATTTATAAGAGAATACTTTATGTAAACTAATTATTTATTTTCATGCCATGACCTGATTGACACTAATTCGATTCCTATTCCCAAGAGGATTCTATACCAAATTTTTCTTATTTTTCTTAGCATATTTCTTGATTGAGACTTTTGGCATGTAAACCAACTAGAACAAAAATTATTATCTTAAAAAATATATGACTGTACAAATTCACACTGGAAATGATTGAGGCATTTTATTTATGATCACTTTTATCATGAGACCCACCTTTACAAATATCTTCATTTGTCTTGTATAATCCATTGATAACATTGTTAGTATTAAAAAATGTTACAAACCATTATTCCCTTTCAAACCTTACTCTTCATGATTTTTATGATATTCAATTGAATGAGTGTGGGGAGGTGTTTTTTATGATGGATATGGGATGTCATATCTTGATATGAGACTAAAACATGTTTCTCAATGGTTGTACATTTTTCCTCTTTGATTTAATCCTATTTTGTATCTTAAATAGTACTTCCAATACTAAATGGACACCTTGGTCCATTTTTAATCGATTTTTTTCTATGGTACAACTGGTTTATAGTTTTTTATATAATCATCATGAAATGTTTACCTATTTCTAATTATTTTAATCTTTTTTTATTATTATTTCTCCTCTGACATTTTATAACTATATGGCTATATCAGTTCTTAATTTCACATGTATTTTCTTTAATTTAACTTCTAATTATTATGTTCTTATGAATATTTCACATTAACTTCACTTTTAGTATTAATTATCTTCATTTTTGAAATACATTACCCAATTTATTCTCCTAAATCTCATTATAAAATATTTTTAAACTATCCATTTAGTAACTTTTATAGGATATTATATTTGATTAATTTTATCATTGATTTTTATAACTACTTGATTCCTATCATTATTTTATTTTTCCAATATATCCACTATAATTTCAGTGTTTTGGATATTTGTATAAGCATATTGAGATATTTTTTCAAAACCATTATCCAGACATGAAAAAATGAAGACATTTTTTGATGTGGGATTTCTGGTTCTGATGAAGCTTTCAATTCATTATTTATTACTGAATAACATGGATTAAATTTTCTAAAAATACTCAAAATTAATGTCAGTACCCTTTTATCATTAAAATAGGTTTTATGTTTTTAGCATGTTTTCCCATATTATATTTATGCCTTTCTAAATTGGGGTTAAATGACCCTTCAATTTAAAATTTTTATGTTATTTAAGCTAACATAAACCCTCAATGTGACTTCAAAATCATAATTCCAAAAAAAAATAACATGATTTTGATAAAATATCTTATTAAACACGATTACTTAATTTAATAGTCTATAAATGGATTTGAATTTTAGGAATTAAAACATGTATGATGTCCTCTTTCTCCCTTTAGTAAGTGTTGAAATTATTCTTCTAGCCTTGGTCATTAACATTTTATAAAATATCATCATTGATACTTTTTTTCTCAAATATACCATAATGTTAAATTCTATTTACCATGGTGATATGAATACTGTTTCTATGCTTATATGTGTTGTACACAAAAAATCGACTTGAAAACACTCATTCTTTTTCTAGTAGGACTTTAAAACCAAATCAATCAATTTATTTTGAAGTTTATAAATATGGATTTATAATCATAACTATAAATGCCTTAATAAGCCACAAAACTAAATCATATAATTTACTTTGGAAAATAATTCATTATTGACATATTATAAATGTTTTTTTAATTCCATGTAAATTTTATTTTAAAATAAAACACCATCTATTGTGTCATATATATTCTATCTCATAGAAAGTTTTCTTGCATCAACTATTTTAATGTTGTTTGGTTCATGATTCCAAATCTTCTTCATTGAAATCATAATGGTATATGTTCACTACCATTTGTTCTATATTCTCTATAATTGTCAAGGTATAGTGTTTAGGTCATTCCTAAATAGTGGTGTTCAATGGATCCATATATTTAATATAGTAGTTCCAAAATAATAGTTGTTTATTCATAAACCTGTTTTAGATAGTAAAAATAACTTTGTTTGTTTTACTTTTAAAATAAATTTAATCATTTATATATTACTATTATAGAATAATAGATACTAAATTATTTTATTATTAATATAATATTCATTCATGTAATACATATTTCAGAATATCCATGAAAGGCATCATTGAAAAATAAAACATTGTTGTTCACATTGGATGATTAAAACCACCATAGGTGTATGATAATGGTTGAGATAGTCTAATGGATGGGGGAAACATATAAATATAATAAAATATATTATATTATATTGAAATTTATTTTTAATTTTAATTTAATTTAAATATTAATATTATTGACTGGGTTATTGGGATAATTTAAGTGAAAAGACTTGGTTATAACAACACTTTTTTTCAATATAGTAATGGAATATGAAAAAGGGCCTATTGATAGGGAATGGGAAATTTTACTTCTATGAAGGGTTAAAGGTATATTAATACCATGTAAATATAATCATTAAGAAAATATAAGGGGTATTTTAAAATCATTTAGGAAAATAAAAACTTAAACTAGATATGGAAGGTGAGACATGGGGACTCTTACATTTTTCTTAGTGACACATCAATTGCATTGAGTTAGAAGCCTTCAAAAGAAAAACTTTTAGCTATAACACAACCTATAATACATATTTAGGAATGTTTAGAGAGATTTTTGGATAAATATTTATCAAAGGAATGTGTTTTAGAAGTAATGAGAAAGAGGTGGGGTGGGGTGTTTATGTTGATATGGAATGTGAGTATGATATAGTCTATAATATCAAATATAGGATTGAAATAATAGAGATTCTGAATCTAGTATCTAAAGATTCTAAAAAAACGAGAGGGGGTGAATTGTATAATTTTCAAAATTCATTTGGAACTTTTAAAGATGGTTATGTTTAACAAGGTTAAACAAGGTAATTCAAAAAACCTCTAGTTCTACACACTAGCTTGATTCCAGAAATATAATTCTGAGAATGTGGATCTGAAAAGATGGTTCTAGAAAATTAAACTTAATGAATGTTTACAAAGATAAAGATTCTACCTTAAATTTTATAGATTCTAACTAAATCCGAGTAAAAGTATAATGAAGTATAAGATAGTTATACTTTCTTCAACAATACAAATGCAACAGCAAACTTGTAACAAAACAAGTAACAAGTAATAATTGTTTTAACCCAATGAGAAGGGTATACAACAACCTTGTATAAAGGTACCTTGATTTATACTTTCAATAAAGTCTATTTTACCCACACTAGGGTAAGCCCTCAATACGAAGATCAGAGTCTGTCTTGTTATCCCCGTAAGCCCTTAACTTTCAGGTAGTTGGCACCTATGTCTTTCTCATCAAGGAAACCCTAAACTTCAAGGTAGTCGGCACCTCTATCTTCATATCCCTGGAATCCCTCGAATTTAATCAGTAACATTCGGAGATGCACAACGAAAATCGGAAAAAGATGTTCAGTAAGCACAAAGAAATGAAAGTCTCTCTCTAGAAATCACTCCAACAGCATGTAATATTTAGAGTCATTGAATAGTGTTGAGCCCTTTTCAAATGAGCTCTTATTTATAGGAACAACACCAATGGTCGACTTCCTCCTCCAATGGTCATATTTTTCCTTGAGTTTCGGAGGGACCTGTACATGTGTCACTCAAACAATAGTTAGTTATTAACTAAAATCACGACATCAATTTATATGAAAAACAAGTGTAAGAAAAAAATATAGTTACATAACTAAAATCCAATATTCGGAATGTAAGAAAATAAAAGTTCAGAGTCTAACCAAAAATGAATTCAGATTCTATAATACAAGGATATTCAGATTCAGTTTTTTGAGAATTCGGAACCTGAACTCTATAGAATTTTGAAGTCTTAATTTCAAGGAAATTCAGAATCTGGATTCACAAGAATTCAGAACCAGAACTTACAAAGCTCAGATTTAGAGTTAATGAGAATTCGGAGTCAGAACTCATAAGAGTTCAGAGTCTATATTCAGAGAACTCAGAGTCAGAACTCAGAGAAGTTCGTAACCAGAATTCATATTTGGAATTCGAAGTCAGAACTCTGAGAAGTTCGTATCCAGAATTCATAATCCGAATTCGGTGTCAGAACATAGAAGAGTTCGTATCTAGAATTCGTAATCAGAATTCATTAGTCAAAACTCAGAGTAGTTCGTATCCAGATTTTGTAATCAAGATTCATAGTGAAAACTTAGATGAGTTCATATCTAGAATTTGTAATCAGAATTCGGAGTCAGAACTCAAAAGTGATCATAACCATAATTCTGAGAATTTGAATCCTAAACTGAATGCTTTATATATAAGTAATTATAGGATTCCATGGTTTTGGTTATAATCCAAATTTTACACTTATAAGAATAATGATATGATCATTAAAAACATGGTAAGGGTAAATTTCCTTGGGGAATAAGATTTTTCATTATAGAAGTATAACATAGGGTAAAAATATATTTACCGTGAGATAAGGTGTTTTTGATTTTCAAAACAATAGGAATGGTAAAGTTAAAAGGAAAACATAATGACTCAACAATCTCCCCAAGTATGAAGGAATGTAAAAGTCATAATGAAAACCTTATTGACTCAATAATCTCCCCCTTTTTGGAAAGTAAAAACATACAGAAAAGAATATAAGGACTTAGAAAAAAATTTCTATCCTTTGAAATAAAGCTTATCTCCCTTTACACATGGACAATGATTAATACTACTAACTCCCCCTTAGGCTTTGGAACATTAAGGATCATATTCTAGATTTACATAATCATATTTTTCATTTAGTATGAATATGGATATATTCATAATGAGAACTCCCCCTTTGATAAACTCCCCCTTACTTAGGGATATTTCTTCTTTATTTAGAATTTTTTCCTTTATCCCCATTTGTGATTTTCAAAAATAATTTTAGGGAATGGAAAAGAACTTATAGTACCTGAAAGATTAGTACAAATCATCAAAATAAAAATGAGCAACCAAAAATTTCATTAGGGTAGGAAAAATTTTACAAGGTAAAAAATAAAAGAAAATATATGATTGATCTATTTTCCTTCCTTCTCCCTGGGTATGAACTTCTTTACTATGGTTTTCAGCTTATTTATCTCCTTGTGAACTTCCTCTGCTTCCTTATCTAAGGATTTGATCCTATCATCTTGAGCCTTCAGAGTCTCTTCCTGAACCTTCAATAGGTCATTTTGCTTCACTAACTTCTCTTCAAACATGATCCGGAGATCCTTTTCTATTTTCCATCCTTGGAAAACATAATTCAACTTCCCATTCAGATCTTTGACATCCTGAATCCGAGTATTCTGCTCAAGATTTAGTTTTCCCTCAATTTTATTTGCGAGATCCTTGATTTTTTTGTCTTGAGTATCTAAAGATTCCTTAACATCACCTTAAAAGTCATCAATCTCTAACAAATATTAAACTATATTCTTTGAATAGCTAACCATTTCCTTGCAATATCTTCTATGGGGTTCATAGTTGATAAAGAAGTTCTCGTAATCAGCCTCAATATTTATACACCTATCCATCACCATTGATACTGCATCTGATTTCTAATTCAAGCTATGCTGGAGTATTTGAAATCTGGAGTCAATTGTTAGAATGATCGGAATGGTGTTAATAAGCTTCTTCAGAGATTGAATGACAAAAGCATGTCCCAGAGCTAATGATTCCGAATTTTCACACTTTGCTCGGTGACGGTTCTTTCTCTAGCTCGTCCAGCTTCCTTTTATAAAATCCAGTATCTTTTTCTTCTTAAAAATTGCTCTTGTAGGTGTATCAACAACCACCTGCTTGCCCTTATTGGTCCTTGAAACAACTTCTTCGTCTAGGGACTCATGCTCACCTTCAGATAACCAAACTATCTTATCTTCATCAATATTTTCTTTCTCGACTCCTACCTAAATATAATCATGGTGTATGAAGAGATGATTATAAATCTCTTCCTCAGATAATTTTTTCACTTCATCTTCAGCCTTCTCATAAATTCCAAGAGTAGCAAGTTTTGATGATCCAGATTGAGAAGTCCGGATTGAAAATTTTTCAGATTCACTTTCCTTCTCATGAAAGTCTTCAACTTGCTTTATCAGCTCAGCTGTATCATCACTACATTCACCATCTTGTACTTCTTCCCCGGCTTCCTATTCTTCAACAACCTTCTCTAGTACTATTTCTGGAGTTAAGAACTTATCCCCTTGTGTCTCAGGTAAGGGTTCTACCAAGATAGATTTTGGTATAGGGATATTCTCAGAAGCTATTTCAGTATCACTCAGAAGGGATTGACAAATTTTGGCCTCAAACATTTTTTTCTTAAGCTTCTTCTCTTTTGCTTTATTCCCAAGCTCTTATGTTGTCTTTTCTATTAGAGCCCTGGCCTCAATAAGATATAGACCAAAGTGTGGTTCTCCTTCCTTCCGATTCTTTTTATCCTCCCTCTATTTTGCTACTACCTCATCCGGATAGGCTTTCTACATCTTGGGATGTGGATGTGTGGTTTGAGTTCCTATAGCTTTAGGTGTTTCACCTTTAACTTCTACTTCCTTCAATTTACTTCTCTTGCCAGCCTTCTTCAATGGTTCAGCCTCTTCTTTATTTTTCAGAATGTCTTTGGCGTCTTCCAATGCTAGATCATAAATCTCATTGAAATCTTTAGAAAAGATGACATTCATTCTTTTTAAAGTGTCATCACTAACTAACATAACATTGCAATTCCTTGGCTTCGAACTGCATGGAATCTTGAAGGACTCAAGACACCGAAAAATCAACTTAGAGAGTAGGGTAGGATAGATGATTATCAGTGCTATCAACTTCCCATTCTTGATATTCTCTATCATAATGAGAATATGCTTCATTAGATCGTTCATTCATAGGTTTTCCAAAAAAATACAAGATATAAATAACACTTTTCTTCAGCGTATCCTTGTCACCCTTTCTCGGTTTGATAAAACCCTGAACCCATAACTCAAGGATCCGATTGTTAGTAGACAAGTGAGCAATCCTTGCAGTCTTTACACCTTTCGCTCCAAGACACTCCTCATATTTTACCTTTATAAAACATCTTCAAACATCCTAAAACATGTGAGAACAAAATTGTTCTTCTCCTTCATAGGATAACCCTACCAAGCTAGCAGCCTTGGTGTATAAAAGTGCATATGTTTTTTCATTGATTTTGAAGGAAAATTTTTCTCTGGCATCTTCCTTGAAAAAACAAACTGATTCATAAACTTATATCAGCAGATCTTGATACAAAACATCTCGATCTCTTGGATTTGATATAAAAATGTTTTCCCATCCATTAATATTGATATTCTTTTAAATAATAGAATCATACTTGTTGAAGAAGATCGGATGTACCAACCTCTCCCTGTATACTTGCCACTCTGAAATTGTCTTGAATGTAGACATATCATGAGATGGAACTTCACTAGACATTTAGAATTGAGAAATCATTGAAAATCCGGAACATGATTTTGAATTGGGGTAGAGCTTCGACACACAAAAGCTTGAAAACCGATGTGGACAACTATCAGGGGGTCCCCTTTTATAGGTTTTGATGCGACAGTTCATCTTCCCATCTCAATCCAATGGTTGGGAATACTTCTGATCATATATGGTAGTTCAAATGATAGCCACAAAGAAAATTTGGTAGGATCTGATCTTTTGAGGTTTTAAAGGAAAACATTCGGATTTAAAGAAACTAGAATCCGAAAAAAAAAATTAAAAATACAAAGGAAAATACCAGCATGTAAAAGGTGATTATAAAAACTCAAGAATGAATCATAACTTTTCGAATTCTAGGAAGTTTATTCGAAATAGGTAATATTCTTTTTGAAGAACTTTAGATTCCAAAAAACATTACTATCGGAAAAAAACTCTATTACTAAATGAAATTGAGTGCGAAAATTTTCTTTATGAAAATCTTCATTATGAAAATCTTCATTACGAAAATCTTAATTACAAAAATTTTAAGTACAAAAAATTTTATTACGAAAATTTTGAGTCCGAAAAACCATCATTATGAAAATATATGAAAAACATCACTACAAAAAATATGAAAAACATCATTACAAAAAATATGAAAAAACTTCATTACGGAAAATATGAAAAACTTCATTATGAAAAATATGAAAATCTTCATTACAAAAAATATGAAAAACTTCATTATGAAAAATATGAAAAACTTCATTACAAAAAATATTAAAAACATCATTACGAAAAATATGAAAAACTTCATGAAAAAAAATATGAAAAATTCATTATGAAAAATATGAAAAACATCCTTACGAAAAATATAGATAAAATTCATTACGAAAAATATGAAAAACATCATTAGGAAAAATATGAAAAACATTATTATGAAAAATATGAAAACTTGATTACGAATAATATGAAAACTACATTACAAATAATATGAAAACTTCATTATGAAAAATCGTGAAAAACATCCTTAGGAATAATATGAAAAACTTCATTACGAAAAATATGAAATACTTCATTATGAAAATTATGATAAAACATCATTATGAAAAATATGAAAAACATCATTACGAAAAATATGAAAAACTTTGTTACGAAAAATATGAAAAAATTCATTACAAAAAATATGAAAAACATCATTCTGAAAAATATGAAAGACATAATTATGAAAAATGTAAAAAACATCATTATGAAATTTTTTGAAAACTAACAAGCAAATGTACTCCCCCTATGAAAAGGAGTTTATTAATGTAAGGATATTTCTGGAGGATTACCTTACGGTTATCATTCTTAACTTCTGTTTAATGTATTCAAATCTATTGAAGGGTAAATATTTTTTGAAAATATCTGAAATTTTATCTTGCATTCCGATAAATTGAAGAATGATATCTCCTTTTTGTGTGTGATCCCTAAGAAACTGATGCCTAATATCATTCTGTTTTTAACGAGAGTGATGTGCAGGGTTCTTTCTAAGGGAAATGGCACTTGTATTATCACAGAAAATTTCTGTTTTGGAAAAACTCATACCATAGTCTGTGAGTGTGTGTTGTATCCACAATAATTGAGCACAACAACTTCCAGTTGCTACATATTAAACTTCACTAGTGGAAAGTTCTACTAAGTGTTTCTTCTTTAATGAACAAGAAACTAATGAATATCCTAAGAAATTACGAGTTACGAATGTACTCTTTCTATCCATTTGATATAAACCAATGTCAGCATCTAAAAATCTTTTTAAAAAAAATCATTTCCAGAAGTATAAATGTGTCCTAAATCCACAGTTCCCTTTAAGTAGTGAAAAATTATTTTCACTTCCATTAAATGAGATTCATTAGTATTGGATTAATATCTTGCACACAAGCATACTGAAAACATTAAGTTTGGAAGACTAGTTGTTATGTAAAGTTAACTTTATATTACACCACTAAAAGATGTTTGATCAACTGGTTTCCCAACTTCATCAAGATCAAGTGTGTTAGAAGTACTAATGGGAGTACATATACTCTTAGTGTTGTCATATCCATACTTTTTAAGAAGATAGTTAATATACTTATGTTGGGATATATAGATTCCTTCTAGTTTTAGAGAAATTTGAAAACAAAGGAAAAATGTTAACTCACCCATCATACTCATTTCAAACTCAGATTTCATCAGATCTGTAAAGGAATCAGTTAAAGATTGCTGAGTTGAACCAAATATAATTTCATCAACATTTATTTGAACAATAAAAACATTTTTATTATCATTATTTATAAAAAGGGATGGATCTGTATTTCCCATAACATAATTATTTTGAAGAAAAAATCTTGTAAGTCTATCATACCAAGCTCAAGGAGAATTCTTAAGTCTAAACAATGCTTTGGTAAGTCTAAAAACATGATCAGGATGTTTTGTATCTTCAAAACCAGGAGGTTGTTCAAAAAAACCCTCGCTTGAAAATAACCATTATGGAAAGCACATTTCACATGCCTTTGAAAAAGTTTGAAATTGAAGAATCCTGAAAAGGAAAGTAGAATTTGAATAGATTCAAGTCTAGATACTAGAGCATTTGTTTCTTCATAGTCTATTACTTCTTGTTTATTATAGCCTTTAGAATCTAATCTAGCCTTATTTCTTACTATGATTCCATTTTAATCACACACATTTCTAAAGACCCATTTTACTCAAATAATAGAAGTTTCCTTAGGTCTTTTAACCAAGGTCTAGACATTATTTCTTTCGAATTCTTTTAGCTCATCTTTCATAGCTTTTATCCAATCATCGTCACCTAAATCTTCATTTGTGCTTTTTTGTTATAATTGGTAAATAAATTCTTGATGTTCTACTTTATTTCTTAAGGAACATCTATTCATTATAGGTTGATTCACATCTCCAATGATACTATCACTGGGATGATTCTTTAGAAACGACTGATTTGGGTTTTTCAAAACATGTTCATCAATATAGGGTAGGAAATCTACTAGGGTAAATGCTTTAGAAACATTTTCTTGGGAATTTTCCTTATGAGAAGGATCTTCTAACGAAGGTTGGTAATCAGTTTCTGAATACACATCTGAGGATTTAGGACGGTGTTGTTTAAAAACAAAAGGATCAGTTTCATCAAATTTGACATGTACTGTCTCTTCAAAAATACAATTGATTTTATTGAAAACTCTATAAGCCTTAGAAGTTGTGGAGTAGCGTAGGAAAATTCCTTCATCGGATTTTGGTACGAATTTAAATAGATTATATTTAGTATTCAGAATGAATACCTTACAACCAAAATCCTTGAAGTAACAATGTCTAGGTTATCTACCATTCCATAACTCATAAGGAGTTTTATTAAGAAAAGGTCTAATTAAAACATGATTTATAGGATAACAAGAAGTACTTACAGCTTCAGCACAAAAATGTTTGGCTATAGAATACTCACTCAACATGGCTCTTGTTATCTCTTGAACAATTCTATTTATTCTTTCAACAACACCATTCTGTTGAGGTGTTCTGGGTGCTGAGAAGTTGTGAGTAATGCCTTTTATACTACAAAAAGTTTCAAAATCATAAATTTGAAATTATCGTCTATGATCACTATGAATAGTTTTCAATGGAAAGTTTTTCTCATTTTTATCTTGGGCTCTAAAACTTTTTAAATAAGAAAAATCTTCAAACTTCTTTGCTATAAAATCGACCCACGTAAATCTTGTGTAATAATCATCTAAAACAAATACATAATACTTGCCTCAAATGCTTCCAGTTTGTGTAGGACCAAAGAGATCCATATGAACTAATTGTAATACATCAGTATTTGAGACTTCACTAACTGATTTAAAACTTGATTTATGTTGCTTCCCATATTGACAAGGGTCACAAAATTTAGAAGAATTAAATCTAAGCTCTGGTAGATCCTTAACTAATCTATTCTTCGAGAGTTTGCATAAGTTATTAATGTTACAATGACCTAACCTTATATTCCACAACCAAGAATGATCTTCCATTGCACTAAGGAAAGGTATATCTTGGCTCCTAATATCTTCTAAGTTTAATGTGTAAACATTCTCTTACCTAAAGGTAGAAAGAATGTACTCTTCCTTAGAATTATGTACTAAGAACTTTTCATTCCTAAAAATCACAAGGTAACATTCATCACATAATTGGATTATTCTAATGAGGTTGTCCTTAAGACCCTTAAAAAATAAAACATTTCAAATAAATGTTTTTCCAAGAAGAAAGATGTTACCTATACCAATAATTTATCCATGAGAATTATCTCTTAATGTTACTTTTCCTCCTTTCTTCTCGATAATCTTTTCAAAATATTTTTTTACCAGTTATAAGCCAGGAACATCCACTATCCATGTACCAAGTATTACATTTGGTAATCTCTCTATTTTCCTGAAAACAAAAGAGTTAGAATTTTAGAACCGAAACATTCATGGATCTGGAAATTTCAGAAAGAAAAATTTTAGGCACCAAAATTTTCTTAGAAAAATAGGCTTTATGAAATTTTTATGAATGAGTTTTGTTTAAGGAGAAACATTCTTCTTAGTTTCCTCCACGCTAAAACTTAGTACAGAATGGATAACATTGAGGAACAAATTAATTGTTACCAAGAATAGGTTTATAACTAGTATAACCAAAACCAAAACTATTCATTAGAGGTCGGATTTGAGAATACATTTTATCAAAATTTTCCTTACCTCATGTAATGTTTGAGAAACACTTCCTCATGGAAAAAAAATTCAGATCTCAGTTTGACAACCAAGTTCTTGTTGTATAAAACATTTGATTTTGAACAGGAGGTAGGCTCGAAACCATTTTTCTTAGAAATTGCATTTTCTAGATCATTAAAATGTTTATTCTTTTCAGAATTTACATCCTCAATTTTTTTAAATACTTTCAAAATCAACATTTTTCTTATCAAGATATTTATAAGTATCTGATATTTCATTAGTAAGAATAGTATTCCATGAATTTTACTTATCAATCATTTTCATGAGTTTTGAATTCTCAATTTCAAGGAGTTTGGAAAACCTAGAAACTTCTTCATAGGTAGGTAATGAATTATCATCATCAGAAGAAGATTCTTCATATTAAGAGTTATAATATTTATCATTACTTTAATTTTCATTTAAAGAAACATTGGTCATTGATCAGCATTGTGTACCTTATCCATTATGTAACGATTTTCAATAGGTAGTCTGGATATTGGACCAAGATTCTTCTATCCAGAAGATTCATTATCTGAAGATTCATCTGATGATTTACCACCACTGGCACTCCAAGTGTCATTAGCTTTCAAGAAATTATTAGCTTTATCCTTTTAATACTTCTTTATGTTTCTCTTAGAATTATTTTCATTTCTTTCTTTTCTCTTAATCATATGACAATAAGGTCTTATATGTCCAACTCTCTTGCATTCAAAACATGTAACTTCTGAATATTTCTTATCATTCCATTCTTTCTTCTTATATCTGAATTGAAAGTTCTTCTGTCCAGCTATCTTTTTCATCCTTTGAGAATGATTTTTTAACTCATTCTCTGAGGATTTACTTCCACTAGATTCGAATTGGATGACAACATTCTTAGACTTAGATCTGGTAACTCTCTTAAGACTCTTATCTTTCATATAATTTGAAGTTTTAGTAAAAGCAACAGTTAAATTTCCATTCTTCTTATTTACATTATCATCATCTCTATTCATTCTAGTCTCATGTTAAAGAAGCATTCCAAAAACTCATCATGAGTAATCTGAGTAACCTTTATGTTGTCATCTGTAGCTTTCCTCTTGGATTCCCACTCATTGGGCATGATTTCTATGATCTTATCACCAAGATCTTCATCATATAAACCTTTCTCACGCATTGATTGTAAACTATTTACGATATTCATGAATCTTTGTTGCACCTTACATATGGGTTCTCTATAAGGAAAGAAGATACCATGATATTCAGTTCTGAAAATGGATCTTCTTGTTTAAAAAACATTGGATATTCCAAAGTGTGTAACTCCATGTTTCTTCCATATAGAATTTTTTGATTCATAAAATGAAATTTGGCTATATATATTTCTAGACATGGATAAAAGAAAAGTATTGCATACATTATAATTTAGTTTATATTCATAATTTTCTTGATTTTTGAATTTAATAACTTCTTTGTCAAGGATTTTATATCCTCTAGTAAGAATAAAAAAATTATCAACTCCAGTGTTGATAATTAATGTCTTCGTAATTTATCTCCAATATTCATAATCATTCCCATCAAAAATAGGTGAACTTGTTGGATTGATATTGTTTGTGGAACCTACATTGATTCATGCTATCTTAAATAAAATTATTTCCACAAAAACTTGTGAATAGAAAAATTTTGTAGACAAGGGAAATATTCCTAAGGATGGAAAAATATCGAACTAGAGTATCTCTAAGAAAAAATGAATCTGAACATTATCAGTCTGAAAAACTCATTCAAGAAAAGAATGAGATAAAATCTCTTCTGAATATAATTGTGAGATTAATTCAGATTGAACCAAACATATGAATCCAATTTTTGAATTGGTTCAGGGTACATGGTCACCTGCTATGATACCAATTGTTGAATTTGATTAGGGTACATGGTAACCTCCTCTGATAGTAATTGTTGAGATGGTAAGTGAGTATGATATACTCTATAATAACAAATATAGGATCAAAATAATAGAGATACTGAATCAAGTATCTAATGATGCTCAAAATATGAGAGGGGGTTGAATTCTATAATTTTAAAAATTCCATTGGATCTTTTAATGATGGTAATGTTTAACAAGGTTAAACAAGGTAATTCACAAAACCACTAGTTCTACATACCTTCTTGATTACAGAAATATGATTATGAGAATGTGGATCCAGAAAGATGGTTCTAGAAAAAGAAACTTAATGAAAATTTACAAATATAATGATTCTACCTTAAAGCGTATAGAATATAACTAATTCAAAGTACAAGTATAAGGACGTATAACATAGTTATTGTAACACCCCGAGCTTCCACGATACGCCTCACTTTCAATAATGCAATAGCTTGCATTGTACGCAAGTTCGAGTTCTAAAACACCGCAACTAATCAAAGTAGCCGTTATGAATAGTAATAACCACTTTTTAAAATTATATAAATTTTATATTTGAAAATGGACTTCATTTTTTTACTCGTAATATCTAAATTATCCTAAGTTGAATTTTTTGTAACTTTCTGAGAACTTCCAATTTTTTTTATGAATCTTGAAAAATACTTAAAACAACTTTTTTAATCAAAATAATTTATTGTGATAAATTATACTATTTAGTGGTTTTAAAGTATAATTAGAATATATTTTTACCATTTTATCCAATGGTGGTCATTAGAATTAATTTAACATTGAAATTGGACATAAACAATTGCCAATATTTTGATATAAATTGTTTCTTAAAAACACGCTATTTGTTGTGACAGCGGGAATTAATTATAAAATTAATTAATTCAACTTATATGTTTGTAATTTTGTAAAATAGACATCATTTTTGAATTTGGAATATCAATTATAGCTTAGGGTGAAATTTTGGCTTTGTTCTGAAAAACTTCAATTTTTGATGAATAGTGAAACCACTAAGTGGTAGTTAAATAACTGAATTTTCATTTAAATGAAATATTACCACTTCTGTGATTTGATTTTCATAAATCTGAAATACATGGTTTTCATTAAGAAGTAAAATTTGGTTCAATGAGATTAAAATAAATTTTTGGTGAATAGTAACTTTTAAGTTCTTAATCGCGATTAGAGGTAATTAGTGTAGTTTAAGGTACAAATAATGTTTTAATAATATGAGATTAGCATGAAACTTGTCCTACTCATATTGGATGAGTCATGGCCGACCAAGACAACCCATGGGTCAACTTGGGGACCCCATGTAGCCACTTTAGTTGGAAAATGACATTAATATATATTTATTTAATGTTAAAATTAAATTGACACAAACATGAGTTGTTTTACTAAAACAGTTTTTAAGTGGGGTTACACAAGTCCAAATTTTGATTATAAATATTCATTAGAAAGATAAAAAAGGTTTCCTACATCATAGTATTTTTTTTATAATTTTTAGACATTAAATAAATTAAATTATTTATGACATCATTATGATGCGGCGATGACCTCATTATTTAACGATTTAAATAAAATGAGAAGATAATGCAAAATCCAAGGCTTACACTTGTCCAAAGCCTATTGGATGAAGAGATTTCGAACCCCTATCACCTTAGCCACGAATTATATAAGTGTGGGACCTTTAGAATCCGAAAATCATTCTATAATAATGTAACATTTCAAATCTTTCCAAAAGAGCCCCTCCTCTCCTCTTATAAAAGGCCCCCACCTCTACCACCTTATTCACACTTTAAAGCCTTTTGGTTCGGCCAACCTCTGCCCAAATACTCTCCCAACTTCCCCCTCTTACTCCTAGAAGCTTCACTTTGGGCAGAACTCTTATCAAGGAAGCCTTTGGCTCAAATCAAAAAGAGTTACCCGATTTTGAGGTAATGTCTTCTCTAATGTTGTTTTGTTTTATTTATCTTCTCCAACCCCCTAAAATATTTTTATTCATTTCTTTTGTAACAACACCAGTATCCTCAATATACTAGGATGTTGTTATAAGAAGGATTCTAGCTACACTTAAACACACCTACATCTAATGGTTAAAGAACATACGGTTTCTGTGGATGGCGAATTTCTGCCTCACGAAACGATGATTGTTCAACACTCATATAACACCTCCAAAGGTGGCCATTAAGATGTCACTATTTTTATATATGATATATAATATGTTTATGTTTTACTTATGCTTCTGTATTTCTCATTTATGGCATACTTTATGATTTCCATTATGGGTAAAACGCGATAATTTCATTTCAGGAAGTGCGGACTACCGCCCCCTCAAAGTGATTTGAATCGTTAATGCCATATGTGGGATGTATAAAGGATGGAGTAAATGGTATTATACAATATATTATACTGGAATTATATTATACATTTATATCATTATGATTTCGTTCCATTAAATATGAAATTGAAATGAAAGTAGCGTTCATGCGTACGTACGGCTTACCGTCTCCATGAACGGTGCATTTCATTTCTTACCTCTAAATGTTACGTAATATTATAAATGAATGTATATACTGGATATATGAGATATATATGACATCTAAATCATGAATATAATTCTGGAGATAATGGATATTCTACCACATAAACAACTTGTAATTATAAGAATTTTATTGCTGGCTCAAGTACCAAAGATCGACAAAATGACCGTTATTAACTTAAATAATTACATAATGTTCATATCATTGTAATAAGTGATATAAAAAAGATAATGAAATTGAAAATGGTTCTTAATAAGGTATATATTAACTCTAGTTTATTATTTAGGAGGTTAAAGAACGGTTGAGTCAAGTCAGACACGAGGTAAGGGAATTTCTTAACCTAACTTCCATTCTTTGGGTTAATCTCCTTCTTTCAAATTATGTCATGATATTGTTATGTCATATCTTGTATTTGTAATTTCTTTATGTGAAATTATAGTGAATACACATAATAGATATATTTTATTTAAATGATCTTTGTAAGGGAATTTCATAACCCAACATCCATTCTTTGGGTTAATCTCCTACTTTCAAATTACATCATGATATTATTATGTCCTATCTTGTATTTGTACTTTCTTTATGTGTATCTATAGTGAATACACATAATAGATCTATTTTATTTGTAAGGGAACTTTTTAACCCATTTTCTATTCTTTGGGTTAATCTCCTACTTTCAAATTATGTCATGATATTGTTATGTCATATCTTGTATTTTTAATTTATTTATGTGTAATTATAGTGAATACGCATAATAGATATATTTTATTTAAATGATCTATGTAAGGGAATTTCTTAACCCAATTTCCATTCTTTGGGTTAATCTCCTACTTTCAAATTACGTCATGATGTTATTATGTCCTATTTTGTATTTTTACATTATTTATGTGTACCTATAGTGAATACACATAATAGATCTATTTTATTTTAAAAATGATCTTTGTAAGGACTTCGTCTCAATCTCCTTTCATTGAGGCATATTTCGTTTTATACACAACATTCTTTTATACGGTGTATAAATCCCTTTGACTTTTATGTTTATTCAAAAGGATTTATTTTATAATTATGTGATTTTTAAATGATTTCAAAAATGAGATATTTCTCTCTAATATATGAAAATCCAGTGCAAAAGTATACGTATTTAACGCAAGCTTAAAAATGTTTTCAGAAAACCTGACTCTCGAGTGTGGTAGTCAGGAAGGGATTGGGAGTGGACCCATCATGGCCTGTAATTAGTCGAGGAGTCTCAGAATTAGTTATTTTGTTTTCAGAAGCTTGCATAATGTTTTCAGAAAAACACTAGAGTATATTTGAGCAATTTTAAACATAAGTATCTTCTAAAAAAATTGCATCGGTAGGTCTCATGAGACAACTAGACGTGGAATTGGCCGAGGCCCTTTCCCAATTTGATTTATGGTTTTGGCCGAGGCCTTAATCATTTTAGACGTCTTGGCCGAGGCCTTGACAAAATGTTTCAGAATGTCTGGAATTATACATTCCCTCATTATGAAAGTGGTTATTGATATTGCATGTGATTATTCGACCAGTAGAATATCCATGTGAAGAAGTAAATGGCATTATCTCATTTTACTTTTTCCATATTATGTTGATGTTCAAGTTTAAAAGGCTTTTGTTTTAGTCATACATTGCCTTAAATTTTTATGTTTATTTATGAAAGCTTCCGCAATATTGTTATCCTTACTGAGCATCTGAGCTCACCCCTTTCAATGTTTTAATATTTTCCCGGATGTGAAGAATTATTTTATGAATGACTTGCAGGGATAGTCAGAAGAGGATATGAGTGTGGACTATGAAGACTTTGTTATTAGTTTTTCACTTTATGATGTAATGTAAGACTTATGAATGTATCTAGTGTTTCCAAGGCTACTAAACTAATCGGTCTTTCGAGACTTGATCTTTTGTGATCATGCCAATGTTACGAAGTAACGCACCGACTCTGGGTAGCTGGGGTCGGGGCATTACAGTTGGTATCAGAGGCAGTTTAGTACTAACCTTGGAAGCTAGATTTAGATAAACTCTGATTAGAGCACTTATCCCAAAGATAGACTTTGAGGATTAGTATAGAAGAACTTCCTAGAATTTTGGTATTGTATAGATGTTGTGAGTTTTCCGAGCAATACATCCCTGTCTGGATACGAGCAGGTAGAGGCGGCTCTGGCACAGATGTACCTAGGGGTAAAACCCGAAAACACCGCTTTGAGCTAGACTCGAACGGGAACTGGTGCACGACAATGGGCCTTGCTGCACTCTTGGTTACGACACTCCTGGGGGATATGCTTTGGATAATTCCCATTTTCTTTACAACCCACTATGAAGGGTTACGAGTATATACTTCCTCAAAGAAAAGATTTTTATAATTATGGATTATATCCATAATTTGTTCAATTTATGTTAAGTTTTTTACAAGTATGGAATTATGTATTTTGATTCATGAACTAATCTAGTTTATGCCATTATTTAGAAATGGCGCCTAGTGGAAGGAATGGAAACCGTATCAATGCACGCACTCCGTGTAGGGATTTCCCTCCTGCTCAAGATAATTATGGTGGAGCTAGTGATACAACTGGTGCTGATCAGCTTCTCACCGTACTGGGACAACTCACGCAGGTTATGAATAACAACCTTACTCGTATGGAGCACCCTGATCCGCAACGTGGAGGATCAATGCTAGACCGTTTCATGAGGCAACAACCACCAACCTTCAATGGGAGTAAAAATCCTATAGTAGCTGAGCAATGGATAAAATCCTTAGAGAAAATATTCCATGCCTTGGGGAGTAGTGAAAGGGAGAAGGTTGTCATGGCAGTTTACCGCCTCACTGGAGATGCCGATCAGTGGTGGTCGCTGATTCAAAACACAAAGGAAGATGATGACGTATCGAATATGGAATGGAGGGAGTTCAAAGAGCTTTTCTTAGAAAAATACTTTCCTCGTGACCATCGAGCAGATATGGAAAGGCAATTTCTGAGTCTGAGGCAGAAGGAGGATGAGAATGTCGCAAAGTATGAGGCTATCTTTACAAGGTTAGCGAGGCATGATTCCGATTATATACGTAACCCAAGAAGTAAGATTGATCATTTCTTTGATGGGTTAAAACCATTTCTCTGTCGAGCTTTAGTATCAGAAACCTTCTCATCATACGAAGATATTGTCTCGTGTGCTATCAAGACAGAAAAGGAATTCTCTAAGTCTTATGACAACAAAGTAAAGCAAGAGAAGAAGAGAACGGTGGAACAAGAGACAGATAAAGGGAAAAGGGGAAAGAAGGATTTTCCATTATGTGATAATTGTGGGAAGAATCACCCTGGTACTTGCCTAAAAGGAATGGGAGTTTGTTATAAATGTGGAGAAAAGGGTCACCAGGCTCGTGATTGCAAGGGAAAGAAAGAGGCTATCAAAGTTGAATGCTATAATTGTAGAGAAATGGGTCATTATGCAAATGAATGTCCTAAGCATCAGGGAAACATACCTCAGAAAAGGCCAAGGGATCAAGGACAATCTTATGTTGTTTCTACAGTTGAAGCAGAATAACTAATGTATTGGTGCTTTTGGACTGATGGATTATATTTTGGTTATTAGAATAATGTGATATATATATATAAGGATTGTATTGCAGTACTTGTTGATTTCAGTAAGGTTTTAATATGATTAAGGTAATCATATTTTTAGTATGTGACAATAAGAGAAACAATACTTTGTTTGGGGAATCTGATAAATTGATTTTGGAAGTTAGAGACCTTTTAGAGAAAGTCTGGACGGAGGTATTTTGGATAACTATAAAGGTTGGAATGGATTATGTTGATCTTTGGATAGTATTGTTTAAGGTTAAAAAAATTTATGAAGATTATTTTTGGAATATTATGATACTATAGTTTTAGGAAAAGGACAACCTGCAGGGTGGGGCATAACCCGTCGCATCGGACAAAGCTGCAGGAATCGAACCCACAACCATAGTGCGACATGCTTTGTAACACCCCAAGCTTCCACGGTACTTTTCCCGTCGAATAATGCGATAGCGTGTGTTGTACGCAACCTCGAGTTCTAACACACACCACAACAAATCAAACTAGCTGTTATGAATAGTAATACCTAATTTTTGAAATTATATATATGTTATATTTCAAAATGGACTTCATTTTTGGATTCGGAATATCGAATTTAGCCTAAGGTGAAATTTTGGTACTTTTCGGTTAACTTTAATATTTTGATGAATAGTGAAAATTACTAAATATTAATTAAAAACAACTTTTTTAATCAAAATAATTAATAGTGATAAATTATGAATTTGAGTGGTTTTAAGGTATATTTAGAATATATTTTTACAAATAAATATAATGTTGGTCATTGGACATAATTTTACAATTGAACCGAACATAAACAAGTGTCAATCTTTTGATAGTTATTATCTCTTAAAAACACGCTTTTTGTTTTGACAACGGTAATAAATTTTAAATTAATTTCTGCCACTACTGTGTTTTGAATTTAGGAAAATGGATTCCATATTTGGAATCAGGATATTCAAATTGTGTAAATAGGTAACTTTTATTTTTAGACATTTTGAATAATTACTGCGGTAAATATTTTATTTACCATGGTTAAGGGTAAATCTGGTAAATAAGGGTTAAAAAAATAATATTATAATAATACTAAATTACCCTTAAATGTGTCTTAACCCTATTGGTTGATACATGGTCGACCATGGGCATCTTTGGGTCGATTTTGGGACCCCATGGATCCACTTGTAAGTGATAATGACACTTTATTTTAATTAAGTTAAAATGAATACAAAAATGACACAAGCATATATCGTTTAGAAAAACAATTGTTACATAGGGTTATATATGTTGGATTTTAGATTATAAATATTCATTAGAAAGATAAAATATTTCCTACATAATTATATTTTATTTAAAATTTTTAGACATTAAATAAGTTATTTTATTTATGACACAATGATGATGTAGTAATTACTATAATAGTGAAAAATTAAATTAATTGATATTATAAATACCCAAATAAATATAATATGAAACTTTTAATGAATTAAACTAATTTTCTAGGATAATATGATATATTAGGATTTATTTAATTGACTTTTTCGAAGTAATCAATCTGTTATGAGTTTCAAAAAAATCAACTATTGAATAGTGTCAAAATTGACATAAAAGAGTTCTTAAAACAAATATTATATTATTAATTGATATTAAATTCCTAAAAATCTATGGTTCAGGCAAGAGACTTATATAATGATATGTTCATCATTAATGGACCACTTGGGGGTCGCTTGGATGTATGTAGTAAGTTTATTAACCATATTATATAAAAATACAAAGAGATATTGTAAAAGTGAAACTAATTAACTTAGAGTTAATACTTAAAGATAAGGTTAATATAAGTACCCAAACCTGTATAAATTCTATTGGTTGAGTTGTTTTCGACCCATCCCCACCTTAACCTTTTAATAGTCAACTTTGGAGCCATTAGAAACCGAATATGAATTTATTATAAATTAATATTTCTAGCTTTTCCAAAGATGCCCCTCACCCCTCTTATAAAAAGGCACTCCTCCTTCTCATTTCTTCACACCTTCAAGGCCTTTTGGATCGGCCAAACCCTGCCCAAATACTCTCCCAACTTCCCTCACTACAACCTAAAGGCCTTATTTTGATCAGAAAGCCAACATAAGGATCCCTTTTGATCAAATCAAAAGGAAGAACCCGAAGAAGAGGTAATGTTTTCACCAACCCTTTTCAAGTTCCTTTCCTCTTCCACTTCCTCTTTCTTTGTTATTACCATTATAAAATTATAACTCCAGTATCATATATATACTGTGATGTTATTATAAATATGGTACAACCATATTCAGTATTCTATCCATCCTTTGAATAACATGTCACCATACGTGCGTACGTACGGCTTACCGTCTCCACGTCGTGGTGTAATTGTTATTCAATATATTATTATTTGGATGGGTATAATAATGATGTTTAACTCATGTAAATAATAAATATAACATGATAATTATTCTGTATATATGATATAACATCCAATTATATATTATTTTAATATCAAAAGAATGATATTGTCGCTCGTGCGTATGTACGGACTACCGTCTCCACGAACTCGATGAGATTCATTATCAATCATATCCATTCAAGTATAATTATAATTTGATGATTTAAAAATAGTATATAAGGACTTCATATCATTCTGGATATGAATAATATACATCCCATTAATAACAAATATGGCTCACATAACAAAGAAGATAATGTAAAATGAACCCGTTAACACCCGAAATGACGATAATTCTAAGATATTATTAACAAATCAATATTAAAAGATCATATATGATATCATATTAAAGTAAATGATTCTTTTATTATTCAATAACAATTATTTCACCATTATACAGGAGGTGAACCTACCATCGACCAAGGAAATGGTACAAAGTAAGGGATTCTCTTATCTCACTTTCAATTCCGTGAGATTTCCATTGTTCGCCACTAAATTATTGAAAGTGGTGTATTGTGTATGGCCATTTGATATATATTATCATGATTCTTTTTATATTCATGTTATTCTGTAAATAATTTGGTGGTTATTAACTTTTGGACATATTACTCAGTTGATTAACTTGGTAAGGGATTTTCTTATCTCACTTTTAATTCTGTGAGAATTCCATTGATCACCACTTAATTATTGCATGTGGTGTATGTGTACTGCCCATGATTGTATTCATTGTGTTTTATACTATTATTTATGGGTATTTACATCATCATGGTGTGATACTTCTTTCACGGTTGTATGTTTCTTAAGATACCTAATCAATAAGGCAATTTGAGATTTCAATTTCCACTCATTTGGCTTTACACATATTTCATTGATTATATTACCCCAAGAATATGTGTGGAATCACTATTCATTTGATTATGTCATAATTTCCACTCCTCTTCCTGTGGATATAAGTTTGATGCACATAATCACTCCATTGATAATTCTCAAGTCATTGATATGAATTTGATAAGAGTAATTTTAACTCATTCTCCATTTGTTCAGTTAAACATCCAATTCGTTGGTATTGTTTTTACAAGAATATGTGTGAATATCCTTTGATTGATTTAAAATGAATATCCAATCATATTTAGTGTATTTATATTTGTCACACATAATTATGTCGTTGATTTATCCTTAACCTAAGGATACAACCTTTATGAGAGATTTCATCTCAATTTACATTCCATTGAGACTTCTTTGATGATATACACCAAATCACTTTTATGTGGTGTATATAATGTACTTTGACATAGTATATCATGAATTCCTTTATTCTCATGATATTACAATGTTTTGATTACCTCAATTATTTTTATTCAAGTGTCTCTCTTTTGGTTAGAAACTCTAACCAAAATACCATTTTAAAATGTTTTAAAGAATTATTCTTCTAAAACATGCTCATTAATGTCCATATTTTAAAAATGGTTTTAAGGATTTATTTATATGGACATTAAAGTTTTAAAATTAAAAATCCTTTTAAAGGTTTGAAAGTGGTATGGGACACTTTGATTCAAAAATCTATTTTTGAATGCCTTCTTGACAAATAGTGTGACTTTTAAAAGTTTTCAAGAAAAAGGGGGATATTTCTCTCAAATAGTTATGATGATTATTTTCATCTATGTCAACATCCTTCATTATTAATGATTGAGGTTAATGTAATACAATACAATCTTCCATATTGTATCAAATGAGTTACTTTTGACTGTGGATGTTCTATTTTTATACCATTCATGGTTTGCCGTTAAAGTATTGACATTTCGTATGCTAGTTTTAATACGAATGTTTATGTTATGTTTAAACCTGTTCATATGAGGAATGCATTGGACTTAATAAGTGACGGGTGGAGCCCACTATAGCTCCTCGATGCATCGATAGGTCTCATGAGACAAACTAGTGTCTTGGCCCAAGGGCTTGGCAAAATCTTATTTGTAGTCGTGGCACGAGGCCTTGGCTATGTGGTTATGATAGTCTGGCATTATGCATTCCATCATTATGAAAGTGGTTATTGATATTTCATGTGATCATTCGACTAGTAGAATATCCATATGAGTAAGTAAATGGCACTATTTCATTTTACCTTTGCCATTTTATGTTGAAGTTCAAGTTTAAAAGGCTTTTGTTTTAGTTATAAATTGCCTTAAGTGTTTATGCTTATTTATGAAAGCTTCTGCTATAATGTTATCCTTACTGAGCATCCGAGCTCACCCCATTCAATGTTTTATTTTTCCCAGGATTATGAAGAAGTAATTTATGAATGACCTACAGGGATAGTATGAGGGGATATGAGGACAAGATGTTTTTTTTATGATGTAATGTAAAAATTTATTAATGTATCTAGTTATTCCAAGGCTACTAAACTAATCGGTCTTTCGAGACTTGATCTTTCTCATGATCATGCCAATGTTATGTAATAATGCACTGACTCTGGGTAACTAGGGTCGGGGCATTACAGTTGGTATCATAGGAAGTTTAGTACAAACCTTGGAAGCTAGATTTAGATAAACTCTGATTAGAGCACGTAGACCTAAGATGAACTTTGAGGATTAGTATAAAAGAACTTCCTAGAATTTTGGTATTGTAGAGATTTTGTGAGTTTTCTGAGAAATACATCCCTGTCTGGATACGAGCAGGTAGAGGCGGCTCTGGCACAGATGTACCTAGGGGTAAAACCCGAAAACACCGCTTTGATCTAGACTCGAACGGGAACTGGTGCACGACAACGGGCCTTGCTGCACTCTTGGTTACGACACTCCCGGGGGATATGCTTAGCATAATTTACATTTTCTGTACAAACCAATTTAAGTAATATATACATAAGATGAGATTAAATGACCTTGGTTAATCCTAATATGTTTCAAATTGAGAACATGGTGACATTTTAATCTCTAAATGATTTTACGACTACTATTACTCACACAATGCTTTCTGGTTTTAGTCAATGGCTGGATTCCAAGGAAGTCATAGTGACTTTGAGAATTATGTACAAGGTGGTAATGGTGGTGGAAATGAGCAACAAAATGGAATATTGATAGGCATAAAAGATATCGTCTTTATGCCAAATCAGTTTTCCAAAAATATGATCAACAACATATATATTAACCAACTCCCAGACTCAACAAGGAAGAGAAAGGTGATAAATGATAAGAGCTCCAGCAATGGAGACCATGGAGAAAAGAACCCTCAATTTTCATCATGCAGGAAATGTGGAAAGAGACACCCAGGAAAGTCTCTCAATGGGACAATGAAATGCTTTACGTGCGGGAAGGAAGGACATAAAGTGAAGAATTGCCGGAGAAAAATGAAGAGTACTATGGAAGAAGATTAAAATGGTCCCAAGAGTCCATTTACAGTCATTTGCCGTAAATGTAGGGGACATGGCCATTACCCTAGTGAATGTCCTATTCTATAGGATATTTTCTTGGTCATAGAAGAAGCTATGTGGGAATAAATGGTTGGAGAAATGTTTAAAAAGTATTAGTGCTCCTTGTTGATGGGTTTACTTTGGAATAATTTTCTCTTGTATTTGTAACCCCGTAGTTTTCCATGTGAGAATGATATTTGAGGAATAATTGTCTCTTCTCTTGTGGATATAGGTATAAATAACCATTTGGTTTTATATGATCATTGGGGTTTGAGAGAATTATAAGTTATTATAATTTTGGATGAAAATGCAAGGTATGATATAACATTTGTGGTTAAATTTATGTTATAGTATTTTGAGGAATTTATCTCATTTTTGCAATATTATAAATTATAGTTTTTGAAAAAGGACAACACGTAGACCGTGTGACAACCCGTCGCGTCGGACAAAGCTGTGGGAATCGAACCCACAACCAAAGTGTGATTGGGATTTATCACTTACCACTGGACTACGTGAAGTCCCTGGTTAGTGTGACTATTTTTTTTAGTTAAATGATTTTATTGATCAATAATAAGTTGATTTGGGTTCTTATTTCTTATCAAATGAATACCCTTGGTATAGGAAAATGATTTGGTGATTAAGTGATAAATGTTATTTTGAAATATTTTCGATTTGTTGGGAACACTATATGCCCAAGGAAAAGAGAATACTATGGGGTTTCATTTGAGGAGTAATGGTAGATTTTTATCTATGTTTTTATTGTGGATTTATAGTGATTTGGGTTATTTATGGAAATGACTAACCTATAATAGAGAATATGTGATTAGGTTAATTACTTTTGAGTAGGTGACTTTAAGAGTATCTGATGTCATTTGGAGATACAATTTAACATGGGAGACTACATAATCAAATTCTTCAATGCATTGGGTTTAAATATTACTTTGGATTATATGGATGGATTTTAAGGACAATTGATTATTGAATGGTATTTATTTAACTTTGGGGTATTGTTGGTTTATTTTTAGAAATTAAGATGAGTGATTATTTATCTCAAGGAATATCCTTTTGGGGGATCATTAGATCTTTCACTAACCATTTTGGTTTTGATTAATCTTCTGAGACAATGTGAATATATAGTTTATCCTGCATGGATCATGTGATTCTATAGAAGTTTATTCTAGCTCTTCCAGTGTGACCAAGTCTTCTTGAATACGCATCGTTTTAAAAAAAATGAGTTAGTGGTGAAAATTTATTAAAGAATGAAACTCCACTTAAAAATTAAGTATATATCTTCATATTCTTAGTCAATATCATAAATGAATTCCTCATCCTTATGTAATGTAACTTAAAACAAAAAAAATGTTGTCCGTTTACTTTCCTACTAGGAGACTAATGGTCGTTTGTCCCAACACAAGTTTGTGGTTTTCTCATTGTTAACTTTCTCCTGATCATGATTTCTATCCCTCTCCATCAGAACATGACACTTAGTTTATCATCCATATCCATATTTTCATACATGGAATCCTAGTATGGGTTATCTTGGATGACCCTTATACCTCTCTTTCTTTCTTTTAAGTGATAGTTCTATTGACTCTTTTTCCGATGTGGGACTTTCCATTATATTCCCAAGAAAAATTTTAAAAATTGCGATGACGCAATTTATTGAAGGAGGGGAGAATGTAACACCCCAAGCTTCCACGGTACTTTTCCCGTCGAATAATGCGATAGCGTGTGTTGTACGCAACCTCGAGTTCTAACACACACCACAACAAATCAAACTAGCCGTTATGAATAGTAATACCTAATTTTTGAAATTATATATATGTCATATTTCAAAATGGACTTCATTTTTGGATTCGGAATATCGAATTTAGCCTAAGGTGAAATTTTGGTACTTTTCGGTTAACTTTAATATTTTGATGAATAGTGAAAATTACTAAATTTTAATTAAAAACAACTTTTTTAATCAAAATAATTAATAGTGATAAATTATGAATTTGAGTGGTTTTAAGGTATATTTAGAATATATTTTTACTATTTAATATAATGTCGGTCATTGGACATAATTTTACAATTGAACTGAACATAAACAAGTGTCAATCTTTTGATAGTTATTATCTCTTAAAAACATGCTTTTTGTTTTGACAGCGGTAATTAATTTTAAATTAATTTCTCCCACTTCTGTGTTTTGAATTTAGGAAAATTGATTCCATATTTGGAATCAGGATATTCAAATTGTGTAAATAGGTAACTTTTATTTTTAGACATTTTGAATAATTACTGCGGTAAATATTTTATTTACCATGGTTAAGGGTAAATCTGGTAAATAAGGGTTAAAAAAATAATATTATAATAATACTAAATTACCCTTAAATGTGTCTTAACCCTATTGGTTGATACATGGTAGACCATGGGCATCTTTGGGTCGATTTTGTGACCCCATGGATCCACTTGTAAGTGATAATGACACTTTATTTTAATTAAGTTAAAATGAATACAAAAATGACACGAGCATATATCTTTTAGAAAAACAATTGTTACATAGGGTTATATATGTTGGATTTTAGATTATAAATATTCATTAGAAAGATAAAACGATTTCCTACATAATTTTATTTTATTTATAATTTTTAGACATTAAATAAGTTATTTAATTTATGACACAATGATGATACAGTAATTACTATAATAGTGAAAAATTAAAATAATTGATATTATAAATACCCAAATAAATATAATATGAAACTTTTAATGAATTAAACTAATTTTCTAGGATAATATGAAATATTAGGATTTATTTAATTGACTTTTTAGAAGTAATCAATCTGTTATGAGTTTCAATAAAATCAACTATTGAATAGTGTCAAAATTGACATAAAAGAGTTCTTAAAACAAATATTATATTATTAATTGATATTAAATTCCTAAAAATCTAAGGTTCAGACAAGAGACTTATATCATGATATGTTCATCATTAATGGACCACTTGGGGGTCTCTTGGATGTATTTAGTATGTTTAGTAACCATATTATATAAAAATACAAAGAGACATTGTAAAAGTGAAACTAATTAACTTAGAGTTAATACTTAAAGATAAGGTTAATATAAGTACACAAACCTGTCTAAATTCTATTGGTTGAGTTTTTTTCGACCCCTACCCACCTTAACCTTTTAATAGTCAACTTTGGAGCCATTAGAAACCGAATATGAATTTATTATAAATTAATATTTCTAGCTTTTCCAAAGGTGCCCCTCACCCCTCTTATAAAAAGGCACTCCTCCTTCTCATTTCTTCACACCTTCAAGGCCATTTGGTTCGGCCAAACCCTGAACAAATACTCTCCCAACTTCCCTCACTACAACCTAGAGGCCTTATTTTTATCAGAAAGCCAACCTAAGGATCCCTTTTGATCAAATCAAAAGGAAGAACCCGAAGAAGAGGTAATGTTTTCACCAACCCTTTTCAAGTTCCTTTCCTCTTCCACTTCCTCTTTCTTTGTTATTACCATTATAAAATAATAACTCCAGTATCATATATATACTGTTATGTTATTATAAATATGGTACAACCATATTCAGTATTCTATCCATCCTTTGAATAACATGTCACCATACGTGCGTACGTACGGCTTACCGTCTCCACGTCGTGGTGTAATTGTTATTCAATATATTATTATTTGGATGGGTATAATAATGATGTTTAACTCATGTAAATAATAAATATAACATGATAATTATTCTTTATATATGATATAACATCCAATTATATATTATTTTAATATCAAAAGAATGATATTGTCGCTCGTGCGTATGTACGGACTACCGTCTCCACGAACACGATGAGATTCATTATCCATCATATCCATTCAAGTATAATTATAATTTGATGATTTAAAAATAGTATATAAGGACTTCATATCATTCTGGATATGAATAATATACATCCCATTAATAACGAATATGGCTCACATAACAAAGAAGATAAAGTAAAATGAACCCGTTAACACCCGAAATGACGATAATTCTAAGATATTATTAACAAATCAATGTTAAAAGATCATATATGATATCATATTAAAGTAAATGATTCTTGTATTATTAAATAACAATTATTTCACCATTATACAGGAGTTAAACCTACCATCGACCAAGGAAAAAGTACAAAGTAAGGGATTCTCTTATCTCACTTTCAATTCCGTGAGATTTCCATTGTTCGCCACTAAATTATTGAAAGTGGTGTATTGTGTATGGCAATTTGATATATATTATCATGATTCTCTTTATATTCATGTTATTCTGTAAATAATTTGGTGGTTATTAACTTTTGGACATATGACTCAGTTGATTAACGTTGTAAGGGATTTTCTTATCTCACTTTTAATTCTGTGAGAATTCCATTGATCACCACTTAATTATTGCATGTGGTGTATGTGTACTGCCCATGATTGTATTCATTGTGTTTTATACTTTTATTTATGGGTATTTACATCATCATGGTGTGATACTTCTTTCATGGTTGTATGTTTCTTAAGATACCTAATCAATAAGGCAATTTTAGATTTCAATTTCCACTCATTTGGCTTTACACATATTTCATTGATTATATTACCCCAAGATTATGTGTGGAATCACTATTCATTTGATTATGTCATAATTTCCACTCCCCTTCCTGTGGATATAAGTTTGATGCACATAATCACTCCATTGATAATTCTCAAGTCATTGATATGAATTTGATAAGAGTAATTTTAACTCATTCTCCATTTGTTGAGTTAAACATCCAATTCGTTGGTATTGTTTTTACAAGAATATGTGTGAATATCCTTTGATTGATTTACACTGAATATCCAATCATATTTAGTGTATTTATATTTGTCACACATAATTATGTCGTTGATTTATCCTTAACCTAAGGATACAACCTTTATGATAGATTTCATCTCAATTTGCATTCCATTGAGACTTCTTTGATGATATACACCAAATCACTTTTATGTGGTGTATATAATGTACTTTGACATAGTATATCATGAATTCCATTATTCTCATGATATTACAATCTTTTGATTACCTCAATTATTTGTATTCAAGTGTCTCTCTTTTGGTTAGAAACTCTAACCAAAATACCATTTTAAAATGTTTTAAAGAATTATTCTTCTAAATCATGCTCATTAATGTCCATATTTTAAAAATGGTTTTAAGGATTTATTTATATGGACATTAAAGTTTTAAAATTAAAAATCCTTTTAATGGTTTGAAAGTGGTATGGGACACTTTGATTCAAAAATCTATTTTTGAATTCCTTCTTGGCAAATAGTGTGACTTTTAAAAGTTTTCAAGAAAAAGGGGGATATTTCTCTCAAATAGTTATGATGATTATTTTCATCTATGTCAACATCCTTCATTATTAATGATTGAGGTTAATGTAATACAATACAATCTTCCATATTGTATCAAATGAGTTACTTTTGACTGTGGATGTTCTATTTTTATACCATTCATGGTTTGCCGTTAAAGTATTGACATTTCGTATGCTAGTTTTAATACGAATGTTTATGTTATGTTTAAACCTATTCATATGAGGAATGCATTGGACTTAATAAGTGACGGGTGGAGCCCGCTATAGCTCCTCGATGCATCGGTAGGTCTCATGAGACAAACTAGTGTCTTGGCACAAGGCCTTGGAAAAATCTTATTTGTAGTCTTGGCACGAGGCCTTGGCTATGTGGTTATGATAGTCTGGCATTATGCATTCCATCATTATGAAAGTGGTTATTGATATTGCATGTGATCATTCGACTAGTAGAATATCCATATGAGTAAGTAAATGGCACTATTTCATTTTACCTTTTCCATTTTATGCTGAAGTTCAAGTTTAAAAGGCTTTTGTTTTAGTTATAAATTGCCTTAAGTGTTTATTCTTATTTATGAAAGCTTCTGATATAATGTTATCCTTACTGAGAATCTGAGCTCACCCCTTTCAATGTTTTATTTTTCCCAGGATTATGAAGAAATAATTTATGAATGACCTACAGGGATAGTATGAGGGGATATGAAGACAAGATGTTTTTTTATGATGTAATGTAAAAATTTATGAATGTATCTAGTTATTCCAAGGCTACTAAACTAATCGGTATTTCGAGACTTGATATTTATCGTGATCATGCCAATGTTATGTAATAATGCACTGACTCTGGGTAACTAGGGTCGGGGCATTACATGCTTTTATTTCCTACCACTAGCCGACAGGAAGTCCCTGGTTGTTACAAAATAATTTTACTAATCTAAATGGTATGTGTTAATATTTGGAACCTTATACAATTAGGATAAATAGAATATTTTTGAGTTCTATTACCTTTTAGAGTGAAAGATGGGTTTGTTGTAAAAATTTATTAAAGAATGAAAGTCTACATAACAAGTATGTATATTCCCTTACATTCTTAGTAAATCTCCTAAATAAATTCCTCAACTTTATAAAAGGTAACTTAAAACAAAAAAGTTGTCGGTTAACTTTTCCTACTGGGGAACCAATGATCGTTCAACCAATCACAAGTTTGTGATTTTCTTGTAGTTAAACTTTCTCCTAATCCTGTTTTCTATAACTCTCCATCAGACCTTGATGGTTTGTTTCTCCTCCATATCCATATTTTCATAGAATCCTAGTATGGGCTATCTCGGGTGACCTTTGTACTTATCTTTCTATCTTTTAAAGTTATATTTTTATTAACCTTATTTCCGATGTGGGTTTTCCACAAAGTTATTTTCTATTTTCAACCTTTTTTTTTCAAAGAAAAATATCAAATTGCGAGGACGCAATTTATTGAAGGAGGGGAGAATGTAACACCCCGAGCTTCCACGATACGCCTCTCTTTCAATAATGCAATAGCTTGCATTGTACGCAAGTTCGAGTTCTAAAACACCGCAACTAATCAAAGTAGCCGTTATGAATAGTAATACCCACTTTTTAAAATTATAGAAATTTAATATTTCAAAATGGACTTCATTTTTTTATTCGTAATATCGAAATTATCCTAAGTTGAATTTTTTGTAACTTTCTAAGAACTTCCAATTTTTTTTATGAATCTTGAAAAATACTTAAAACAAATTTTTTAATCAAAATAATTTATTGTGATAAATTATACTATTTATTGTTTTTAAAGTATAATTAGAATATATTTTTACCATTTTATCCAATGGTTGTCATTAGAATTAATTTAACATTGAAATTGGACATAAACAATTGCCAATCTTTTGATATAAATTGTTTCTTAAAAACACGCTATTTGTTGTGACAGTGGGAATTAATTATAAAATTAATTAATGCAACTTATATGTTTGGAATTTTTTAAAATAGACATCATTTTTGAATTCGGAATATCAATTATAGCTTAGGGTGAAATTTTGGCCTTGTTCTGAAAAACTTCAATTTTTGCTGAATAGTGAAACCACTAAGTGGTTGTTAAATAACTGAATTTTCATTTAAATGAAATATTACCACTTCTGTGATTTGATTTTCAAAAATCTGACATACATGGTTGTCATTAAGAAGTAAAATGTGGTTCAATGAGATTAAAATAAATTTTTGGTGAATAGTAGCTTTTAAGTTCTTAATCGCGATTAGAGGTAATTAGTGTAGTTTAAGGTACAAATAATTTTTTAATAATATGAGATGAGCATGAAACTTGTCCTACTCCTATTGTATGAGTCATGGCCGACCAAGACAACCCATGGGTCAACTTGGGGACCCCATGGAGCCACTTTAGTTGGAAAATTACATTAATATATATTTATTTAATGTTAAAATTAAATTGACACAAACATGAGTTGTTTTACTAAAACAGTTTTTAAGTGGGGTTAAACAAGTAGAAATTTTGATTATAAATATTCATTAGAAAGATAAAAAATATTTCCTACATCATAGTATTTTTTTTATAATTTTTAGACATTAAATAAATTAAATTATTTATGACATCATTATGATGCGGCGATGACCTCATTATTTAACGATTTAAATAAAATGAGAAGATAATGCAAAATCCAAGGCTTACACTTGTCCAAAGCCTATTGGATGAAGAGATTTATAACCCCTATCACCTTATCCACGAATTATATAAGTGTGGGACCTTTAGAATCCGAAAATCATTCTATAATAATGTAACATTTCAATCTTTCCAAAAGAGCCCCTCCTCTCCTCTTATAAAAGGCCCCCACCTCTACCACCTTATTCACACTTTAAAGCCTTTTGGTTCGGCCAAACTCTGCCCAAATACTCTCCCAACTTCCCCCTATTACTCCTAGAAGCCTCACTTTGGGCAGAACTCTTCCCAAGGAAGCCTTTGGCTCAAATCAAAAAGAGTTACCCGATTTTGAGGTAATGTCTTCTCTAATGTTGTTTTGTTTTATTTATCTTCTCCAACCCCCAAAAATCTTTTTAATAATTTATTTTGTAACAACACCAGTATCCTAAATATACTAGGATGTTTTTATAAGAAGGATTAGAGCTACACTTACACACACCTACATCTAATGGTTAAAGAACATACGGTTTCTGTGGATGGCGAATTTCTGCCTCACGAAACGATGATTGTTCAACACTCATATAACACCTCCAAAGGTGGCCATTAAGATGTCACTATTTTTATATATGATATATAATATGTTTATGTTTTACTTATGCTTCTGTATTTCTCATTTATGGCATACTTTATGATTTCCATTATGGGTAAAACGCGATAATTTCATTTTAGGAAGTGCGGACTACCGCCCCCTCAAAGTGATTTGAATCGTTAATGCCATATATGGGATGTATAAAGGATGGAGTAAATAGTATTATACACTATATTATACTGGAATTATATTATACATTTATATCATTATGATTTCGTTCCATTAAATATGAAATTGAAATGAAAGTAGCGTTCATGCGTACGTACGGCTTACCGTCTCCATGAACGGTGCATTTCATTTCTTACCTCTAAATGTTACGTAATATTATAAATGAATGTATATACTGGATATATGAGATATATATGACATCTAAATCATGAATATAATTCTGGAGATAATGGATATTCTACCACATAAACAACATGTAATTATAAGAATTTTATTGTTGACTCAAGTACCAAAGATCGACAAAACGACCGTTATTAACTTAAATAATTACATAATGTTCATATCATTGTAATAAGTGATATAAAAAGGATAATGAAATTGAAAATGGTTCTTAATAAGGTATATATTAACTCTAGTTTATTATTCAGGAGGTTAAAGAACGGTTGAGTCAAGTCAGACATGAGGTAAAGGAATTTCTTAACCCAACTTCCATTCCTTGGGTTAATCTCCTACTTTCAAATTATGTCATGATATTGTTATGTCATATCTTGTATTTGTAATTTCTTTATGTGTAATTATAGTGAATACACATAATAGATATATTTTATTTAAATTATCTTTGTAATGGAATTTCATAACCCAACTTCCATTCTTTAGGTTAATCTCCTACTTTCAAATTAGGTCATGATATTATTATGTCCTATCTTTTATTTGTACTTTCTTTATGTGTATATATAGTGAATACACATAATAGATCTATTTTATTTGTAAGGGAACTTCTTAACCCAATTTCTATTCTTTGGATAAATCTCTTACTTTCAAATTATGTCATGATATTGTTATGTCATATCTTGTATTGGTAATTTCTTTATGTGTAATTATAGTGAATACACATAATAGATATATTTTATTTAAATGATCTTTGTAAGGGAATTTCTTAACCCAATTTCCATTCTTTGGGTTAATCTCCTACGTTCAAATTACGTCATGATGTTATTATGTCCTATTTTGTATTTTTACTATATTTATGTGTACCTATAGTGAATACACATAATAGATCTATTTTATTTTAAAAATGATCTTTGTAAGGACTTCGTCTCAATATCCTTTCATTGAGGCATATTTCGTTTTATACACAACATTCTTTTATACGGTGTATAAATCCCTTTGACTTTTATGTTTATTCAAAAGGATTTATTTTATAATTATGTTATTTTTAAATGATTTCAAAAATGAGATATTTCTCTCCAATATATGAAAATCCAGTGCAAAAGTATACGTATTTAACGCAAGCTTAAAAATGTTTTCAGAAAACCTGACTCTCGAGTGTGGTAGTCAGGAAGGGATTGGGTGTGGACCCATCATGGCCTGTAATTAGTCGAGCAGTCTTAGAATTAGTTATTTTGTTTTCAGAATCTTGCATAATGTTTTCAGAAAAACACTGGAGTATATTTGAGCAATTTTAAACATAAGTATCTTCTAAAAAAAATTGCATCGGTAGGTCTCATGAGACAACTAGACGTAAAATTGGCCGAGGCCCTTTCCCAATTTGATTTATGGTTTTGGCCGAGGCCTTAATCATTTTAGACATCTTGGCCGAGGCCTTGAAAACATGTTTCAGAATGTCTGGCATTATACATTCCCTCATTATGAAAGTGGTTATTGATATTGCATGTGATTATTCGACCAGTAGAATATCCATGTGAAGAAGTAAATGGCATTATCTCATTTTACTTTTGCCATATTATGTTGATGTTCAAGTTTAATAGGCTTTTGTTTTAGTCATACATTGCCTTAAATTTTTATGTTTATTTATGAAAGCTTCCGCAATATTGTTATCTTTACTGAGCATCTGAGCTCACCCCTTTCAATGTTTTAATATTTTCCAGGATGTGAAGAAGTATTTTATGAATGACTTGCAGGGATAGTTAGAAGAGGATATGAGTGTGGACTATGAAGACTTTGTTATTAGTTTTTCACTTTATGATGTAATGTAAGACTTATGAATGTATCTAGTGTTTCCAAGGCTACTAAACTAATCGGTCTTTCGAGACTTGATCTTTTGTGATCATGCCAATGTTACGAAGTAACGCACCGACTCTGGGTAGCTGGGGTCGGGGCGTTACAGTTATACTTTTCTCAACAATACAAATGTAGTGGAAAACATGTAACAAAACAAGTAACAAGTAATAAATCTTTTAACCCAAAGAGAAGGTTATCCAATAACCTTGGATAGAGGTCCCTTTATTTATACATTCAAGAAAGTCTGTCTTACCCACACCAGGGTAAGCCCTCGATACGAAGATCGGAGTCTGTCTTGTTATCCCCACAATCCCTCAACTTTCATGAAGTCGACGCCTCTGTCTTCCTCCCCAAGGAAGCCCTCAACTTCATGGTAGTCGACACCTCTGTCTTCTATTACCTGGAAGCCCTCGAATGTAATCCAAAACATTCGGAGTCGCACGAAGAGAATCTGAACAAGAAGTTAATTAAACCCAATGAAATGAATGTCTCTCTCTAGAAATCACTTCAAGAGCATGTAATATCTGGAGTCATCGAACAATGTTGAGCTATTTTCAAGTGAGATCCTATTTATAGGCACAACACCAACGGGGTCATAGCCATTGGGAGGATATAGAGATCCTGTTCTTCTCTTGTGCAACAGCCATGACCATCTGGAAGCAGCTTTTGGGTGAATTTGAAGAGGATGGCCTCAGATTTTTGGGACTGTAGGCTCTTCTATGTTGTTGTTCTGTTATTTAGGTTTCACCCCCAATTCGTGCTCTCCTCTCTGTGGATATTGCGGAAGTGATGCACACTATTTGGTGGCTCTGAAACACTGAATCATATAATGTGATAGGCTGCTGTTTGAAGATCTCATTGATACCGATTTTTGCAGTTATTAGGGACGCGTCAGCTGCCTATTTGGGGGAATGCTACATCACTATTCAGGACAGCAAGGTTCTGAAAAATCATGGTGTTAATGGGAATTTCATACCTAATTTGGGCACCATGGAGTTTTTTTGGATCCCTCCTATCCCCCATTGGGTTAAATTCAATATGGATGGCACCTTAAAAGGGAATCATAGCCCTTTGGGTTGTGGTGTGATCATTAGGGCTCACAACGACTCCATAAAAGGATGTTTCTATGGTTCTTGTGGCATGACATGCTCTCTGGAGGCTGAAATGCTTGAGATCATACATCCTGTTTCTTTTGTGAAAATGAAGGGCTGGTTTAATATCTGGCTTGAGAGTGTCTCTTCTACCATTGTGCGGGCCATCCGGAATGGTGAAATTCTTATATCTTGGCAGCTCGCTAAAAAGTGGATGTAATGCATGGAGACCCTTTCGACTCTCAATTTCATTATCATGCATGTCTTTTGAGTGGATAACTGGGTTTCATATAGTCTTGCAAACATTGGAGTTGAAAAACATATTACCGGGTCAGACTATCATCCTGAGGCCTTGCTTCCTTTATATAGGGGTGATTTTAATAAAATCCCACACTTTTCGTCTTTTTTAAACATACTATTTTTATGAATTAATTCCTCGGCCAATTTGGCAGAGGGACCCTTTTAAAAAACAGCACCAATGGTTAGTTTCCTCCTCCAAAGGTCATATTTTTCCTTGAATTTCAGAGGGACCTGTACACATGTCACTCAAACAACGTTTAGTTAGTAAATGAATGCGCGACCTCATTTTATAACAAAAACAAGTGTAAGAAAAATATGGTTACATAACTAAAATACAATATTCATAATGTAAGAAAATGAATGTTCGGAGTCTAACCAAAAATTAATTCAATGTCTATAATACAAGGATATTCAGATTCAGTTTTCTAAGAATTCTGAACCTGAACTCTATAGTATTATAGAGTACGAATTTCAAGGAAATTTGGAATCTAGATTCACAATAATTCAGAACCAGAAATTAAAAAGTTCAGATTCAGAGTTCTTGAGAATTCGGAGTCAGAACTCCTAAGAGATTGGAATCTCTATTCGGAGAACTCAGAGTCAGAACTAAGAGATGTTTGTAACCAAAATTCGTATTCGGAATTTGGAGTCAGAACTCATAGAAGTTTGTATCCCGAATTCGTAATCAGAATTCGGATTCATAACTAAAAGGAGTTAGTATCAAGAATTCATAATTAGAATTCATTAGTTTGAACTTAGAGGAGTTTGTATCCAGAATTCGTAATCAGAATTCGGAGTTAGAACTCAGAAGAGTTCGTATCCAGAATCCGTAATATGAATTCGAAGTCAGAACTCAGAAGATTTTGTTACCAGAATTCCAATAATTCAGATCCTAAACAGAATGCTTCATATCTAGGTAATTATAATATTATGAGGGGTTGGTTATAAACCGAATTTTATATTTAGAAAAATAATGATATGATCGATAAAAACATGGTAAGGATAAATTTCCTTGGGGAAGGAAATTTTTCCTTATATTAGTAAAAACATAGCGTAAAATAGAATTTCTATGAGATAAGGTGTTTTTGATTTTCAAATAAATAGTAATGGTTAAGTCATAAGGAAACATTATTTACTCAACAATCTCCCCAAGTATGAAGGAATAGAAGAGTCATAAGGAAAACCTTATTGACTCAATAGTTTATATGGAAACGAGGGATTGTATATTATAATAAAATATAGATAATTTTATTATTTAAATAACAAGACTATGATTAGTATTTATTATTATAAAATTTATTAGTTTATTATTAAAAAATATATTTTTCAATAACATTTTAACACAGCCAAAAAAAGTGCTTCTTGAAAATACTTTATAGAAGGTAAATAATCAAATATAGTTTTTTATTAAAATTAAATAAAAAATAAAATTTTAATATTTATTTCTAAGTTTCTAAATTGATAATATTTTTTAGATAAACTATTTTAATCATTAAGTAAATTTTAATTCATTAAAAATTATTTATAAATTTTAATGTTATATTTAAATCATATTGATGCCATAAAATTTATGATATTCATAAAAACTACATTTTCACTATTCAATAACAAATATTTTTCATAAATATTATAAAATTTTGAATATTTTATCAAACTTTACTTATAAATATTATAAATTTAATTTTTAGATGATATAATTTAATACATTTAAAAACGATTCTATCTCAAAAAAATCGTCTGCGATGACTGATAAAATTTCTATTTGTTGTTATTTTTTTATTATTATATTGTTGATGACTAATTATTATGCAATTAAAAAATAAAATTTTTATAAAATTAATCTTCTAATTAATAAGAATATATACTTAAGAAAATAGTTTTCGATTGATGAACACTATTCATAATACTACATCATCAGCCATAGTGCTATTAGAACAACTAAATTATCCAAATACAATAACCATTTTATGACAACATTACACTATACATATGAGAAGATTCATGTTAAAATAAAAATTTTAAATACTTTATAATGATATTTTAGTGTAAAATTTTTTATCTAATCAATCTCCAAAGGAAATATTTAGAAAAATACCACATGCACATAGAATATAATAATAATCATTTAGAAATTAATTTCAAATATTCTCCCCATGCCTGTACATTTCATGTTGATGTGTTGAGTCCTTAAAAAGTTAGGTGGTCCATGGGACTTTACTAGTAACACATTGGATTATGAATTGTCTTAGAAGATGGGATTTGGATCCACCCATTATGGTTTTGATGCCTCATCTATGTCTCTCTTAAATATTTCCCCCATGTTCTTGAATCCTTACAAATTTTTTTTTACTATTGGTTACCATCATGAATGTGATCAATAAAATCCATGAATTCATATAAGTTAGTTGTGATATGTGTTAAATACACACAATTGGGAACTCTGGATTTCATCATCATCCAAGAAGGAGGTAGGTATTGTGAATCTAGTATTTGGACCATTAAATAGTCTTCATATATATCCTTATTTATTAAATGATAACCCACATAGATCCATTACACATAATGGTACACATCAGACATTTTATGTTCATGTGAGAAGGACTACTATGATGCCTTTTAAGATTATACATCCACGACAAGATGAAGTTCCTCTTAGGATGTGCAACTGAGGCCAGATGAAGTGTCGTTACAGGTCATGCATCTGGGACATATGGTGAATTGGTGTTGATCCACATATAGGCATCCTATCTATCCTATTTAACTTAGATTTAACCCCATATAGTTTTAATTTCATTGTATAAGGTCATCTGATCGGACTATCCCATACAATTTAACATCACAGGAACATGATGTTGGTTTTGTGGAAGGGGATACAATAAAATATTATAGTGGTATTATGAATGGGAATTACTTTTATAAATAATTATTTTTTTTATCAAAATAGGATAGGGTATGTTGGGAATTACAAGTAATAAGATCCATAATATAGTACATTGAAGAAGAGTTGTCTCACTTGTAATATAGCCCATTGAGGAAAAATGGATCACAAGAAATATGTCTCAATTAGGAATATAGATTCATTGGGAAAATAACACATCATGTAATAGTTCACTCATATGGAATATGTCCCATTGAGGAAGAGTGACTTATAGAGAATATATCCAACTAAGGAGTAGTTGGGGATTATACATGAGAATGGCATATTTGTATGGCTTATTGATGCGGGACGTGGGGATAAAATAATCAATGGGGATATGGTTGGAGTTGAAATTATAGAGGATACCTATATATGTGTGTCCACCCCAAGATAATTAGGCAATAAATTATTACAATACCCATAGGTAGTGTGGCCTGGTGAGGAAAATGTTGGGACTTCTGCATGTGTGACCCATATGTGTATGGATCATTGATGGTGGATATGTGGATGAAATAATAATTGAAAATATGTTTGGGTATTACACCTAAGTAGGAGGCCTATATATATATCCACCCTCAGACTATTTCTAATTAGGAACAGAATGAGGATTAGACTCACAAGTTATATTTCTTCTTGAGAAAAAGGTCAAAACTTATTCATCGGTGGCCCAATGAGTTAAACCTAGAAGGTGACTTATGTAAAGTTATTTTATGGGGAGTACACCATATTATAGGACCATATATGTATATGAATTCTATAGTATACCCAATATGATATTTGAGGTTTGTACCAACCCATATTATGAGACCCCATGGAATCTATTTCTAATTGACAAGGCAAAAGGAGTCCTTAAAATGTTAAGGGATCCTGAATGAGCATCATTATGCAATGGAGGATCTACGTTTTCCCCATAATATAGTTTTTCATTATAAAAATAATACATTATTCTAAATAACCTAAGGTTACTATCATTGTGGAAGAAAAACCCAATGAATTTATTTCTTGGCAGGTTTGATCCTTATTATCATAGGAATACATAATCTATTGGTAGACTTTGGTGTATAAAACTAAGTCATATATCTCATGCGTCCATGGAGGTGACCAAGACAGGTGGGTGACCATGGTTGGGGTGTATATAAAATTAGCACCCAATTTTGAGTACATGGGTTAAGTTGCATAAATGTATGGGGCATATATGAATTAGAGCACATATATGGGGCCTGAGAAGATTGGAACCCATGTATATGTCCTAGGAAAGTTAGTTCTCTATTATAGGTCCTAGTTGAATTATCGCCTAGTAATATTATTGAGAGAAATGGAACCTAGGTATAGGTATGAAGGGAGAGGTTTCACCCTATTATGGAGGGTAGTGTAAAGTTTCACCATTATATAAAGTTTAGGGATAATATTAACACTAGTATCGGTGGTATAGAAATGTGTTTCCTTGATATAGAGGGTAAGGAAGAGTGCCACGTTGATATGGATCTCACATGGTGACTTGGGTGAGTGGATCCCTATTATTATATTAACAGGGTATTCCCTTCATAGTAGATATTATGTAGAATATAGAAGGTGTTTTGTCAGGATGGTTTAAGTATTAACATCTTGGAATGAAACAATTAAACATAATTTTTATTATTTCCTTTAGGTTTTGACTTAGAAAACCACATGAAGGATATGGGATGGATTGGTTGCATGCAGGGGTTATCTTCCCTCTCTTTATCTATATTATTTTTCAACTCCACATTACCCCTAATGGTTTTTAAAAAATTTGATGCATGGGAGTGTTTATATACAAATTGGAGATGAATTCTTGATTACTGATAACATTGGTATGTCACCCATGTTATTTGTGAATGTAGAGTTGTGAGTGAAAGACGATCATCTAAGTGAATCTTATAAAATGGGACCTGGGTATGTGATTAATACTATATTGATAAAGATAGGTGTGTTATGAAAAATAGGATAATGGACTGGGGTGAACCCTATGTTCATTGTCATTTAGAATTATCTTCACATAGAATTATTCAAAGGGGAAAGAACCAAAAAAATTCCCATCCACCCTAAATTTATTTAATTATCATGAAAAATATTGAATTTTAATTTATATTTACCCGTAGTATGAAATTTGGTCTTAATGTGGGTTTTGTGTACATAGTTCAATGGGTAATGTCATGGAATTCATGTTAGGCACATAATGTGTGAATGTGTCCATGTGCAAGTCAAGTGTGATTCTTGTTGGGAATGATACATGTATTCACACCTATTTATATGGGGAACCATAGAGTTTACATTCATTAAATATCCTATGTGTAACAAAAATCTTCATACTCTCTCTTTTTCTCAAAATTTTAACCTAGATTTTATAAATCCATCACACACCTACACACTCACTCTGAACAAAGTGTTCTGGTATAGCTAGGCTATAGCTAAAAAATGTTCATCTACACACACCAAGATTCACTTTTTGATCATAGATCATCCACAATAAATGGATATAGCTCATAAAATATTTTAAGAGATCAATAAATCGATCAAAGGGGCCTGGGAAAACTTGGATGAGAAAATTAACCTAGGCGAAAATTATCCCTTTGCCCAAATTTTGTCCTGATTGTTTTCATGTTGGTCTTTATTTTTTCCTATGTATCCTTCACATCTTATTATATTATCTATATAATTGATTTTTTTAATCATATTTTTGTAGAAAAATATTTGGACCCTCTAGCACAATCCCTAATGATGTTCTGGCTGCTCACTTAGAAGAAATGGTTGGAAGCATTGAACTTATCTCAAAACATCTCATCAGACCATGAAACCAATTTCTATCAAGTATTTTCATATAAGATCTAATGATTTTCATATTATCATATATAATTTCTTTATATGGTTTTTGACTCTATAATAATCGTCGTTATTGGGATTAGACATGAATAACTCCACTAAATGATATATGTGAGCAAGTAGTATCAATTGGGTGAACATATCTCTCAATTAGTAGATCATCCATAAAGATAAGAATAATGGAATAGTATTATCCAGAGCATTCTATAACAGTGAAAAGTGAAAATAAAATTGTATACAAAATCATCAATAATTTTTATATACATAGTCAATAGAAAGGATAGAGTCTACAACCGAACCTTCAACCTATGGGTAATTTTATAAAAGAGTGTGTGTGGATATATTGGTTGATTCATAGATTCATCAAGTAAGAGGATCGTGTGAAAGTCCTTGGGATTCATGAGGCCATATGGACTTCTTATTTCATGGAATTTTAGTATAAATTTTTTTTCCCAAATTCTTTTGGTTATTGGTTCCCCATAACAAACACATTACACATACTACATGAAGAAGTAGTAATAATACTCTACCACATTCAGAATAATAGGGGATTCCTTATTATTTCTGACATGTACAATGAGTTTATCCCCAGTCATATTTCCAAGGATGATATTAATTACATCCTAATTTTAGTGAACTATTTACTAAAGATAGTCAAAGATGAGGTAAATATGGAAGATCCCTCAAATCTCAACATCACTTTTAGTACCTATAACAACATATTATTACACTCATACAGATTTTGACCCATAGTGAAGAGGTTATGTCCCTATAAAACATATAATGCCAATAGGACCTAGAACACCTACTCGTATATTCTAAATATTGATCAATATATGATTCGGGGTAACTAAGCTTAGTCAGAGATATGCCTAGATCGTCTACTGATTGGTCTACTAGTAATGTTTGTAGTGGGTGGTTATTACTATCTCATTATGATCGTACTATGTTAAGAGATATCACCTTTATTATGGTCTTACAACTAGACTCAGTGGTATAATTCTACCTTTTCATACAAACCTTAGAAAGTCCCTACCAGGTTTTGGGTTTTGTTCAATTGTGTGAAACATCTAACAAAACATATAGTTTGATCCAATTCCATAATGGCTAGATAGTAATACATTCCAACAACTATGTCTTGAGGAACATGCTTATATCCCTTCAACTCACATATTGTCCAATTATTCCAGACATTATGGGAATAAATACAATAAATATGGGAACCCATGTTATGGAACATGACATTGGGAGTCATTCGAATTTTATTTCACTTCTTCTAAGGATTCTATTGGGACATAGGCGGCTAAAATAAATGTCTTGGTAAACGATCACTCTTTAGAATAAGACTATAATATTGAACACTATTATAAATATTTTATATGATTATTGTCTATAATTATTATATTTCATCAATGTTTTTTAACTAATTTTGATGTGTTCAAGAGGTAAATCTTTCTCCCTTCAATGGAATACATGGAAAAATCACCCCATGATTCTATTACATTCATGGATAATGTAAGGGTGTGTTGATATCAATGCTCCTATAACTCTTTTGTCAGTCAAACCTCCAATTTCTTTATCCTTAGAGTATACTTGATCATGGATCATATGTTATTAGGGTACTCTATTGATATTAATTACTCTTAGATCACATGTACTACCCTTTAAATTGGGGGTTAAACCTATGGGAAATGAATTTAGGTGATGTTATTCAAGCTAGGAACCACAACCAACAAAGGGGGACCTATACTATTGATTGTTTCATTGCTTTTTATTAGACTCTATATAATTATTACCATATAATATATACATAGGTATTTTTTCCCTCAAATTTAAATATTGTTCATTCCATATAAACTCACTCAAAGCAATCCCCACTTGACACAAAAGTCTAAAATCCTTCCCATATTTCATCCTCATCAACTAAATATACCTTCTTCGAATGTGTCCTTAACCCAAATTATGTTCATGTCCCAGAGGAAAAAAGGAAAATTCTAGTGATGAATATTTCCCAATGAACTAATTGATACATGAAAGGGAATGTAGTAGTTTATATACCTTGAACACTAAAACATTCATTAATGGGATGAAGAGAATAGAAGACCACATATTCAAAAAATTTATGGATCTATGAATGGAAGGATTTAACTATTAGTATATATATTCAATTTCCCACTGAATCATGTATATCTATTTGTACATGGATACTTAAGATGGAGATATATATATACATATATATATATATATATTCTTTTGAAATCCAAAACCACCAGGTGGAACTTATGGACTGGCCCATCCAGTAGATGGATTAGTAAACAATTCAATTATCTTTGATTTGATATAGAGTGTCCAATTTTATGATAAAACCATAGGATTAGTCATCTCATTAAATAATAATTAGGGATGAATTCTTAGAAGTGGTCATTTATCTCAATGACACCAGGAAAAGGAATCAAGAACAGGCTACACCTATCAAGGAGACGTGTCTATTAGCTAAGTCTGAACCATATTTGTCCAACAATCTCTAACAACCAATTGACACTTCCCATCAAACATTACATAATTTATAGATCTCAACCAAAAAAATTTATGTCATTGATAGTTTTTATTTTTTTTTATTTTTTTTATTTTATAATTTCATATTTAGGATCCATCTTATGGATGTCCCTCCCATTGATTTCTTAATTAATAAAAAAAATCTATATCTCTAACCATTATCAATTTATAAAATAGTGTGTCACCTTCTTCTCCACTATACGATAATTATTTAAAATCACTAAGAGTAATATAAAAAATAATTTTATACTCTTGTAATTTTTATGGAAATGGGATACATAAACAACAAATTCCATATGTCTAATATAATATTGAAATTCATGAATAAATCCATAACCATTGTAACATGATTCATTAGATAGAAAGTAAAAGAAAAAATATTATGGAACATATTACACCATCATAATATGGGGCATGTTATTGAGGTAAATGATTGTTGTTTTTGGTTTCATATGAGGTATTTTCACTTGGACAGATATAGATGGTATAGATATGGGAGAAAATATACCATCATAATAAATCAAGGCTAGATCAGATAACTTATTCTAAAACATGTGAATATAGAATGATATGGGTTGTAAAAAATGGTGGAATATATACCATCGCCAAATGATAATTTTAGTTCATTAGGAAGTGGAAGAGTTGAATGAAATTGAATATAGAAAATAATGAAGTAGCAATTTGGAATGAGGATTCCAATGTTCAAAAGTTATCAAGTACCCTAAAATAAAACATTTGTGTATTCCAAACAATTAATCTCTAAAATATGTGGGGAACAAATGGGTTCTCTATCCTTTTCAAAGGTTAAGTGACCTAATAAGAATGGTTTGACTCTTTATAGGTATATAAAGAACCCCATAAAAGATTTATTCCTTCTTTTTTTTTCACCCATACTTTTTAACATGTCACTGATGGGGAATGTATTAATAGGTATTTACTCTTATTTTTCATAGTCCTACCTTTACAGGTTTTCAATCATAAATGGTTTGTGACTTTTCCTTTCTCAAAAACTAAAATTCTTCCTTGAATATGAGCGGTGTATGCCTAGAAAGAGGATACTCTACTTTTTATTAGGATTATCTTTGTAGGGTTTCAGCCTGCAATGTACTATGAATATTTTCTTTCGTAGTGTAAGGTTTTCATGGTGGTCCAATGATACATAAATTTATGTTTAGGTATCTTAAACTAAATAATGAGGTTTTATACCAAGACACTATTTCACGATTGATCCAATGTGAATGGAAGCCTAAAACCACTAATGAATATAGCTTATTTATGGTTTCATGGGATTTCTATCCATAGTTACTATACCAAAAAATGATTGGGTTTTAAGTTTTCACAGCTTGGGCCAAAAAGTCTGATAATGATTAAGGTCATACAACCTTTTCCAAAGGGTTAGATAGTATATATAGTGAGGAAGAGAAAGACTTAAAATGGACAATGATCCTAATGATAGTATAGGTGATCTCATGGATTGTTGAACATTGTATAAGGTCATAGTTCATAAAACATATGCGAGGGGGTGTGATTTCATTGATGAGACTGAAGAACTAGGATTTCTCTAACATGATTTGAATAAGGAGTGAACATGATGTAAATCATAACCCGAGGTGTTAAAATAAAGAAATAATGATATGGAACACGTATTTTGAGAAATAACATTGATATATATTAAATTTTAAGGTACTATTGTATACTTGTTAATGAAAATGGGGTTAGAGAACCCACCGTTGAGGATAAAAACATGCCTCTAGTTTAGAGTACTGAATATGGAATCTCAAATATCATCACCAATCATATGAGTCTTTTTAAAGTAAAATGAACTCATTAAAAACTAGCATTTAAAGGTTTATATTGATCAAAATAATTAATGCACAATGTGTGGCATATTAAATCTGATATTCAAGTGGTGATTAGAAAACTCCAATCCAAAAATGGGCAAGACTGAGAAGTTATAGAATGTTAAATAGGTATTAGTAATGGGTATTGGTCTATGGATGGGTCTAAGATATATGAATCCATCATCAATCTATATCCATTTAAAATAGGAATAAATACATGAATATTTATAATGTGGGGAATTTTTCTATTATAGTTATGTATCCAAACTCGAAAAGTCTCTTTGATCATACTTAGGATAATGTCACGATGTATGGTTGGGGTAGGAAACCTGATAAAAATATGGGAATCCTAAACACTAGGAAATAATCCCAATGAATGGGTAATTTTTTTGAAATCATAGTTTTATAGTGAAATCATATGGTAGGATCCCTTTTATTGATCTGGATCTCATGTTAAGAAAATCATATCATATATAATGGAATACTCTACGTAGTTTTATAGTCTTCTAATATGGATTGGTTTTCATGAAATTTTACATCATGTGATAAGGACTCAAGTATCATGTAGTTTATAATTGTATGGAAAGACCTCTATAAAAGGGATTTGTTTAGATCTAAATCATGAATAAGGGAAAATGGAATGGTTCCATCCTAGTGTGGGACCATCATATAACATTCAACATGAGTAGAGGAAAACCATTTTACTAATATATAATAGGGAAAATATTCTTAAGATAGAACCAAGATAATAAATTTAGGTTTAACTTTGTATTCTATAATAATAATAATCAATAAAAATTTATTTCTAGTATATATTAAAATAGTAGTGTCTCATTCCATGGAATTTTTAACATAATAGAGGATGTCTAACATGGTATAGGGGTGAATACAATCAGAGGTTGTCCTGATCTTCCTTTGAAAATTGGTATCATGAAAACAAATTGTGGTATCAAGGGTATTTAAATCCACTTAAATAGTTGGATCATGGAATGTTTTCTTTATAACATCGTATATTTTATTCAGTAAATGTAAATACCATGACCCTAGTAGCCCTGATCCAATGCCATACTAAATTACATTGGTACTATGAAAAAGAGATGTCATCGCAACTAATTGTATAGTTTAAATGCTTTGGAAAACTAGATATAAATATAATTGTTACATTATAACATTTAAAGTAAAATATATATAAACTCCATTGGAAACACCCATAAACTATTAGATTATGCCTATATCTTTTTCATAATATAAATATTCGCATCTTGGGAAAAAATAAAACATAAAAAATGGGGGAAATATGATGATTTTTAAGGGTAAGAAACATAGATGATGCCAAAATAAACAATAAATAATGTTGAATAACTAAAAACACCTGCCATTAAGATGTAATATTAATCATATTATGTCAAGAATAAAAGTTGAATAATTAATTCCATATAAATAACCACCTATGAATTAAACTTAAACATAGTTATTTTTCTAGTTGACTAATAACATGGGTAATCAATTACTAATATCCTAATGTTGGAATTAACTACTTTAAACATATGAAACATACTATTGAGGCCACATCCAAGACATCTAAAGAAACTGGTTAAGGCCTCAACCAAATCCATATCTAGAAATACATGGTTAACGCCTCAACAATGTCCATATATTGTTTGTCTCATGAGACCTACTAATGCATTGAGGGGAAATAGTGGTCATATCCCATCACATATTAAGTCCAATTATTTTCTCATATGAATGGGTTAAAACATAATCAAATATACATATAAATTTTAAATAACTTTCCCCATTTAATAAACATAATCACTAACCATTGTGAGTAATACGGTGAATCATATCAAGATAACACATCCATCGTAAAATTGATCATAAAAGATTTAATAAAATTTGGTAGATGATATCACAAAATATAAATTCCAATTAAGAATCAAATTCATCATAGGGAATTGATATATATGAAAAGAATCTAAAAAATCATTGAGGAATTATTGAGAGAAATACACTTTTTACATTGTAAAGAAGTGTTCTTTTGGAAAATAATTATTATTTGTCCTAAAAATTATTATAAACACGTATATCAAATAAAATAAATGTTAATAACAATTTATTTATGTTTTAGGAAAAAAATATGTCCAAATAAATTGAAAACATGTAAAAACAGGGTTTTAAGAAACATTACAAATGGGCCACATCAGTGCGGTTGAAGAGAAAATATACGAGTCTTTAGATTGGAAAATGTTTAATTATTTACCTAAAAACATAAATATACAGGTTATTTTTTTCATTATAAAAATATTTATTTTCTAAAAATATTCATGTCTTAAAATATATTAGGGAGTGTCCTTGAAATGGGTGAAAAATTTGGATGTTCCCTTTAATCGGGTTTGGTTATCGGGAGGAATTGATAAGGGAATCCTTATAAAACGTGTATTTCCCCATCAAATAAATATAAAATGATCTAGATACATGATTTTGGAAAATATATACATAATTTATATGTATTATATTATAATAAATAATAATTACATTGAGGTATGGAGAAATAAAGTATAACTCGAATGAAAAATTGAAATTTTGGTAGAATCCCTTACGACTTTGAAAATAGTCAAACCGTATGCCCCATATAATTAATGAACATTAAATGAAAAATTAAATAAAATTAAGGTAATTATATTAAATATATGAAAACTCAAAGGGTATTATTAATACACAAAACACAATAAATAGTCATGAATAAAGAATATCTCACAGAAATAAAAGTGATATTAGAATACCCTACCTGATGTTCAAAAGTGTTGTGCACTAGTACATAATTTCCTTGATAATGAAATTGGATTATTAATTTAATTCACAACCTATTAAACCCTTATTTTATTTATTATAATTTTATTAAGTTAATTTATTCTTTTTTAATGAGTTATAAGATTCAATTTCGTCATAAGGGGGTGTGTGTTTCCTTGGTTTTCATGATTGGTTCACTTGTATACATGTACGACAGATCGTGTAAAATGGAAATAACTGTCCAGAATTAAAATTATATGTTATTAATTAAACAAAAATATGGTATTATAGATCATTTTTTTGATATTAGCTAGATTAATTAGATAAATCATTAATTATAACAATTTATACTATTTTGGTGCTTTTTCGATCATCACAAGCTCATTTTGTCTTATGAATTTATATTATGTAAATATACTGGTTCTAGAGCATTAAATAATTTTTTTTACATAAATTAAAGTCTATTTCGACCATATAAATGGTTTTACCCATCCTTGATGCACAAATTGAAAAAATAAAAACTCATCGTCTATAAAGGCGGTAAATCGGAGCCTCATAGGCAATGATTTTTATTTTTAGAATGAATAGGGGAAGAGGAGGGAATTGATGGTTGGTATACCATTAATATAATAAAATTATAGTATATAAGTGATACTAGATTTATCATGACACTTTAGATATTGTAGGTGAGGGGAGTATAAGAAAATAAATGAAATTGAAAGAGAGAGAGAGAGAGAGAGAGAGAAGGTTTTACCTCTTGAGTGTCACCTCCTTGAGAACCTCAACAATGGACTTCTAAAGGGATCTTGGTGAGAAAAAAAAACACTATAACATGGGGGAGATGTTTGGGATAGTTATTAGACATAAATTTTATAACATTTATTTCTTTGGAGGTGGGAGGAGAAGATGTGTTGAGGGGTAGTATTCATAGTGGAGGAGAGGGGTGTTTTCTAATTATTTTGATCATTTATTTATTATTTTGGCTCAAGACTATGAATAGTTTTGATTTTTTTTGATAAATGGATTAAGGAGATAATGAGAATTTTATATTATGGTTATTACATTTTAAAAGTCTCAATAAATCGTGTGTTTAATATATAATCTATATATACAATAAATTATCAAATTTCACTATTCACCAACAATTCACCATAATTTTTTTTTATTTGTAGAATTCAAAAATGAACACCATTTTTCGAAAATATTTTTCTAAACATGATAAAAATAAATTTTAATTAAAATCCTCATTTATTCAAAAAAAAAATTAAAATACTATAGATTTTATGACACTTTCAAAAATTTATTAAAGTATCACAAAATTATCATATAATCATAAGGAAAAAACATATTAATTTATGAAACTATTTTTTGAACATAATTTTCTTCTAAATCATTGTATTAATTATAAAATTTTAAATAAACATTTACACATTACACAAAAACCATCCCTTAATTAATCATTTTAAAAATATTTCTTTACATATTCGATGAAATAAATATATCATATTTTCATTTAAAAGATACCCAAATATCATTTACATATTTATATGAGAGATTAATATAAAAATAATAAATTTACTATTAATATAATGAAAATGTTAGTTTTACAAAAAACAAGACTTGTCACTATTTACATGAATATAAATATTTTCGAAAAAAATACCGAAATTTCACCCTAAGATAATATTGACATTCTAATTTTAAAAAATAATGTTTATTTTTTTCAATAGAATTTAAAAAATATTCAAAAATTAATTTCTAAACTTTTGTGCCATTAAAAGGTGGTTAAATTGGATTTTTTAAAATATATCTTCTATTAATAAAATAAGATTTATTCTTATCTTAAACCAACCGAACTTATTGATTGAATTCAAAAATATTTGATTGAAAATGTAATATATAAATTTCATAAATAAATTTCAATAATTGTACTTCATTTAAGATAAAATGTCATTGTGGTCATAAATATAATTTTTTTTATAAAAACACATCCTCTTTGTTCAATTGTTTTTTATATTCCTTTATAATTAATTATTTACAAAAAAAATACACTTTATAAACATTTGTAAACTATATTTTCATAATATCATTCATTCCCTCCATTCCAACATCTAGGTGAAATCTATCATGGTAATATTTAATCATTTGAATAAGCTCGGTGTTTTGTGTAATGTACACTATCGAAGAAGATAAATTTATAGAGATACATACAATAAAATTTTGGGGTGTGACTTTATACCCACCATCAGTAAATTTCAACCTCAAAATTTAAACTTTTACTTCAAAAAAATAATTTTTGATACTAGAAAATTTAATGTTGTAAATTCCAAATCTAGAAAAGGGTCTATAAAACTTCCACATAAAAACGTTAATGTGAAATTTCAATGTCACCACAAAACAAGGATTCCAGAATAGGATAACATTAATGAAAATATGGTCATGGAATATAAATCCAACTATCCTGTTATAATGGAGAGTGATTTAGAACATGGTCTCTATAAGTTCTACCAAGATAAATCTATAAATCTTTGATTGGTTAAAAATACCATATATTTCTGAGTTTGAAAAGTGATCAGATGATGTTTTTGGTCCAAAATATTTTTCATATTGTTGATGTTTTCTTTTGATATCCAGAGAGGAACCTGAGAAAATAATATTTCTTGATTCATTTTCATGTTATAAAATCATTCTTTGGTTGTTCTTTGATATATCTCTACATAATTTCTTAAACCAAATTATGTATATACAAGATGAATTTCTCTGCCAAAATAAATTTTATCAAATCATTTATAAGTAATTCTTTCATCCTTTAAGTGATTACTGAAACAAATATTGTTAGAATAGGATATCGAATATGATAAATCACAATATAATCTTAATATTTAATATCTTTAATCCATTAGATAAGTAGTTAGACATAATGCACATCAAAAAATGTGTGTCTATATTCAAAGTCCCAATATTTTTAAGGAAGGTCTCAAAATTTTGAAAATCAACATGGCATAAGATTTCCCTAAATATATGAATACCTTAATCTCCTATAAACATTCATTATTCTAATAGTATGATATTAGGTTTTCTAATATATTCCTTAAATCTTAACATCTAATAATTCCATTATAAACCAAAAGAACACTAACCACATTAATGGTCTGTGACACTATCCCTTAAGCATCTATTTATTATTATTATCTCAACATAAGGGACATATAATTGTATATCTTTCCCCAGTCATTTTTTTTAATAACATTAACTTATAATATAATTTCTCCTCATTATTATTATTTCTAATCATCACATTCTTCCAATTTCTTAATGAAAAAGTACTGTAATATAATCCTTTTATATCTAATGATTCTTATAACTAGAACTTTATTGATAAAATACTAAAATAAAGAAATTATAGAATCCAAACACTGACATAATAATCATTCCTATTCTTTTTTTGTAGTATCATAATATTGACCTCGATACTTTATCCTCTTTTTGGGTATATTATTTTTACACTTGAGGAATTTTTTTGTGTAGTGACCCATCTACTTATAGTTGAATCGTTTCATGGATTATTTCTCTCTTTTGAAATCAAGATCCTTGTGGCCCTTCTCTCCACAGTTGTAGAAAACTCATATTCCCTTCAAACAAGTACCAGTAAGTTTCTTTCATAGTTATCACATGTGGGAAAATCCTTCTTTCCATTATTCCCTTTATCCATCATTTCTTGTCGTACTCTTATTCTATTTCGTCCTATTGAAGTCATAAAAGTTGGAGAATATTTATCTATCTTGACAGCACATGTAATTATATATTTATGTGATGAGAGTGTTTGTGAGATTTTTTCACTATGAAATATTGGCATAATACCAAAAAAGATATTATCATTCATATACTTTAGATCATGTGCATTGGTGAGGTTCACATTCTTTCTATGAGGTTACATTTCAAAACAATGACATACACAATATTAGGTTATGAGTCATAATGCATAATCTCAAACCAGAAAAACACTTACTATAAATTAATATTATATGCATATATAATATCATAATCATAAACATAGTTGTAGTATATAAACAAGGATGTATTTATGGGGAGACCCACATAATCTCTACCTCAACACAATTCAAGGATGTTCTTCTATAATTACCCTTAAAGTATATCTTAGGTTTATGTTCCAAAATAATTGTATTATGCACCTATTTTCAAAGGTTTCTACAAAATTTTCTTGGATACCAACTATAAAGACACTGACCCTAGTAACCTGGAGTATGTTCCATACGTAATTACATTGGTACTATGAATAAGATATCATGTCCCAAAAGACTAAATATTATAGTATCTTTGGAAAACAAGATACAAAAATAATTGTTAAAATAACACCTTATAAGGAAAAAAACAACATATAAACTCCATTGGAAACACCCATAAAATCATAGATTATCCCTCCAAGTAATTCATAATAAACATAGTTGAATCCTGAAGAAAAAATAAAATATAAGAATGGGGTGAACTCAAATACTGAGAAAGGATAATAAATATAACAAAAGATAACATAAACCATAAATAAAGGTGAATAATTAAAAATAAATTCCATTAAAACATAATAATGATCATATTATGGACAAAATAAAAGCTAAATAAATAATTCTATATAAACACTCACATGAGAATTAAATATAGCCATGGATATTCTACTAGTCAAATAATCACATTGATTATCAATTAATCATATCATAATGGTGGAATGCATATCATTGGACTTCTATAATATACCTTCAAGGGCTCAGCTAATAAATTTGAAAATAAATCTATAAGGACTCGACCAAATCCATATATGAAAATAAATGGGTAAGGCCTCAGCCAAATCCATATCATATTTTTCTCGTCAGACCTATTAATGCATCAAGGGACTAAAGTAGGCCCCAATCCTCAGATTATTTTTCCAATTCATTTATCATCTAAACAGGGTGGAACATAAATAAAATAGACATATGAATCATAAATAAATTTTATCAATCAATAAAAATAATCACTAACCATTCTGAGTAATATGGTGAATGGTATCAATATAACACAACCACCATAAAACATATCATAAACCCTTTAATAAAATATGGTAGAAGATGTAATAAAATATCAATAACAATTAATCATAATATTTAGAAAATGGTTTTGAATTAGATGAAAACACTTTAACAAAATCATTAAGGTATTTATGAGAGAAATTCCCCTTTTAATTTGCAAAGAAGTGTTCTGTGGAAAATCAATCATATTTGTTATAAAAAATATATTAAACAAGTATATCAGTGAAAATAAAAGTTTAGAATAATTAAACTATGTTTTAGAAATAAAATATTTCCTACTGAATTGAAACCGAATAAAAAGTGTTGAAAAAACATTATAAATCTGCCACTTCAGTGTGGTTTAAGAGAAAATATAAGAGCCATTAGATCATACAAGGACATATTTATACATAAAAGTAGAAAATATTTAATGTAGTTTTTCATTATAAATATAGTTATTTTATACAAAAATTAACGTCTAAAATTATATTATAGGGTGTCTTTGAATTTTTTTTGATAATTTTGAATGTTCCCTTATATCATCCCTTCTTATCAGGAGGAATTGAAAAAGGGAAACCTTATAAAACATGTATTTACACATTAAATAAAGATGAAATGATATAGATACATGATTTTGGAACATATTAAATTAATTTAAAATAATTTTATAATAATAAATAATATTTACATTGGGGAAAAGAGATATAAAGTTTGACCTAAAGGAAAAAGTGGAGATTCTTATAGAATCTTTTACCGCTTTTCCAATAGTCAAATCGTATGGCCCATAAAATTAAAGAAAAATTTAATTTAAAATTTAATTCAATAAAGATAATTATATTAATTATATTCAACATAATATGGAATTATATATATAACATACACTAGAAATTTTGGTGGATAAGGAATATCTCACAAAAATAAAGGTTATATGGGAAAACCCTTACCTTATGTACAAATGTATTATGAACTTATACTTAATGTCATGTATAATGAAATTAGATTAATAATATAATTAATAACCTAATAAAAATTTTTTATTAAATTTTTATTAATTTAATTTATTTACATTTTTTATATGTTTTAATACTAAATTTCATCATTCAGGGGTGTTCGTTTCCCTATTTTTTATGATTGGTTCACTCGTACAAATGTATAAAATATCATGTAAAATAGAAATAGTAATAAATAATTGAAACTATAAATTATTTATGAAATTTATTGATATTTAATTTTCTTAAATATCATTTTTATTTAATATATGGGGATGATTCATTTGGTAAATCATTAATAATAATAATTTCCATTATTTTCGCATTTATTCGATCATCACGAACTTATTTTGTCTTATTAATTAATATTATGTAGATATTATGTTTCTATAAAATTAAATAACTTTTATTAAATTTATTAAATTAATTTTTATTCATAAAAATGGGTTTGTGTCCATCTATAATGGTGTAACTTAAAAAATAAAATGCATCATCCATGAAGGTGGTAAATCGGCACATCACGGGAAATGTTTTCATTTTATGAATAAAAAAGGGGAAGAGAAGATAATTGATGGTAAGTTTCCCATAAGAAAAATAAAATTAAAGGATATAAAATATAATTGAGTTATAATTTCATTTTCTAGAGTTTATTTGATGGAAGGGTAATAAAATAAAATAAATTGAATGAGAGAGGGATAATGTTTTACCTCTTTAGTGTCACCTCCTTGAGGGCCTCTTTAATGGGTTTGGAAATGGCCTTTTGGTGAGACTATTAAGGCCATAACATGTGTGATATTTTTGGGATAGTTATTGGGATGAAATTTTAAAATATTCTTGTATTTGGAGGTGTGATGATAATAGGTGAAAATGGTTAGTATTTATAGTGCAAGAGAGGGGTGTTTTTTATATTTTATTAATTTGTTTATTATTTTTGGCTCAAGACTATGAATAGTATATATTATTATGACAAACTAAATTAACTATATACAAAGAGTTTTATATTATGGTTTTGAAATCATCCATTACCCAAGAAAACCATATTCAAAATATAATATATGTATACCATAAATTACAAAATTTCATTATCCACAAAAAATTCAACTATCTTATAAAAATCCCATAACATGTACCCTAACCATTTTTCAATATATGGAATTAAAAAATTATTTCAATATTTGAAAATGATTTTATAAATATGAGAAAATTAATTTTTAATTAAAATAATCATTTAATCAAAAAAAATGTCGATTTTAAAAATATAATTGATTTTATGTCACTTTGAAATTTTAGTTAGTATCTTAAAAATATATTATAATAATAATACAAATAAAAATTAAATTATAAATATATTTTGAGAAAACGGTTTTATTTTAAATCATTATTTTAATTATAAAATTGTGAATAAACATTTACAATATACAAAAATACCAACACATTATTTATAAATTTTAAAACATTTTTTTCTTATTACATGATATAAATATATTATACATTCATTTATAAGATACCCAGATTTTATTTAAACTTTCTTAGGTGAGTTTACTATTCAAATCATAAATATAGTATAAATATATCAAAAATCCCAGTTTTATTAAAATTTGAATTACTCACTATTGACTAGAAAATAATTATTTTTAGAAAAAATACCAAAACCTCACCCTAAACTAATTTTTACATTTTTCATTTAAAAATTGAAGTTTATTATATTCAATTGAATTTATAATTATCGAAAATTAATTTTTAAACATGTACTCTATTAAAATTTGGTGAAATTTACTTTTAGAAAATATATCATTAAATGCATAAAATTTGATTTATTATTATCTTAAGAGTATAAAAATTGTTTGTTTAAATTAAAAATATTTTATTGAATATGTAATAAATAAATTTTTTTATGATAAATCTATGATAGTGATTAATTTGTGATAAAATTCCATTATGGTAATAAATATAAATTTTTATAAAAACACATTCTTTAAGATCAATTTATTTTTATTTTCATTTCTGATTAAATTTTAACCAAAGAATTAATTTTTTAAAGATTTTTAGCCTATATTTTGATAATATATTTCATTCATGTCATTCCAATGACTATTTAATAATATTCATAATAATATTTTATTATTTGTTTATGCTCAGTGTTATGTTTAATGTACACTATCGATGAAGATAAATTTCAAGAGAGACATGCCATAAAATCTTAGGGTGTTATAGGAAATAATGGATTAAAACAGACATGTAATGGATTATTGATGAGTCAAATTTGAATGATCGTTTTCACTATAATTTTGTCAAGGGAACATGGGGTTGGTGTGAATTTTCCTCAAGATGGACACATGACATAGATTTGAAGTGATGGATATGGAATCAATGATATAATTAACAAGAAGATTTTTCACTTTAGATTCAATAGTATTTGTTACTAATAGCCTTGGAAGACTTATAGTGACTCAAATACTCTAGGAATGAAGTTGGTTTTATAGAGAAAATTAATATTCAATACCGGTTTGAGTACTATAATTGTTATACCATTGTGTATTGAATATTCTACTAAGGTTTAGGGATATGATTGAATGTGTATTGATTAAATGACCACCACCATGATCGAATATTCTTTATATGAAGGGATTTAATTTTCCTGAGAGATGGTACACCCATGGAGAAGCTTAAGCTCGTTAATAGGTTAAACAAGATCTACACTAACTTTTTCATGGACTACTGTGTCTAGTAATTATCTTTCAAATTTTTATGGGTTTATATTGTGGGACCCATAATATTTATTCCTTTTTCATATTTAACTAAACATTTTCTAAAACCATGAAGGAAAATAGATTAGTGAATAGAGACTCATATTTTTCTAATGCTTCCATCGATGGGTTTTCAATATGGAAAGCCTCTGTATATTGTTTTTTAGTTTAATGTCATGAAATGTGGATCATGGAGGGATTGAGTTTATAGTCATATATCTTTGACTAAAATTATATTTTCTGATGTAGAAACTGATATAGAAATACCTAACATGACATAGAAGATCCTATATAGGGAGGGGGGTGACATTGATGGAAATCATGGTTGAGCCATGGTATATACAACCATGGTCCATGAAGTATCATCATATAACATTAATCAATCCACATTAAGTTCTAAATTGATAGCCTCTATACATATTGAGTTCATGTGAAAGAAGTGAATGATAATGCCTCCATCCCAATGCCAGAATATTGTGACCGACTTAACTAGAATATATAGAGAATGAACTTAGAATAAATCTAGGGGGTTTAGGATTTGTACACAGTAATAAAATCTATGTTGATATATGTATTCTGAGATGAAATGAATAAAGAAAGAAAATGTTCTAATATTGGATTATGGTTACTCTAGTATAGGATTTGAACTAAAGTAAATTATATGTTTGTAAAAAGGATAGGAGAACCAAATTACTATATATGGTATCCCTATGTATGGCTGATGAAAAAAACGACCACGAATAATGACACCATACACTATGGGGATTCATATTAAAAAGATATTTCATGGATGCTTCAAGGGTAAATAATCTAAAAATCATTATGTATCCTATATGAATAAGAATAAATGCACATATCATTCTTATATAGTATCTTATGTACAGATCAGGATAATTTGTAGGGGGAAAAATGATGAAAACATCATCCTAATACATTATCACTGATAAGTATGATGTGTATATGGGGCCTAAACATTTTGATAGAGAGAGATTAAAATTTTGATGATATTTTTTGTAGGACCCAGAATAAGAGATCCATTCATCAATACATATCCTAAAATATTAGCTATCTATAGACATGTAGTTTTTATAAGGATTTTTATCTGTACAAGAGAGAAATAGATAAGTGTTTATATTCTCTGGTATGAATAATGATGAAACCTAATATAAATTAGTATAGTATTAATCACCATAGTATATTATGGCATGGAAATTAAAGTCATGACTAAGATCAATATAATAGTTCTAGGTTTCACTATGTATCCTAAGGTGACCTGAATCAAGACACACATAGTTATCATAAAATATATGGTATCCCAGTGTGGAATTTACTATGTAATAAATTGACATGAATTATAATAAAATCCATTGGTATTGGGTAGATATTGATGAAATTCATGGTTTTTTCCATGAATAGTTTTCTATGAATAACTATATATAAATTAATAATGATAATCATTCCATATTTAGTTGTAATAAAAGTATAATTTTCTATCCTATGTTAGATTAACAGGACATTAGGTTCAAATAATTCATATATACCCATAAAATCATCAATAAAAAAAGAAAACCTCATTTAGATAGATCCCTAACCTGATGGAATTTATGATTTGAGGTCACATAAAATGAACCAATATAATAATTATAAGGTATTGTGGTTTGAAAAATATTACATGTAGTTTAATGTCATACAACAAGGACTATGTTTTAGAGATATTATTTTCATAGGACTAGGACTTGGCTGCATCACCAAAATTCCCAAGCTATTTAGAGTCATGCATAGTGAATCATATGTCATTCCATTTATCTTCATGATTTAAATATGTATACATTTCATGGATCTAACTCGTTCACTAAATGAAGTGGCTTCATCTTAGTTCCATGTTAGAAAAGAGATCCTGATTTGAATATGGATAACTCATACACTAAGATTATTTGGAATTTAATTGAGAGGAAACATTCAGTTGAGTATGAGATAGGTTATTAAGACATTGTTACATATATTTTAGTGATATGAATCAATCCAAATATTGTTTTTTTCAAAGTGTGGGAATTTTACATTAGGATATAATGATTATTTTAGAAAACAAATAACTAAAGATTATTATATGTATCCAACTATTGTGTAAGGATATGATGTCTCACTAAAAAACCATCTAGAATAGTTTTAAAGGTCATGTATAGTGGAAAATTTTTCATTCAGTTTAAAATAATATAACTAGGACTCGGATGTTCTGTATATTAAGGTCCTTTGATGAGAACCTATTCCATGTTGATTCGAGTAATAATGAATAATATTTGGTTGTATTGTTTAATTTATATATGTGATGATTATGTAAACCCATTGTGAGTTTATGAAAAGTTTGTAGAGACCCCAAACCTGACGTACTTGGACATTACATTACATTTGTGGAATACATAATACATAACAAGAACCAACACTCAAAGATCGTAACAGTTTAGTGTCATTAGAAACATGCAACACAATCTTCTAATCATGGTGAAAGATCTTCAACATCTCCCATAAAGATATTCCCCTTTTTTCTTCCCTAAAACCTTTCTTTATATACTGGAGAAAAGAAAACATAAAAAGTTTGGGCTCAAATGCTCAGTAGGGGTAAACATAAAGAACATAAAAAAATCCATAAACAATTTAATGCAAAAAATTGAACATAAAATCTAAACATCAAAATCTTGAGAAAAGACATAAATACTTGAAGTATGTAAGGCATATATCATAATGTAACATCAATCATGACAAAATAGCATGGGAAGAAAACTTGTAATTGTGGAAAACCATTAAGCACATGATATGATTTCCATATTAGCTAAGGAATTGCTGCCAAACCATCTTAGTGGACAAAGTCCCTTTCTGAATCGTGTTCACTCCTCGTTCTAGTCCTATAACACGGAACCAGATTAACTTACTATTACAGCCATGTCTATATCATGTGATATAAATCTTTACCCAATGCATTGGAGGGAGATATAGGTCCCACCCATCTCATAATGAAATCATTCTTACTTTCACCACAACATGAACATAAATCATTCATCATTACCCAAAGTATAAAATGGGTTTCATAAACATCATCCCATCATAACATAATCCATACAAAAAAATGGATATCATTTAATCATAAGAAAAGTGAAACCATGTAAATCATATAGAAATTATACTTGAAACATAAACATATGAAATAATGTCATCTTATATGGAAAATGATTTTGATAAAACACTTGAAATAAATTCATGATGAAAATATCCGTTCTTCTTCAAAATTATTTTCTTTTCACTAAATTCCATTAAATTTTAAAAGAAAAGGATTTTTTTGGAGATATTCATGAAATATTGTAGAGTAATCTTCATGAAAATAAGGCTTATAAAACCTTGAAAATCCATTCATGCTGTATATGTTAAAAAAACATTCTCCTCGTAGTTTTGCTGGAAAAGTCAAAAAGTACCTCATATGGTAAACAATAGAAAGATTCCTTCCATACGATGTGGTAATGTTAAAAAATGGGTAAAAATGAATTTAAAAATACATGAAACCATTTTTATAAAACATGTACATGGATAATAAATATAACCCCTGTAAATACATACGAATAAACAATCTCAGATAAAAACAAAATTGCAAAAGTTATCCCTTACCATAGGTCCAATTTCTTCCGTACGTGTTTGAAAATCATGTATAGTGGGATTAAACATATTATTAACTTGTAACAGAACCATAATAATATTTATGATATCATATATGATTCACTTATGCCTTTATATTACCCGTTCTTTTGTCAATTAAATGTTAAAGTAGCGTTTTCGATAAAATCGTTACATTTATCGTACGTGATTGGACTTGTTGTTCTTGATATTATTATTACTTATATCAAGATTTACTTACTTCTAGAATGTAAAAAATGATTTATATATCATATATATTTAGTATATATATATATATATAATAGATAGATAAATGAACTGAAACACACCGTTCATGGAGAAGGTAGGCCGTACGTACGCATGAACACTGTTTTTCGTTTCCTTATTGAATTGAATGGAATTAAGTAGATAAAATACAAATATATATACATAAATCCAGTAGAATTATTATGTCATATATTTCATGATTACTTATTATATATACTTTATAATCATTCTTGAATTGTTAACATGGAAAATGAATCTAATCGCGTCGTGGAGACGGTAATCCGTACGTACCCACGAGCGATGATATCATTCCCATATTTATTGAATGGAATTAGAGTAGATGATATAATATCATAGAATCAGTATTATGTTATAAAAATCATATATAGTTATTCTTTACACCATTATACCCATCCATGTAAGGTGGTGGTGGAAAAACTAATTACACCACGACATGGAGACGATATTCCGTACGTACGCACGTGCGGTGATTTCTTTTTCCGTAGGATAGATAGAAGGTGAAATAGAGTGGCTTCATATTTATAATAACATATAAGTATATAAGTAATACTGATGTAATTAATTTATAATGAAGCAACTAATGAAGAGGAAGTAGAAGAAGAAATAAACTTGAAAGAGTCAGTAGAAGGGATTACCTCTTCCTCGACGCACCTCCTTTAAACTTCTTCTTAGGGCACTAGAGTTTGTCTTTTGAGAAGACTAGAACCTCTATGATATAACTAGAGAGGTTTAGAAGAGAAATATTTAGGGCTTGGCCAATATCCAAGGCTAAAAAGGGTGTAAAGAGGAGAGGGAGGTGGTGCCCTTTTATTAGAAAGGAGAGGGGAACCTTTGGAAAGTGTGAAAATATTATTTTATTATAAACTTATCTTGGGTTTCAAAAGGTCCAAAATCATTAAATATGAAGATCAGATGACTCATGGTTGAAATAAAATAATCCAATCAGAATTGTACATGTTTTCGATAATATTTTAATCATTATAATCTTATTTATTTAAATCATTTATTAATGAGGTAAATACTGCATCATTATTGTGTCTTAAATAATTTAATTTATTTGATGTCTAAAAATTATAAAAAAAACACCACCATGTAGGAAATATGTTTATATTTCCAATTAATATTTATAGTCGAAAAGATAATTTATATAACCACTTAAAAAAATTAATTACTTAAATATTTTTGTTAATGTCAATTTTGTCTTTACATTAAATTAATTAATCCAAATTGTCATTATCACTACCCAGTGGATCAATGGGCTCCCAAAATATACCCAAGGATTCTCATGGTCGGCCACTACTATTCCAATAATGTTAATACAAGTGTTAAGGTAATTTGGAATTATTATAATATTCTTTTAACCTTGAATTACCCTATTTATCTTTAACCGCGGTAAATAAAAGTCAACAGTTACTATTCACTAAAAATTATTTTCATCTTATTGAACAAAATTTTACTTTCTGATAACAACCATGTATGTCAGATTTTTGAAATTCAATTCACATATGTGATAAAATTTCATTTAAATGAATGAGTCAGTTTTTTTAACTACCACTATGTGGGATCACTATTCATCAAAAATTGATGTTTTTTAGAAAAATACCAAAACTTCATCCTAATATATATTTGATATTCCAAATTCAAAAATGATGTCTATTTTTAAAAATTCAAAAGATAGAAGTTTCATTAATTAATTTTTAAATTAATTCCCATTATCAAAACAAATAGCTTATTTTTTAGAAACAATAACTATTAAAAGATCGACACTTGTTTATGTCCAAATTCAAAGAGAAATTAATTCCAATGACCAACATTGGATTAAATGGTAAAAATATATTCTAATTACACATTAAAACTAATTAAAAAGATAATCTAACCAAATAAATTATTGCGATGAAAAAAGAGTTGTTTTTAATTAAAATATAGCGTGTTTTTACTATTCCTTAAAATATGAAAATTATTTGAATAATATGAAAAATTTATCCAAAGTAAATTTTTATATACTGATTCCAAATAATAATTTTATTTTGTCAAATTGAAATTATAAACATTTCAAAAACTATATTTAATGTGGGTACACTATCAAAAGGCGGCAAGACATCATTATTTGAAAAATAGTTATTTTACTCGAAAAATTTATTTTTCTCTCAAACGATGTTCTAGAAATTTTGTAAGATGAAATAATAATGTTATAACATTCAAAATGTAGTTAATACTATTCATAACGGCTACTTCATAACAATATTATAACCATATATCGTTTTTTACTGAATCACGGGATTCCGTACAACACACGCTATCGAGGAAGGTCACAATTGCGTGTAATGCAAGGAAAGTCAGGGTTGCGTGTAGTGAAAGACTCCTTTTTTGTTGCATATAACAGAATCAAACAATATTTCATTTATACATTGAATATATATATATACACTCAATATTGCGTAGAATAACTACTATCAAACGAACTTGAAATTGTGTATAACAGAATCCAAGAATAGTGTTGTGTATACTGCAAGCTAATACGGCGTTGCGTATAGAATAAGATAATCTTGGTGTCGCATACAACAAAATATATGAAAGAAATTAAAACTATTATATCTCATAAAATATCGGGGTGTTACATTCTACCACCCTTAAAATAAATTTCTCCCTCGAAATTCATCGGTGTTATGAATTGTTTATTACATGAGAGTTTCATTCATAGAAACCCACATCGTAAAAAGGAATACTAAAACATAATTTTAAAAACTAATGTATAAAACGTAATGGTTACCCAAATTAACTCATCCCTAGGATTCCACATAGGAGAAGATAGGAAAAAATATGTATAGGGAATAGAAATATAACCATCAACTTTTAATGAAGAGTGGTAGAGGACATGGCTATGTAAAATCCAATAATCACAAAGCCATAAATTTTTTATGATCTAAGGTGCCATCTGATTCATCATATATGAGAGCACTAGGAAAACAAATTTGGTGTTCAAGATCATTTCCCTAATGTTGAAGAATTTTTTTTAATTAAAAGAACCACTTACTTGATTTTGGTACAATCTCACTATTGTTCGTGCCTTGAAAAATTTCCAATTAATCTCTTAAAGAAATAAAGTTGAATTTGTCTTCCGTGAAGTGTTAATGGATCATGCGATAGAATGTTAGGTCACTCCATTTGTCTCAAACAAAAGGATAGAAAAATTTATTAAATATACATAAGTCCATCTATAGTGAGATTAATCATGTATGGTGCCTAAAATGGACTTATACTTCTTATATCATAACACTTAATAAATTAAAACTAATTAATACTAACCAGGGACTTTCTGTAGGCCAGTGGTAGGTGATAAAGGCCTGTCATTCTTCGGTTGTGGGTTCGAATCCAAGAGCCTTGTCCTGACACGATGGGTTGTCGCCCGTCCTACAGGTTTTCCTTTTTCTAAAACTAGATTATTATAACATCCCATCTATAATATAGAAAAAAGTTATATACTTAAAAAATACTAAATTATGTCCAACATAATCCATTCCAATCATTAGGCTTATCTAAAATACTTATATCCAAGCTCATAGTATAAAGAAAACAATTACTAGAATTTTCATCTACCGAACATGTGAATACCATCACTTATCTCCCAAATATAATACGATATATCTTGTTGGTCACATTCCAAACATGTGAATACCTTAATCATGTATTCTCTTGAAAAATGAATACCCATCGAACATTAGTGAAAACATGAATGTTGTCAAAAGTTAACTCTTTCCACATACAAAAATCCCAAAATTTCAATATACTCAAACCACGATATAACTTTGTCCTTATATCAGTCATGAGATCATTTCATTTTTTATTTATCCCTTTATTATGCACATATAATCTTCTTTCCAAAAATATTTGAATCAATTTTCATGGTTAACAGTACAATATAATTATTGAAAACCAATACATAGATATTCCAAAATTCCACGATACCATAAATGAGATTCCATAATACTATTTTGAAATCCCATTACATAAACACTTAATCATTACACAACATCATTTTCATACTCAACATCACAAATATTGATCGCATGAAACTTCCATTTATCCTTTTCCTTAATATTTTGATCACATTTATCATCATTAACCCTTGGATTAGGACATTATTAGCATAATGCCCCATTTCCTTGCACTTGAAGCATTGAAGTGTTGGTGGTGAGTTCTCTGCAGTGTTTTCTTTATTTTCATCATTAGCAACCATTTTTTTATTACTTCGACACTAAACTACTCGATGGCCTTATTTTCCACACATAAAACATTTTCTAGTCCCTTTAAGACAATCTCCACCATGCTTCTTTCCACACTTTGAGCATAAATAAACATTCATATTCTTTTCACCATTATTTAGAGATTTATCCTTGAACTCCATCATTCATTTCTTGTCAAAACCATGAGACGGATATGTAACACCAACTTCTATTTATTCCTTGATAGCACAACACACAATTTATTCATAGCTACTGAATTCTTTTATAGCTAATTCCATTCGAAGTCTTGATTTTAAACCACTTAAGAATCGATCAACTTTACATTCAGGTTGGATGATAAAGCCAGATGCATACCTTGAAAGCCTTGTAAAATTCACTTCATATATACCTATAGATTCATCATCCTTTTACTTAAGCTCAAGGAACTCCTTTTCCATATTTGTTCAAAGAATACTAGGGAAGTACTTATTGAGAAATAAGATCTTGAACTCATCACATTCTAGGGATTCAATTTCATCATGGGGCCTCGTATTATTAATTAGAGTCCACCATTGATCTGCTTCACCTTCTAAACTGTAAATAGTCATAATCACTTTTTCATGTTCCAAACAATGATGTATGGAAAATATCTTTTCAATGGTACTGACCCATTGTTTAGCAACAAGTGGATCAGAAGACCCACTGAAAGTATGTGGACGTTGCCTCATCATGGACTCAATAGAATATTGTTCCCTTCTCTGGTTATTTGGAAGTCCAGAATGATTCATAGCTTATGTAAGTATAGAAAAAAGTTTTCACTCCATCTCCCATAACATTGGATTGTTCAGGAGGAAAATAATTACATTGACCATTACATTGATCAACATTGTTCCTTCGGGTTCCAGCAATGGTCTAAAACACAAAAACAATAGTTTGAGAGGAAAAAAACATGCTAGGGAAAACAACATAATAAAGGGGGAGTACATTCAATATATAACATCTTAGGGTTAATTCTAAGATTGTTATCGTAATTCTAGGACTATAACCTATACTTATACACTTAACCTTAGGGACATCCCTAGACATACCTTATAAATATCTATGGGGATCTCACTAATGTTTTTGCATCCTAGTTTCCAAAGGTTAACTAAACCTTTCCTCTGATCCCAACTGTAGAGACCCCAAAGCTGACGTACATAGACATTACATTACTTTTGTGGAATACTTAATACATAACAAGAACCAACACTCAAGGATCGTAATAGTTTAGTTTCTTTGGAAACTCAGAACACAATCTTATAATCATGGTGAAAGATCTTCAACATCTCCCATAGAGATCTTCCCCTTTTTGTTTTCTTACCTAAAACCTTTATATATATCTTGGGAAAAAGAAAACATAAAAATGGTGAGCTCAAATGCTCAGTAAGGGTAAAGATAAAGAACATAAAATAATCCATATATATTTGAATGCAAAAACATGAACAAAAAATCAAAACATCTAAATCATGAGCAAAGACATAAATCTTGGAAGTACGTAAGGAATATATCATAATGTAACATCAATCATGATAAAATAGCATGGGATGAAAACATGTAATTGTGGAAAACCATTAAGCACATGATAGGATTTCCATAATTTCGAAGGCATTGTTTTTAAGACCATCTTAGTGGACAATGTCCCTTTCTGAATCGAGTTCACTCCTCATTCCAATCCTGTAACACTGAACTAGATTAACTTACCATTACAGCCATGTCTATCTCATGAGATATAAATCGTTACCCAATCCATTAGAGGGAGATATAGGTCCCATTCATATCATAATGAAATTATTCTTACTTGTGCCACAACATGAACATAAATCATTCATCATTACCCAAAGTATAAAATGGGTTTCATAAATATCATCCAATCATAACATAATCCATACAAAAAATGGATATCATTTCATCATAAAAAAAAAATTGAAGCCATGTAATTCCTAGATAAATTATACTTGAAACAAACACATATGAAATAATGTAATCTTAGATGGAAAATGGTTTTGATAAAACACTTGAAATGAATTCTTGTTGAAAATATCCTTTCTTCTTCAAAATCATTTTCTTTTCACAAAATTCCAGGAAATTTTAAAATAAAAGGAATTTTTGGAAATAGTCATGGAATCTTGTAGAGTAGTATTCAGGTAAATAAGCTGTTATAAAACCGTAAAAATCCATTCATTCTGTATAAGTTAAAAAAACATGCTCCTTGTACTTTTTCCAGAAAAGTAAAAAAGTACCGCGTATGGTAAACAAAAGAAAGATTCCTTCCATACGATGTGGTAAATGTATAAAATGGGTAAAAATGACTTTAAACATACATGAAAATATTTTTAGAAAACAGGGACATGGATGATAAATATATCCCTAGTAAATACTTACGAATAAACAATCTCGGATAAAAATGAGATTGTAAAAGTTATCCCTTACCTTTGTTCTAATTTCATTCGTACGTGTATGAAAATCCTATATAGTGGGTTTAAACATATTATTAACTTGTAACAAAACCATAATAACATTTATTTTATCATATATGATTCACTTATGCCATTATATTACCGGTTGTTTTGTCAATTCCATGTAAAAGCAGCGTTTTCGGTAAAATCGTTTCATTTATCGTACGTGTTTGGACTTGTTGTTCTTGATATTATTATTAATTATATCATCATTTACTTACTTCTAGAATGTAAAACATGATTTATATATCATATATATTCAGTATATATATATAATGGATATATAAATGAAATGAAACACACTATTCATGGAGACGGTAGGCCGTATGTACGCATGAACGTTGTTTTTTGTTTCCATATTGAAATGAATGGAATTAAGTAGATAGAATACATATATATTTACATAAATACAATAGAATTATTATGTCATATATTTCATTATTACTTATTATATATACTTTATAATAATTATTGAATTGTTAACATGGAAAATGAATCTCATCGCGTCGTGGAGACGGTAATCCGTACGTATGCCCGAGCGATGATATCGTTCCCATATTTATTGAATTAAATTTTAGTGGATGATATAATATCATAGAATCATTATGATGTTATAATAATCATATATAGTAATTCTTTATACCATTACACCCATCCAAGTAAGGTGTTGGTGGAAAAAACTGATTACACCACGGCGTTGAGACGGTATTCCGTTCGTACGCACGCACGGTGATTTCGTTTTTCATAGGATGGATAGAAGGTGAAATAGGGTTGTTTCATATTTATAATAACATATCAGTATATAATTAATACTTATGTTATTACTATATAATGAAACAACTAATGAAGAGGAAGTATAAGAAGAAAAAAACATGAAAGAGTTTGTAGAAGAGATTACCTCTTCCTCGACGTACCTCCTTTAAACTTCTTCTTAGGGCACTAGAGTTGGTCTTCTGAGAAGACAATAACCTCTATGATATAACTATAGAGGTTGAGAAGAGTAATTGGAATGGTTTGGCCGATCATCAAGGCTCAAAAGGGTGTAAAGTGGAGAGGGAGGAGGTTCTCTTTTATAAGGGAGGAGAGGGGCACCTTTGGAAAGTGTGAAAAAATTATTTTATTACAAACTTATATTCGTTTTCAAAAGGTCCAAAAATAATTAAAGATGATGATAAGGTGACTCATGGTCGAAATAAAGTCATCCAATCAGAATTGGACATGTTTTGAATAATATTTTAATCATTATAATCTTATATATTTAAATCATTTATTAATGAGGTAAATACTGCGTCATTATTGTGTCATAAATAATTTAATTTATTTGATGTCTAAAATTTATAAAAAAACACCACCATGTGGGAAATCTTTTTAGATTTCCAATTGATATTTATAGTCGAATAGATAATTTATATAACCCCTTATAAAAATTAATTACTAAAAGATTTTTGTTAATTTCAATTTTTTCATTACGTTAAATTAACTAATCCAAATTGTCATTATCACAACCATGTGGATCAATGGGGTCCCAAAATCGACCCAAGGATGCCCATGGTCGTAAAATACTCATCCAATAATGTTATATAAGTGTTAAGATAATTTTGAATTATTATAATCTTCTTTTAACCTTGAATTACCCTATTTACCTATAACTGTGGTAAGTAAAAGTCAAAAGTTACTATTCAACAAAAATTATTTTTCACAGATGTGGAAAAATTTCATTTAAATGAAGGAGTCGGTTTTTTTAACTACCACTAAGTGGTTTCACTATTCATTAAAAATTGATGTTTTTCAGAAAAATACACAAAATTCTGCCTAAGATATATTTGATATTATGAATTAAAAAATGATTTCTATTTTTCCAAATTCAAAACATAGAAGTAGAATTAATAAATTTTAAAATTAATTCTAGTTATCAAATCAAATAGCATATTTTTAAGAAACAATAACTTTCAAAAGATCGACACTTGTTTATGTCCAAATTCAAAGTGAAATTAATTCCAATGACCAAAATTGGATTTAATGGTAAAAATATATTCTAATTACATTTTAAAACCAATTAAAAATATAATATAACCATATAAATTATTGCGATGAAAAAAAGTTGTTTTTAATTAAAATATAGTGTGTTTTTAATATTCATTAAAATATTAAAGTTATCATAATAATATGAAAAAATTATCCAAAGTAAATTTTTATATATTTATTCTAAATAATAATTTTATTTTTTCAAATTGAACATATAAAAATGTCAAAAACTAGATTTAAAGTGGGTTCCCCATCAAAAGGCGGCAAGAACTGCTTTTTTTTTAATTCCAATTTTACCTGAAAATTTTATTTTGTTCTCACACAATGTTCTAGAAAATGTGTAAGATGAAATAATAATGTTTTAACATTCAAAATTTAGTTAATAATATTCAAAACGGATACTTCATTAAATATTATAATCATATATCGTTGTTTAGTGAAACCTGGTATTGCGTACAACACACGCAATCGAGGAAGGTCACGATTGTGTGTAATGCAAGGCAAGTCGAGGTTGCGTGTAGTGCAAGAATATTTTGTTGTTGTGTATAACAGAATCCAACCATATTTTATTTATACATTGAATATATATATATACACTCAATGTTGCGTAGAATAACTACTATCAAATGAACTTGAAATTGTGTATAACACAATCCAAGAATAGTGTAGTGTATACTGCAAGCTAATATGGTGTTGCGTATAGAACAAGATAATCTTGGTGTAGCGTACAACAGAAGATATGAAAGAAATTAAAAATATTATATCTCATAAAATATTAGGGTGTTAAAATCTTATTCTTAATAAAAATTTCATTGGTATGAGGCATAATACTCCACCCATTAATTATAACCAATGAATTAGATCTGTTGAATTAATCCTTATATATGACATAATGTACTTCCTATTTTTTCTTTAGATAGATTTTTTTTCTTGTTTCGTATCATGGGGGTTCTCATATCATGCATTAATTCTCACCATATAAAAAAGTAGATATTATCATTCCTTTTGAATGCTTATGAAAATCAATTCTTAATGGACATCCAAGTTGTGTGTAGTGTACAACCTCTTCGCATCAATTCAATCCAACTAATCTAACAAAATATGAGACTAGTATTCTTTAAATAGTTGATTTTAGATATCATTGTGAAGTTAGGGTACTTGAACATCGATGATCTGAACTATATCTATCATGTATATAAGATAATTTAGGGTCACCTATGTGGCTGTATGAGTTATGCGATTATAAGCTCATAGATCATATAAGATCTTATCTATAAATGACTTGATGTTCTTGTACATTGTTTACTAAAATTTGTTAGGTACTTTATTCCTGATGTACTTTATTAATCCATTGAAAATTATATGAATACAGAATCAATGGTCAGATTGGATATTATATTTTTGATAAAACCACATCCATTAAGAAGCTGGTAAATTTTATTTTAGTGGAAATAAATATTGGGGGAAAGACACCAAATCGGATAATAATATATCTTTTTTACTAACATCCTTGAGAAATATTGGATTGGGCCAATTGGAGAGTAAATTAGTGGTAGTAAGTAAGTACATTATTGACCTTCTTGTTTTAATGATAACACAATTATTATTCTAAAGATACTAATGAATTTCATGTTCTCTGTAAGTAATTAATAATATTTGACAATTGATGAAACTGACCAACCACGAGTCACCTCAAGTCACTATTAAGTATGAGTCACCATTGAGTTTAAGACATCATCAACCTATCACACCATCATGGTAGAGTTTCCACCAAAACAAAGAATCAACATTAGGATGTTGTACCGATGAACTGGAAAATTTAAAAAGTATCATACACCATTGTGTATGAGTCAATAATATCCTTGAATCACCATCATCATGGAAATATCACTAAATATAAGACACCATCAGATGAAACTCCAACATATTATAAAATTAGTATTGTATGAGATACCACTAGAATATCTCACTATCAGGACATCATGCTTCCCAAATGTAAATTTGGAAAAGTGTGAGACACCACCAGCTTGACATACTTCCAGACTGACATTCTATAAGATGACTGAATACAAGAGGAGCTACATATAGAGATGAAATTTGGGTAGGTACAAGTCACTTCCACCTTTGTGTCGCCGTTTTAATGAGTCACGACCAGTTTGAGACACTGCTAGATCCTAAGACACCACTACTATTTCGAATCATAATATTTTCATTTAAATATTTCATAATGGATAAATTATTGAAGATAAATCCAATTAATTTAAATTATTGTCTCTTAAATGATTGACATAACACATTGAAGAGTATTTCAAGCGTGTTCTACAAGGAAACAGAATATATGAATGCACATGGATATTTTCAATTTTATTATAATTAAGAAAAGAATAAAACTCTCCCTCTTATACAAACACTTGAATCATATAGTTAACAAGAACAGATATCACTCTTACTAGAAAAACACATATATATAATGAAATAAACCTCCACATCCTGGAAACAATTGATTGAGGAAGCCGCAGGTCAAACACATCTATTACATTTTTTCATTCAATAACAAGAGTCTATAAGACTCTATTCTAGTGACGTTTTTCAAGAGAACCTGATTTAATATGAATTTCCAAATTGTTTACAAGATTCAAGATCTATACTGAAAAAAATTACCATTTAAATCACTAATATTTTCAAATTTATTAGTTTTATTTATCAATTATTACATTTTGAGTAGTGTGTGTTCATACTATGTTTTATTATATGCACACTATCTCCTATGTTGAACTAGAAGATGCATGACATACTATCTCTGATCATATTACTCTTATAATCCCATGTATAACTGTGGTATAGGTAATTGTGTGACTTGTTTATCTGTAATTCCATGTTTAATTAGGGAAGTGATCGTGTGTGACTTGGAGAGTTTGTACACTATTGTTAAACCTAGTCTAGGTTGTGGATCAACGTGTTTATATTATATAAACTACATAGTGGTGGGTGATCACAAAGTCGATAAGAATAAAACTCATCTTAAAACTGAACCTCTTATTTAAAATTTTAACTAGTTGTGATTTTTTATTTTATTTTCTCTTTAAATCTGAAATTTTATTATTCTCACAAAAAATAATACGTCCATTATAAATCTTTATTAGTGTTTCTATAAGATTTAAATTAAGTATATTGATTTCAATAGACTTAGTAATATTGTATATTTTTTACCTTAGAACCAATCAATATTTAAGAAAGCTTTTGAATTACTAGAACTTTTAACTATCTAGATTATTGATTAACTATGTAATTTTAAATTCATTGGCGGATTTGAATCTATTTCCTTTTAGATAAATTTTTTTATTGGGTACTCAATTCACCCCCTTATTGAGATTCTCACTCCAACCAACATTTAATTTCAAAGGATTATATTTTTTTGGTATTTAATGTTTAATAAAATCACTATGATTTTATTTATGCATTAAAGTTCATAAATTTCTATTATTTTAAATTTTAATTCTTCAAATGGATAATAAAAAATAAAATTCTTCTACAAACATACATCCATTATTTAAAGGAAAAATTATTGTTCAATGGAAAATTATAATGGGAATGCTATAGAAATCGTGTGTTTTGTAATTTGGTCTACAATTGAAGATAAATTGTTTATACCTGATATGGATAGAAGTACTTAGGATTATGCAACAATGATAACATAAAATAATAATTGTAAAGTAATGAATTCTTGATAATATTTACTAGTAGATGACAAGTTTAAAAGAATTTATACATCCAATTTTTTTTTGGACATTTGGGAGACATTGAAAATTTACTATGATGGAACATCTAATGTTAAGGATAAGAGGATTAATGCATATACTATTAAATATTATAACATTAAAATGATGCTTGTTCAACCTATTTCTGACATGTTCCTCAATTTCAAAAAAATTTGGAATACTATGAGATCTCTTGGAAAAACAATACATAACAAGGACCAGATTATGATATTGCTAATATGTCTACCTGAAAGATGGAGAGGCACATATATCACTGTTAGAGAATATAGTGACACTATAAAGAATCCTTTGAAGGAGATGATTGATAATATTATTATATATGAACATTATATAAAGGTAAATCGAGAAGAAGATGAATAACTTGAATGATGATCAGTAGCCTTCTAGACTACTGAATCCAAAGAGAAGGAAAAGGAAAAGGAAAATGATCAAATTTCCAATTCAACTATTAGTGAATCTCTACTAGATAGTGATGAGGATATCGCTCATCCTTATGGATGGTTTAAGTATATTAATAGGAAGAAATTTTTTTATGAAATGAAAATAAAAAGGGATATTTGCTTCCAACAGAACCTGGGAGAAAGACTACATGATAATGACCCAAAAGAGGTTGTCTGATGTGAATATAATAGGAACAAAAATATAAAATCAGACTATTCAAAGATGAAATAAAATAATGAATATGATGAAAGGGACAAAAGATACAGGAAATCTATGAAGAAACATTGAGTGATTTTGAAGACTTATCCATTTATTTTGATTCATCTGGTGAGGAAATTATTGATCAATAAAATATGTTCTTTGTGATAAATGTAAATTAGGTGCCAATTATCTCTAGTATTTTACCTATGCATAATAATGTTATTTGTGATTATTAAAATAATTTTGATGATTTGTCTCAATAGGATATTCTCTATTTTTTAGAATGATATAATATACCTTTAATGAGATTTAAGATAAATATAATGTTATAAAACTGCTGCATACTTCTTCTATAAATATAAAATCTAAATAGTAAATTGAAAAATAGAAAAACGATCAAATGCTCAAAGAGAATTATAAACTCAATCATTATAATGATTAATATAAAGGATAAACATATCTTTACAATATATTTTCCAGACCATGTTGATTGATTCTGACCTATGTATCTTTTTTTGGGTAAAATATATGAATCTAGAATATTATATAACTAATATAGTCTTAATTATACCCATCCATAAAAAGACCCATTCCGAACTATGGAACAACAGGAAACCTAAATTTAATTACCTTTTAGTTTTTGGTTGAAAAGTATTTATTCAAAACCCTTATGATAATGTGGAAATATATTCCTCCCAAAGTGATGAAGGAATATTTCGTGGTTTTTCAATCTCTAGAAAAGGCTATGGACTCTTAATAAGAAGACCAAAACCGTGGAAGAAATAGTTCATCTAAAATTTGATGATACTGATCCCGATGAGCCTAAGTCCTCTAAAGAAAACATTGAGGGTGATTTGTCTTCTTTGACATTAAATTTTAATCCTTTATATTTTTCTATCAAATAGTTTGAAAAATCACCTAGTTCGGAAGAATTTCCAGAACATTCTAAACCTAACTATATTGAACTTGATATGAAGAGTCCATTCTTTTTTGTGATATTAGAACCATTAATTACCATACATTAGATGTTGTTGTAGGATACCTAAATAGAGGAATTAAAACTGGATATTCTCTTAAAAATCATGATGAAAATTATGTATTTATATCTCATCTTGAAGATAATAAGATCAATGAAGTCGTTGATAATTAATTTCGGGTGACATCCATGTACGAAAAATTGAATCAATTTTAAGTAAACAATGTGTGGGAACTTGTAGATAAAATTAAGGTCACATATACTATTATCACTAAAAGGGTGTTTATAAATAAGGTTGAAGTGTTATAAACTATAGTAATGAGTAAGGATAGACATGTTTCACATGGTTATAGTTAAGAATAATAGATAGACTATGAGGAAACCTTTATACTTGTAGCCAGACTTGAATAGATTATAATTATTCTTGCTTATGCACCACATTTAAATTTCAATATTTATCAAATGGATGTTATGATTGAATTATTGAATGGATTTATAAATGTGTATTTTTTTTACAACCCCCTTGTATTCAAATTCTCCATTTCCAGAACCACGTTTTTAAATTAAAAAAAATATTTTTGTGCTATAAAAACAGCTCTAAGGACTTGGTATTATAGGCTCATAAATTTTATTATTTAAACAGATTCTCAAAATTGATAGTTCATCGTACACTTTTTATAAAAGGAATTATAAAATATGTTTTAGTAGAGAAAATCTATGTTGATAATATTATTTTTGGATCCTCAATAAATTCTTTTCTGCACTGGTTTCTCTATAATGATGCAAAAGGAATTTGAAATGAGTTTAATGGATGAAATCAACATATTTATCAGATTTAAAATATTTAATAATAAAGAATTAATTATTTTTAATCAATTTATATATATATAAAGTTCTTTTAAAACAAGTTAACATGGATATAAGTAAGAGTAGTGATACTCCTATGAGTATTGTAACTAAGTTGGATCTAGATACAGTTAAAAAACTAGTTGATGAAACCAGTTACAAAGGAATGATTTGAATTCTTCTATATATTACATCTAGTTGACTAGATGAAATGATTAGTGTGTGTATTTGGGCTCGCATTCAATGAAATTCTAATGATTCACAGTTCGTTATGGCTAAAATAATTTTTAAATACCTCAAATATACTACCAATTTCGGATTATTTTACCATAGAGGACAAAATTTTGATTTAGTCAATTATTTTGATGGTTATTTTGGTGGATTTAAGTTTGGTCAAAAAATAACCAATGGAATATGTCACTTATTAGAAAATTATCTAATTTCATTGTGTACAAAAAAAATTGTTTTATTATCTATTGCAGAACATCAATACATAGCTACTACAACTTCTATACACAAATTTTTTTTGATGAAACACACTTTACAAGACTATGGATATCAATTCTAACATGTCCCCATAAACTATGATAACACATGTTCTATTAAAATTTCTAGGATTCCAACTTCACAATATAATAAAAATCACATTGATTTAAGGCATCAATTTGTGTAGGATCATTTTCAAAATGGTGATATCAATCTTGATTTTAATATCTTGGAACATCAGTTAGATGATATGTTTACTAATACATCAAATTCTACGAGAATGAAATATTTCAAACAAGAGTTAGGAATGATTAATTATGGTTAATCTTAACCATTCGTATGATACACCATTGGGTGAAGCACTATTGGTATGAAACACTTTTTAATGATAGGCTGTTGGTATAAATCATCACTGGGTGACACACCAATGGGTGATGCAACGTTGGTTGTTCATGGCTTTATAAATTTCATTGCTTTTAATATTTTGGAACTGGTCGGTTTATTTTTACAGTTTATGCTATTTTAATGACCCAATACATATTTTTCTCGATACCATATTCAATTTCAATTTTTTAGTATTATTTTGATTTATATTTTTCAATATAACTAAATCTTAAATGAAAGAAAAAATTTTATTTGTTTATTTCAAACACTCCTTGATCCCAACATGATACTTTCATGTACAATATGTCCTCTCTTCTCCCAAGTTTCAAACCTAAAACTTTTCTCTTAGACTTTTACTGATCAAACAGAATAGATATTCATTCCAATAATGAACCACCCCCCAAAGTCATCTCCATATGGGTCCAGATCAGCTATGATGTGAAAAGGTAAACCAACTTTTCTTACTCCAGTTGTTCCAGTCAACTCTAAGCATGCGAATATAGTTTTAATAGATTAATGATATGTTGAATCAAAATGGTTTATTTTTATCAATTTATCTTTACATAATGTTCTCCAAAACCAATTTTGGTTATATTAGAACTCTTAAATCAAGAGGCCATTATATTGTAATATTTTTTATGAATTTTATTAGCAATTAGTGTTTTCTTTTGTTGGAAAGAGGAGAACTGGATATGATCGTGTTTGAATGGAATAAAATTTGTATTTTATTCTATGCAGTGGGATGAGCCCCTTAAAGTTCCATATGAAAGAGGTTATGAACATTAAAAATGCATTAATCATAAAAATATTGATTTTTTTTATTTATTAAGAGGCTTTAGTCAAACTAACAAGAAATGGGATAACTGGGAGACCTATTTCTTATGAGCTGGATAGAGAATATATGTTGTTTTTTATGCTCATATAGTACTTTTTATGACCATGGAAAGGTTAATTTTCCATCCTTTATTACCATCATTTTTACCTTATACGTCTAATGAAAAAGACATAAGATAAATTTGTTAACATATCACATTGTTCATATGTGTGAGATGATTAATCTATCCTCAAGATCAAATTCATTGTTCTACCCTATGTTTATTTCTCTAATGTTAAAGCCTAAGGGTCTAGTTACTATGAATAATGAAACAATTATAGACTATGGTGGTTTCTATATTTCATGATCTATTTGTTCAAGGATAAAATTTCTCTAAAAATCATATAAAATATTGTTTGTTTGAGAAAGTAAGAATATTTATAATTAATTTAACTTGGTGGATCATCAAACAAGACCAAGGGATGTAGTTGATCATTTCTTGGATCCTTAGGAGGTTGTAGTATACTTTGATGAGGAAGAAGATTATTTTGGAAAAGAAGAAGACATGGAACACTCTATTGATAATGGAAGTGATCTAGAACAATATCCAAAATATTATATGACTATATATTGATCTTTATGTCCACCTAGGAATCTCCCAAAAAGAGAAAATATTGTTAAAAGTGATGAAGAGGAAACATAAGTTTCGATTTCGGATGGATTCAAAATTATTTCAAAAACATCTAATGAATAGGATGATGATGAGGAGGAGGAATAGGAAGATGAATATAAGAATGGGAATGAAAGTGATAATGATGAAAACTCTAACCCTAATGGATTTGATTTTATAATTAGATGGATGTATATAGAGATGACTCCAGATCTTAAAGACAATTATGAACTTGTTGAGGGGGAGGAATCCCCCTATTTGGAAATAATTCAAATGGATGAGGATGTAGATGGAAATAATGTGAGTTAAGATGGTGATGGTTAGAAAGATTCTAAATCTACCATGGTTGATCAGATGGGTGTTATTGTTGCTATGAAATAGTATGTAGATGATTAAGATAAAAAGGGAATTCTTTGTTCTGAGAAAGGTAGTGATTTATAGATTGGTAGTGTTAAGACGTGGAAGACATTGTGCACTCTAGGAAACTGAGGTGGAACAGATAAGCAATAAGCCCCCTCACCAACTCTGCTGAGGACCTGAAAGGGTTTGATAAATCTTGTAGATAACTTGCCGCCTCATCCAAATCTCTTAAATCCTTGTCGAGGTGAGACTGTAGAATGATGTGGTCACCATCCTCGAAGTCCAAAGTTCTTCATCTCCTATTAGCATATGACTTCTGCCTGCACTGTGCTGTTTTTATCCACTCCTGGATGATCTGCACCATCTCTATGGTAGCTTGTACCATCTCTGGTCCCACTAGTGCTGAATCCCCTGATTCAGTCCAGCACATAGGTGATCTTGAAAGGTCGCCTGTATAACTACTTGAAAGGTTCCATCCCTATGGTGGAGTGATAGATGTTGTTGTACATAAACTCCACCAAAGGAATGTTATCCTCCCAGTTTTGACTGATGTAAAGTATAGAAGCATAGAGGATGTCCTTGAGGGTCTGAATGGTCTGCTCAGTCTGACCGTCCCTCTGCGGATGGATGGTCATGCCCAAACGAAGCTGCATCCCAAAAGCCTGCTGCAATCCCATCCATAGCTGGGATGTAAATCTTGTGTCATGATCTAAGACAATCGTTGAAGTTACTCCATGTATATTCACAATCTCCCACAGATAGAGGCATCCCAAGCTCTCTACTGAAACCTACTCTCTGATCGGTAGGAAGTGGGCCGACTTGGTGAGTCAGTCGACGATCACCCAAATCATGTCATGAACCCTGGATGTACGTGGAAGTCCTGTAATGAAGTCTATGGATATCCCATCCCACTTCCACTCTGGGACCTCTAAAGGATGAACCAAGCCTGCTAGTAACTGATGCTCATCCTTCACTTTCTGATATATGAGGCATCGAGAAACAAACTCTTCTACTACTTTCTTCATTACTGGCCACCAATTCTATCGTCAGAGGACCTGGTACATGTTCACCACTCTTGGATGTACCACTAGAGGGGATGTGTGGAACTCTCTCAACACTTCATCCTGAAGTGATATTGTTACCATGGTACGTCCCAGAAAGAGAATGACATGCTCCCCACCTTCATAAAATATATCAGGTGCCTACCCTGTGGATATCTGTGCATGTCGAGCCTCATAGTCATCATCCCCACACTGCGCCTCCTTGACTTGCAGAAGAAGTGGGGGAGTGACTGTAAGAGACTGATGAAAAGATGCTCCATCTCTAACCACAACGGATATCTGTAAAGAAGCCAGCTGCTCCATCGCCTTGTCTAGAAGCTCTATACCAGATCTCATGATGTGTGCATCTGTAACAACATTCCCCATCCCAGAATATAGAATATATCTAATTCACAGTCTTGGAGGACTCAAGCCAGCATCACTGTCTCAGGTTCAGGTCCTTCTGAGAGAAGATATACCTAAGACTCTTGTGATCAGAGTACACTGTAAAATACTCGCCCATCAGATAGTGTCACCACATCCTCAAGCAGAAGAACACTGCTTCTAAATCTAGGTTATGGGTATTGTAGTTTTGCTTGTGTTGTCTCAGCTACAGAGAACCATATGTGATCACTGATCGCTCCTACATCAGGACACATCTGATCCCGGTCCCCAATGCATCATAGTAGACTACATACCCTATGCCTTCCTCTGGAAGCCTCAAGATGGGGGCACCAGTCAGCCTCTGTATCAGCTCCTGAAAACTGTACTGGAATCTCTCCAACCACAATAAGGGTTTCCGCTTCTTCGTTAATGCTGAAAGTGGTGATGCAACTTTGTAGAATTCTGGCACAAACCTTTGGTAATATCTGGCCAAACCTAGGAAAATCTGTACCTCCATTACACTCTTGGGTGGCTCCCAAGCATGTAAAACCTCAATCATTGTTGGATCTACTCCAACTCCAGCCTCTGATATGACATATCCCAGAAAGTGAACCTCTTGGATCCAAAACTAGCCCTTCGATAGCCTACCATAAATTTGGTGCTCTCGAAGTGTGTCCAGTACTACCTACAAATGTTAGGCATGTTCATCCTCAGTAGATGAGTAGATGAGAATGTCATTGATAAAGACTACGTCAAAGCAATCAAGGTATGGGTGAAAGATCCTTTTCATGATTCCCATGAACAGTGTTGGAGTGTTGGTTATGCCGAAGGGCATAACCAAGAACTTGTAATGGTTGTGCCGACACCTGAAAGACATCTTTTTCATATCCTTGTCTCGCACTCTGTGCTGGTGACAGCTTGATCTGAGGTCTATCTTTGAGAACCACCTTTCTCCCTTCATCTGAGGAAAGAGGTCATCAATCCTCATAATTGGGTACATGTTCTTCACAATCACCTGGTTTAGGCACCGATAGTCAATATAAATTTCCAAGCTCTCATCTTCCTTCTTGGCGAACAGAATCAAGGCTTCCCAAGGAGAAACACTGGGCCGGATGAATCCCTTCCCTTGGAGTCCTCCAGGTGTACCCGCATCTAACGAAGCTCTGTAGGAGCCATCTGAAATGCTGGTGTAGATATAGGTGTCATCCCGGGGTACAAGTCAATATTAAAGTCCACCTTTCTGCGAGGAGGAAGATGTGGAACATCATCAGAGAAGACATCCACGTATTGGTCCACCACTACAGGATAGAGAAAACTCTCTACATCACCTTCTCCAAGGGTAAGGCAAGCCAACTGATGAGTGATCGGCTGCACCATCATCCGGGTAAGTCCGTTATGCGCTGCAAAGGCTCCCTTCTTGCCGGTGAATGTAAAACTGGTCCAACTCATGCAGAGAAACTACACTTTGTGCCTAATACAGTAAATATAGTCCTGGAATATAGATAACCAGTCCATACCCAAAATGACATTGTAAGGCCTCGACGCCTTTACTCGGAGATCCCAGTCGAAGCTCTAACCTCTTAGAGTAAGCTCACAGTGCTGGCATCAGTGTGTAATCAACAAATATGCACTCGTTGGAGTCTCTAGAAATAAGGATCGAGCCAACAGCTCCATCAGAATCTCCAAGATCCGAATGAGTGTTGTGCCAATGAATGAATGACTGGAACCTCTGTCTATAATAACTGCAGCTATGGTGGAGTAGATATAGATTGTACTGTGTATCTTCTGCAGAGCTCCGTGATTGTAAGCCTTAGCTTCCTGGAGCTGATCTCTCCCATGTCCACCTACTACCTTCATTGGGGGGTGGAGCTCCTGGTGGTGGCGGTGGTAACATCTTGAATCATCTCCCACTACCAACTGCATGGACATCTCCTCTTCCATGTCCGCCTAATCCCTATAGACCTCCTGGGTCGAATCTCTGACTCTTCTTAGGCGGTCCTTAAACTGTCTGTTAATCATCCGAATGTCGGGTCAGACAGTCACAAGCCATGTGACCATGCCCGCCACATGTGAAACACTTCCGGCTCCTGGCATGTCTATCTCCACCTCAGGTGACCCACACAACCAACTCTGAATCATTCGGTCGTCCACCAGTAGATCAATTCCTCTTGGACCCCTATGATTTCTGTCTACTTCCAGCTGCAAAAGACTCTGCAACGTGATGACTGTTGGTGGGTCTCACTGCTAGTGACTACTCGGAAAGGAAACGCTCCACCAGGAGGGCTCTCTCTAACACATCTTCCTGCATCGGGATGCCGAGTGAGATCACAGAAGACCTGATCTCTTGCTTGATCCCCTTCTCAAAAGTCTGGGCCCTCAAGAATGGGTCCTACACCATAACAATGGAGTAGCATGAGAGGTCACTGAAACGTGCTGAGTACTATGCTACAGTTATGTTGCCCTGATGCAGATGAAGTAGCTCATATATCCACACTGCGTGAAGAGTCGATGGGACAAACTCTGCCCGAAAGAGGCTCTTGAAGTCTACCTAGAGAACAATCACCTCTCCTTGAACCTGGAGCATCAAGCTCCACCATCTTCCTGCTGCTTCTTGTAGATGGATGGATATATGGATCACCGTGAGATCAGTTGGTGTCTCTAACAAATGGAAAACTCTCACCACTGCCTCCATCCAATCTTCAGCCGCCTGTGGGTCCGTCTCTCCCCTAAACCTGGGTGGCCTCTGGCGCTGGAACTTATGTAACGTGCTCATGTGGTGTCCACCCTCTACTATTGGGGTTGGTGGCATTGGTGACTCAACGGATAATAGTACTGTTTGCTTCCTCCGTTGGTGCCTCTAATAAAAGAGGGCACTGTATAGAGGACTTGTCGCTCGGTGTGCTTTCAGTGCGTACAACTCATGGAACTCTAGATGGTTGTCTGCGTGGAGGAATCTAGAAACGAAACAGGTGTGCTACGGTCAAAAAGTTATACCTGGTGAGCTGACATAAAGAAAAATTTTGAAAATACACATGCAATCAGTTTTGTTGTGCACTGAGTCAGAAATCAGAAGTCAGGGTACTGGTGTATGGATATGTCGGTCGATGCACCATCATTGGACTCCCTAAACTGAAAACCAAGCTCACTACACATAACTCTATCTCTTCATAAAAAATATCAGAGTCCTATGTTCTGCGGTAGAACTGACTTCTTTGATTCCAATTTGTCAGGACTTGTCCCCCGGGGCCCGTGCCGTGACTACCCCATGCCCGCCTTCCCTAGGCCAGGGGAGGACAACCCGCACCAAAGGCGTAACTCCGTAAAACAAGGAATAAATTTCCTCCATAACCTATAAAAACACACAAAAACAAGAACACAACTGGAAATGAAGCACCAATTGAACGGTATAAAAAAAGAGTGCTAAAAGTAAAAGAGGCCAAAATACAAGCCCAACTAGAAAGTAAAAGTACAACCGTGATATAATAGAACTGAAGTAAATGGAAAGTCAGCTGTTGGGTTGTCCTCTGAGGTTCCCACCTGAAGGGTAGGTACAAATTGCCTCCTCAGCAATCCTCGTACATCCATCTCCTCCGCGTATCAACATGATATATGGCCCACCTCTAGCTACCATTCAGTCTAGGTACTCTCAGCCTTAGTCTGCGGTTTCTGTCATCTTCGTCCATCACAACAAGGTGCGGGCATAGCCCATGCAGGTGTGATTATAACAATACTCAATAGGGACCCTGAGACCCTCAAGGTCTCACAAAAATCTACTAAGGATAAACCACAATGTATGAAATCAACAGATAACCCTACTTAGGTATATACCCATACATATACCTAAGTTATCATGTAATCCATCTCAATCATGAGGAAAACCCAGAAAAACTAACTCAGTTCAATCCATGATTTTATTCTAGGGGTAATATCAAGTAACATCCCCAGGTACATTGTTGAAACCTAGGCTGCTGGAGAACTCCTCCTCTATTGAGTACAGTGGGCATGAAGTGACACCAAAGCGCTTCCCACTAACCTTGGACTGCTGAGGTACTTCTCTTGTTGAGTATCGTGGGTCTACTATGTCACCAAGGCGCTCCCCGCCATGGGTCTGTCGCATCACCAAGCATGCTCCCCTTCATATCCTACTTAGGTACTCCTCCTGTAGAGTATCGTGGGTCTGAAATGGCACCAAGTCACTCCCTAATGTGAGTATGTCACGACACCAAGGTGCTCCCCACTGGGCTAGTCAAGTCACTCTAAGTCGAAATGGTTAGCAGTCATTAGGTCTTAGCCAGCTACTAGGTCTATGCACTATACTCTCTCATCTCCAGAAGTATCCACTCCACGAGCTACTGGTCGATATTCAAACATTAACAAACTCCCACAATGAAATGTCTCAAAGGACCTCCATGTCATAGAGGTCTCAACGTGACAGAAAAATTCTCAATTGGACACTCGGTCTGTGCGTTATTAGATTTTTAGTCCTGCGGGCCTTGTTGGATTTTTGATCAATCCAACCCGACCGTAACTCAACTACAACCAAAACTCCAGTACGGTATACTCAAAGGGACCATGTCACTCCAAGATTTCTAGCGTAGCTGACGGTTCATCAAACAGACTTCTAATGCCAAGGATATGGCCGAAAGAGCATAAATGGGTCATAGTGGGCCAAGTGTCCGGTCTGACCGGGCCCGCTGGGTTCGGCCCAGCTGGGCCATGAGGGTCCGCGAAGAGCCGCGAGGTCGGCTCGACTGCGGAGGGTTCGGTGATGGAACATGGCCGCGGGGTGGCTCGGAGGGCCATGGGTGGTGCGGCTAGTTGGTTGCATGGTCGGGGTGGCTTGCCAGTGGGCGGCGTGGCCGGGGTGGCTCAGTCGGTGGGGCACGCGGCCGACGGGCGGCGCGGTAGGGGAGGTGTGACCAGCAAGCGGCGCGGCCGGGGCGGTGAGGCTAGGGCTCCGTGGCTAGAGCGGCACAACCGGTGGGTGGCATGGCCAGGGTGGATTGGCCGACGGGTGGCCAAGCAGGGGCATGGGGCCGGTTCGGCCCGGGGTAGCGCGGCGCCGTGAGGGCGCATGGCCGGTTCGTCCCGGGGGGACGGAGCACCGCGGGGGCAGCGCAGGTCACAGTGGTTGTGGGTGGTGGTGTCGTTGCCTTCGTCACCTTTGTCATCTTCGTCGCCTTACTACATTTTGAAGATCACCACAAAGAAGAACGATAGAGGGGGTCAGGCCATGTTGGTTTGGCCCACACCCTCCACATTTAGAGTGGTAGCCTAAGGCTCAATAAAAAAGAAGAATGAATAGATTAAAAATTCCTAAAACATTTCAATCCCATGACGCAAATGAAACCAAGTAAGAATATGGGAAAAGTATTATCATGCAAATAATCCCCCTACCAGATCGTTTATTGACGTCGACGGGAAAGAAAGATGGTGAAGTCATTGACCTTCATCTCATCTGCCACACACCTCCAATTTCAGGCTCGTGCGACGGTTCGTCAGATTTGAAAATGAGGACACCCTAGGTTGGAAGAAGTCCCAAGGAAGAATCTCAAAGGAGGTAGGCTTTCTTCTTCAGTGGAGCATTCTTCGTTGGAGAGATTTTCAATCAAGGCTTTTCCCTTTTCCAACGTTTCTACCAAAATAAAAGTTGTGCCAAAATAATGGATTATGAAATCTATTTTTTTATTGGAAGAATTAAAAAAGTTTTATTAATAATGGGGGGTGGCATAATTTAAGCATGATGGTTGGCACAATTAATTGTGGAAGAAGCCCAAGAGGCTCCTCCACAACAATGAGGGAGTTGAGAGGTTTTCATCTCCCCCCGTTAATAGGGGTCGGGTGGTCCCCACCCCCAAAATCAAATTGGGATGTTTTGAGATCTCGAGTGGTCCCCACCATAGTAAATCTAGAAAAGGAGGTTTAGTTCTGGTGGACCCCACCTCTCAACACCCACATGGGAGTTGCAAATAAAAATAAATTGTCACACACTTTTATTTTTATTTTATTCCTCACGTAAAACCCAAAAACTAACTTTCACCCTCGACCAACCGACATTGAGGTGATAGTCTCATTAAGAGAATACTGGCATTGTGAGTTCAATGGAGCCCTGGGATTTCAATTCCGAGCACCCATTTAAATGTTATAAAAACCCACTCCCACATTTATTGAACGTACCTGAAGAAAAGTTCAGAAATTGATTTCAAGCACACCGGGCCTCGGAATCATGTGCCATCAATTTTTGAGGAATCATAAAGTCCCCATATATTTAAAAAAAGTACATAGAAATTCAAGGTATTTAAATTCTTCCCACATCAGGGATCTACGTCCCCATAATCTAAATCTCAAACTTGCTAAACAAGTGGAGGTACTAAGCACACATCTTAGCCTCCCGCTCCCATGTGATATCCTGGAGGTTCATGTGCTGCCGGAGAACGTGCACTAGAGGTATCGACCATCCATTAAGGACCTATTCTTGTCGATCCTCAATCTCTACTAGAACCTCCATAAACTTTTCCCCATCGTCGATGTCCACCTCACCATTGTTGATGAAGTGAGAAGGGTCGTCCATTTATCTCATCAACTGGGATATGTGTAAGACGTTGTGCGCCTGGTGCAACTGAGGTGGAAGAGCTAAGCGGTATTCCACCTCGCCAACTCTAATGAGGACCTGAAAGGGTCCGATGATTCTCAGAGATGACTTTCCACCTCGGCCAAATCTCCACAAACCTCATAGAGATGAGACTCATAGAAAGACGTGGTCACCATCATCGAACTCCAGAGGTCATCATCTTCTGTCAGCATATGGCTTATGCCGGCTCTATGCAATCTTCATCTACTCCTAGATGATCTTGACCTTCTCTGTGGTATCATGTACCATCTCTAGTCCCACTAGTGCTGACTCCCCTGAGTCAGTCCAGCACAAAGTTGATCGGCATGGTTGCCCGTATAACTCCTCGAAAGGTGTTGTCCCTATGGTGGAGTGTTAGCTATTGTAGTACGCAAAATCTACTAAAGGCAAGTGATCCTCTCAGCTGTGACAGAAGTTGAGGACACAAGCACACAAAATCTCTTCAAGGGTCTGAATGGTCCGCTCAGTCCGACCATCCGTCTGTGCATGGAAGGCAATGCTCAAACAAAGATGCATCCCAAAATCCTTTTGCAAACCCTTCCATAGCCGGGAAGTAAATTATGCATCACAATCAGAGACAATTGTCAACGTTACTCCATTATCTTCACAATCTTCTACACATAGAGCCATTCCCAAGCTCTCTAATAAACTCTACTCTCTGATCGGTAGGAAGTAGGCCGACTTGGTGAGTCGGTCGATGATCACCCAAATCGAGTCGTGAACCCTAGATGTACCGAGAAGTACTGTCACGAAGTCCATGGGTATCACATCTCACTTCCACTCTGGGACCTCTAAAGGCTGAACCAACCCTGTTGGTACCTGATGCTCTACCTTCACTTGTTAAGAAGTGAGGCATCGAGAAACAATCTTTGCTACTACTTTCTTCATTATCAGCCACCAGTACGGTCGTCGGAGGTCCTAGTACATCTTTGCTACTTCTGGATGTACCACTATAGGGAATGTGTGGAACTCCCTCAACACTTCCTCCTGAAGTGACACTGGTACCATGGTACGTCCCCTGAAGAGAATGACGTGATACCCACCTTCAGTTAATATATCAGGGGCATGTCCTGTGGATATCTAAGCATGTCGAGCCTCGTAGTCAGCATCCCCACACTCCGCCTCTCTGACTCGCTGAAGAAGTGGGGGAGTGACTGTAAGAGATTAAAGAAAAGCTACTCCATCTCTATCCATAAGAGATATTTGTAAAGCATCCAGTTGTTCTATCACCCTGCCTAGAAACTGTATACCAGATCTCCATCTGAGTGCATCTGCAACAACATTCCCCTTCCTATGAATATAGATTATCTTGAAGTCATAGTCCTAGAAGAACTCAAGACCAAATCAATGTCTCAGGTTAAGGTCCTTCTGAGAGAAGTTATGCCTAAGACTCTTGTGATCATATTACATGATAAAATGCTCTCCCATCAAATAGTGTCACCACATCCTCAAGGCGAAGACAACTACTAGTAACTCCAGGTCATGGGTAGTGTAGTTCTTCTCGTGTTTTCTCATCTTCCAAGAACCAAATGCGATCACTTCTCTCTCCTACACCAAAACACATCCGAGCATGGTCCCTGATGCATCAGAATAGACCACAAACCATACAACTTCCTCTGGAAGCCTCAAGATGGAGGCACTTGTCAGCCTCTGCCTAAGTACCTGAAAACTCTACCAGCATCTCTTCAACCACACAATGGGTAGCCCCTTCATCGTCAATGTTGAAAGTGGTGCTGCAACTTTGGAGAAGTCTGGCACAAACCTCCGGTAATATTCATCCAAACCCAGGAAAGATCGTACCTCCATCACACTCCTGGGTGGATCCCAAGAAAGTACCACATCAATCTTCACTGGATCTACTGCAACTCCAGCCTCCAATATTACAAGTCCCAGAAAGTGAACCTATTGGATCCGAAACTGGAATTTCGAGAGCTTACCATAAAGCTGGTGCTCTCAGAGTGTCTCCAGTACTACCTGAAAATGGTAGGCTTGCTCCTCCTCAGTAGTCGAGTAGATCATAATGTCTTCAATGAAGACTACAACAAAGAGATAATATTATGGCTAAAATATCCTATTTGTGGGTCCTGTGAGCATAGCTGGAGCATTGGTTATGCCGAATGGAATAAAAAAGAACTCGTAATGGTTGTATCGACACCTGAAGGCCATCTTCTACACATACTTGTCTCTCACTCTGAGCTGGTGATATCCTAGTCTGAGTTCTATCTTCGAGAACCACCATTCTCCCTTCAGTTGGTCAAAGAGGTCTTCAATCCTCAAGAGTGGGTACTTGTTCTTCACAGTCACCTGGTTCAGGTGCTGATAGTAAACACAAAGCCTCAAGCTCCCATCTTCCTTCTTTGCGAACAGAATTGGGGATGCCCAAGGAGAAACATTGGGCTAGATGAATCCCTTCCCCTACAAGTCCCCCAGTTGTACCAGCAGTTCACAAAGCTCCATGGGAACCATCCAATATGCTGGTGTAGATATCATTGTCATCCCGAAGTACAAGTCAATGTAAAACTCCACCGATCTGCAAGGAGGTAGACCCAAAACATCATCAGGGAAGATATTTGGGTACTGGTCCACCAATACAGGATAACATGGACTCTCTACATCAACTGCTCCGAGGGTAAGGCAAGCCAAATTATGAGTGATCGGCTGCACCATCATCCCGTTAAGCTCGTCATGCGCTACAAAGGCTCCCTTCTCACCACTGAAGGTAAACCCGGACCCATACGTGTAGAAACACCGCACTTTGTGCCTAAAACAGTCAATATGGGCCTGGACTGTAGATAACCAGTCCATACCCAAGATGACGTTGTAAGGACTTAAAATCTCTATTAGGAAATCCCTGCTGAAGCTCTCACCTCCCAGAGTAAGCTCACACTACTGACACTAGTGCGTAATCATCGGATCAGCTCCTGTAGGAGTCTCTAGCCATAAGTATCGATCCAACGGCTCCTTCGGAATCTATGAGCTCTGAACAAGGGCAGTGGAATTGAACGAATGAATGGTACCTGTGTCTATAAGAACTGAATTTATAGTGGAGTAGACACAGATTTTACCTCGTATCATCTCTGGAGTGTTGTGATCAGAATCCTCAGCTGCCTGGAGCTAAGCTCTCCCCTATCCACCTACACCCTGCGTTTGGGGTGGACCTCCTGTTGGTGGTGGCAGTAATATATCAAATCATCTCCCACCGCATGTTGCACGGCCAGATCCTCTATCATGCTCGCATGCTCCCAACGGACCTCCTCTGTCGAATCTCTGTCTCTGCCCGGGTGGTCCTTCAACCATCTTCTGATCATCTCAATGGTGGGTCAGACAGTCATGAGTCATGTGACCCTGCCTGCCGCATGTGAAACACTGCATAGTCTGGGCATGTCTGTCTCCACCTCGGGTGCCCTGCACAACAAACTCTGAATCATGTGGTCATCCAGTTGTAGGTCTAGACCACTTGGACCTATGTGACGTCTATCTACTTACAACTATAGAAGACTCTACTACGTGACGACTGGTGGTGGGTATCACTACTGGTGACTGCTCGGTGAGAAAAATCTCCATCTAAAGGGTTCTCTCTAACACCCCTGCCTGCGTCGGGATCTTGAGTGAGATAACAGAAGCCTTGATCTCACACCTAAACCCCTGATCAAAGGTCCGGGCCCTAAAAAATTGGTGTCGCACTATATTTGTGGAGTAGGATGAGAGGTCATTTGACCTCTCTAAGTACTGAGCTACAGTTATGCTGCCCTACTGCAGATGAAGTAGATCTTGTATGCGGACTATGGAAAGAGTCTTTGGGACAAACTCTACCTGAAATAGCATCTCAAATACTTCCCAGAGAAGTTTTAACACACCAATCTTCCATGGTACGCTTCTCTTTGAGTAATACAGCAGTGTGTGTTGTACGCAACTCCGAGATTCCAACACACTTCAACCAATCAAAGTAGTCTTTATGAATAGTAATACCAACTTTTTGAAATTTTATACATTTTATCTTTCAAAATGGACTTCATTTTTGGATTCAGAATATTGAAATTATCTTACGATGAAATTTTTTCACTTTTCGGATAGCATTTATATTTTGATGAATAGTGAAAATTACTAAATTTTAATTAAAAACGTCCTTTTTAATAAAACTAATTAATAGTGATTAATTATGAATTTAAGTGGTCTTAAAGTATATTTAGAATATATTTTTACCATTTAATACAATTTTTTTCATTGTACATAATTTCACAATTTAACCGGACATAAACAAGTATCAATATTTTGATAGTTAATATATCTTAAAAACGCTTTTCGTTTTGACAGCGAGAATTAAATTTAAATTAATTTATGCCACTTCTGTGTTTTGAATTTGGATAAATGGATTCCATATTTGGAATCAGGATGTCCAAATTGTGTAAATAGATAACCTTTATTTTGAGACATTTTGAATAATTACTTCGGTAAATATTTTATTTACCATGGTTAAAGGGTAAATCCGGTAAATAATGTTTAAAAATAATATTACAATAATATACAATTACACTAAAACGTGTCATAACTTTATTAGTGGGAACATGTCCGACCATGGGCATCTATGGGTCGATTTTGGGACCCCATGGCACCACTTTTTGGTGATAAGGACGCTTTATATGAATTAAGTTAATATAAATACAAAAATGAAATAAGCATATATCTTTTTGAAATACAATTTTTACAAAGATTTATATATGTTGGATTTTAGATTAAAAATATTAATTATAAAGATAAAAATATTTCCTACATAGTGGTATTTTATTTATAATTTTTAGACATTGAAAAAGTAAAAATATATATGACACAATAATGATACCGTATTTTTCTTTATTAATGAAAGAACCAATTAATTGATATTATAAATGTTAAAATAAATATAATTTGAAAGTTTTGATGATATACACAAATTTTATTGGTTAATATGACATGTTAGTATTTCTTAAATGAATTTGGTTTGAATTGATAATGTTTTTAAGACTTTAAAAAAAATTAATTATTTAGTAGTGTCAAAATTGACATAAATGAGTTTTTAAAACAATTACTATATTATTAATTTACATTATATTCCTTAAAATCTAATGTTCGGCCAAAGGACTTATATCATTACTGGTGTATCATTAATGGACCACTTTGGGGACGCTGGGAGGTATATAGTAAGTTTATTAACTATATAATATAAAAATACAAAGTGACATGGTAAGTGTCAAACTAATTAACTAAGAGTTAAAACTAATAGAAAAGGTTAATATAATGACCCAAACCTGTATATATTCTATTGGTTGTGTGGTTTTCGACCCATAACCACTTTAACTTTTAAATAATCTACTTTTGAGCCATTAGAAACCGAATATGAATTTATTATAAAATATTATTTCTAGATTTTCCTTAGGTGCCCCTCCTCCCCCTTATAAAAGGACACGACCTCTAACCAATTCTTCACACCTTAAAAGAATTTTGGTTCATCCAACCCCTGCTGGAATACTCTCTCAACATACCTCAATCCAAAATAGAGGCCTTAGATTGATCAAATAGCCAACATAAGGATCCCTTTTGATCAAATCAAAAGGATGAACCCGAAGAAGAGGTAATGTTTTCACCACCTTTTTTCAAGTTCATTTCTTCTTCAACATATTCTTTATTTGTTATTGCCATTGTAAAATAATAAATCCAGTATCTACTATATACTTTGATGTTATTATAAATATGGTACAACCATATTCATTATTCTATCCATCCTTTGAATGAAATGTCACCATAGATGCGTGCGTATGGCTTACCGTCTCCACGTCGTGGTGTAATTGTTATTCAAAATATTATTATTTGGATGGGTATAATAATGATGTGTAATTCATGTAAATAATAAATATGACATGATAATTATTCTGTATATACGATATACCATCCAATTATATATTATTTTAATATCAAAAGAATGATATTGTCGCTCGTGCGTACGTACAGACTACCATCTCCACGAACGTGATGAGATTCATTCCCCATCGTATCCATTCAAGAATAATTATAATTTGATTATTAAAAGTAATGTTTAAGAAATTTATATCATTCTGGATATGAATAAGACACAACCTATCCATAACAAACATGACTTCTGTAACAAAACATATAAAAGAAAGCGAGTAAGTTAACACTCGAAATGACGATAATACTAAAGTATTATTAACAAAGAATTAATATAAGATCATATATGATATCATAATTATGTATATGGTTCTTTTATAGTTTAATAAAAATTATTTAACTATTATAAAACAGGTTAACATACCGCCAACCAAGGAAAAGTACTAGTTAATGGTTTATTTTACAATCTCTTCATTATCAGAGGTTGTTTATACATATTTATCTACTGGGACCTCTTTATCATCCACATCCATGTTTCTTAAAAATGTATTTCAAAACATTCTTAATATTTTATTGAATATGGGTTAAAGTCATTCATACCCTTTTTTGACTTTTTATTATAAGTTTATAAAGGAATCTTTCCGTTGTTTTCCAAACATGGTCCTTTTTAACCTTTTCGAAAGAATTAAGGTAAGAATGTCTTTTGTTTAACATACACGGCGGATTTGGCTATTTTACGCCATTATAAAATCTTAGAATCTTCCCTTACAAGATTATAAGGATATTTTCAAAGTAAATTTTTTATTTTATAATTACGTGACTTTTAAATTATATCCAAAAAAGAGATATTTCTCTCAAATAGTTTTGATTTCATATATGTCAACATCCTTTGAAGGATTTTAATCCTATTTGAAGTTGATTTATTATGATATAAAACTTCCATATTGTATTGAAGTTTTTGTGATGTTTTTAACTATGGATGTGTTATTTTTATACCATTCATGGTTTATGGAGAATGTATTGACATTTCGTATGCTAGTTTTAATACGAATGTTTATGTTATGTTCATACCTGTTCATACAAGGAATGAATTGGACTTAATATGTGATGGGTGGATCCCGCTATAGCTCCTCGATGCATTGGTAGGTATCATGAGACAAACTAGTGTCATGGCATGAGGCCTTGACAAAATCTTATTTGTAGTCTTGGCATGAGGCCATGGCTATGTGGTGATGATAGTTTGACATTATGAATTCCGTCATTATGAAAGAGGTTATTAATATTGCATTTGATTATTCGACTAGTAGAATATCCATGTGAATAATTAAATGGAATTATTTCATTTTATCTATGCCATATTATGCTGATGTTGAAGTTTAAAAGGCTTTTGTTTTAGTTGTACATTTCCTTAGATGTTTTTGTTTATTTATAAAAGTTTACGCTATATTTTTATCCTTACTGAGCATCTAAGCTCACCCCTTTCAATGTTTTATTTTTCCCAGGATGTGAAGAAGTAATTTATGAATGACCTTCAGGGATAATATGAGGGGATATGAAGACAAGATTTTCTTATAGAAGTTTTCATTTTTATGATGTAATGTAAACTTTATGAATGTATCTAGTGTTTACATGGCTACTAAACCAATTGGTCGTTCGAGATTTGATCTTTCTTGTGATCATGCCAATGTTACGGAATAATGCAACGACTCTGGGTAACTAGGGTCCGGGAGTTACAGAAGCATCACCTCCTCGTGAACCTGGAGCATTGAGCTCCACCATCTACCTTCTGCTTCATGTAGAAGGCTAGTGACAAGGATCACCATGATATTAGCTGGTGTCCCTACCAAATGGAAAACTCTCCCCATGGCCTCCATCCAATCCTCAACCACCTGTGGGTCCATCTCTCCCCTAAACATGGGTGGTATCTGGCGTTACAACTCATGCAACACGCTCAAGTGGTGTGCACCCTCTACTTCTGCAGCTGGTGGCATCTGTGGCATAATGGGTAATAGTATCATTGGTGCCTCCATTGGTGACTCTACTGAAAAAGGTCCCTGCACCAAGGCCGCGCCGCTCAGTGGGCTATCAGTGCGTATAACTCTCGGAACTCTAGCTAGCTATCTGCGTGGAGGCATCCTAAAGAGAAAAAGGTGCACTATGGTCAAAAGTTTATACCTGGTGAGCTGACATAAAGAAAACTTTTGAAAACACACATACAAACATTGTTTTCATGCACTAGGTTGGAAATCAAAAGTCAGGGTCCTCGTGTATGGATACTTCTGCTGCCGCACCAACACTGGACTCCCTGAACTGAAAACTACACTCACTACACATAAAACTATTTCTTCATAGAAAAGATCATAGTCCAATGTTCTACGGTATAACTGACTCCTTTGATACCAATTTTTCACGACCTGTCCCTAGGGGCCTATGTCGTGACTACCCCAAGCCCTCCATCCATAGGTCAGGGGCTGGTGACTAGCACCAAAGGCATAACTCCCTAAAACTTGGATGGATTTGAATTTATAACATGTAAACACACAAACAAGCAGTCACACAATTGGATATGAAACACCAAGTAAACTGTATAAAAAAGAGTGATAAAAGTTAATGGGTACAAAATACAAGCCCAACTAGAAATTACAAGTACAACTGTGATACAATACAACTGAAGTATAGGTAAAGTCAGCTGTTGGGTCCTCCTCCGAGGTTCCTACCAGAATGGTACGTACATATCGCCTCCTCATCATTCCTTGTCCGTCTGTCTCCTCCATGTATCTACATGTCGTATGGTCCACCTCTAGGTATCGTCCAGTCTGGGTACTCTTAGCCTCAGTCAGCTCTATCCTTCGTCTTCATCCAACACAACAAGGTGCGGGCATAGCCTGTGTAGGGGTGAGTATAATGATACTCATTAAGGACCACAATACCCTCATGGTCTCACAAAAAATCCACCAGGGATAGGAAAAAAGTTTAAAATCAACAGATAACCCAACTTAGGTTTATTCCCATATATATAGCTAAGTTATCAAATAACTCATCTCAATCATGAGGAAAACATAGAAAAAATGACTCAAATAAAACCAGGATTTTATTCTAAATGTAGTATGAAGTAACATCCCATGTCACATTGTCGAAACCTCGTCTTCTGGAGAACACCTCCTCTATCAAGTACAGTGGGCATGCCGCGACACCAAGGCGCTTCCCACTAACCTTGGACTACTGAGGTACTCCTCATGTCGAGTACCATGGGTCTTCTGTGTCATCAAGGTGCTCGCTATTATGGGTCTTCCATGTCACCAAGTGTGCTCCCCCTCATATCCTGCTGAGGTACTCCTCTTTTCGAGTACCATGGGTCTATCCCGACACCAAGGCACTCCCCACTGTGGGTCTGGCAGGACACCAAGGTGCTCCCCACTCGGCTAGTCGAGTAACTCTGAGTCGAAAAGGTCAGCAGCCGTCAGGTCTCTGCCATATAGTAGGTCTCTGAACTATGATCTCTCATATCCGGGAGGATCCTCTGTAACATCCCAATGTTCCACAGTACGATTCTCTTGGAATAATACAGTAGCGTGTGTGGTATGCGACTTCGAGATTCTAACACACCGCGACCAATTAAAGTAGCCGTTATTGATAGTAATACCTAATTTTTGAAATTTTATAAATTTTATCTCTCAAATTGGACTTCATTTTTGGATTCAGAATATCGAATTTAGCCTATGGTGAAATTTTGGTACTTTTCGGATAACTTTTATATTTTGATGAATAATGAAAATTACTAAAATTTAATTAAAAACAACTTTTTAAATAAAAATAATTAATAGCGATAAATGATAAATTTGAGTGGTTTTAAAGTTTATTTGGAATATATTTTTACCATTTAATACAATTTTGGTCATTGGACATAATTTCACAATTAAACCGGACATAAACCAGTGTTAATCTTTTGATAGTTATTATATCTTAAAAACACGCTTTATGTTTTGACAGCGGGAATTAATTTTAAATTAATTTATGCCACTTGTGTGTTTTGAATTTGGAAAAATGGATTCCATATTTGGAATCAGGATGTCCAAATTTCTTAAATAGGTAACTTTTATTTTTAGCCATTTTAAATAATTACTTTGGTAAATATTTTATTTACCATGGTTAAAAGGTAAATCTGGTAAATAAGGGTTAAAAAATAATATCATAATAATAATAATTTACCCTAAAACGTGTCCTAACCTTATTTTTGGATACATGTCTGACCATGAGAATATATGGGTCGATTTTGGGACCCCATGGAGCCACTTGTAGATGATAGTGACCCTTTATATTAATTAAGTTAAAGTAAATACAAAAATGACACAAGCTTGTATCTTTTAGAAAAACGATTTTTACATAGAGTAATATATGTTATATATTCAATTATAAATATTAATTCGAAAGCTAAAAATATTTTCTTCATAATGGTATTTTATTCATAATTTTTAGACATTAAATAATTAAATTTATTTATGACACAATGATGATGTTGTAATTACCGTATTAATGAATGATTAAGATAATTGATATTATAAATACCCAAATAAATATAAATTGAGTCTTTTTATAAATTCCCATAATTTAATTGATTACTATGATATATTAGGATAGTTTATATAAATTGTTTTTGAAGTAATAATGCTGTTATTCATTTATCAAAAACAAAATACCCAATAGTATCAAAATTGACATAAAAGTGTTTTTAAAACAAATATTATATTATTAATTGATATTCAATTCCTAAAAATCTAAGGTTCTGCCAAAGGACTTATATCATGATATTTGTATAATTAATGGACCACTTGGGGGTCTCTTAGAGTTATATAATATGTTTATTATATATATAATATAAAAATACAAAGTGACAAGGTAAGTGTCAATCAAATTAACTAAGAGTTAAAACTAAAAGATAAGTTTAATATAATGACCCAAACATGTCTAAATTCTATTGGTTGGTTGTTTTTCGTCTCATACCCACTTTAACCTTTAAATAATACACTTTGGAGCCATTACAAACCGAATATTAATTTATTATAAAATAATATTTCTAGATTTTCCTAAGGTTCCCCTCCTCCACCTTATAAAAGGACACCGCTTATAACTAATTCTTCACACCTTCAAAGCCTTTTGGATAGGACAAAACCTGCCAAAATACTCTATAAACTTCCCTAAATTCAATCTAGAGGACTTATATTTATCAGAAATCCAACCTAGAGAGCCCTTTTGGTCAAATAAAAAAGAAGAACCCAAAGAAGAGGTAATGTTTTCACCACTAACATTCAAGTTCCTTTATTCTTCAACTTCTTCTTTCTTTGTTATTTCTATTCTAAAATAATAAATCCAGTATATCCTATATAATATTATGTTATTATAAATATGGTTCATCCATATTCATTATTCTATCCATCCATTTAATGACATGTCACCATACGTGCGTACATACGGCTTGCCGTCTCCACGTCGTGGTGTAATTGTTATTCAATACATTATTATTTGAATGGGTATAATAATGATGTGTATTTGATGTAAATAATTAATATTAAAATTATAAGGATTTTTTATATATGATATACCATCCAATTATATATAATTTTAATATCAAAAGAATGATATTTTCGCTTGTGCGTACGTACGGATTACCGTCTCCACGACGCAATGAGATTAATTTCCAAGTTCACCGTTCCTCGATGATTATAAAAATATATATTACTAATAAGTATGTAATATATGACATAATAATGCTACTGGAGATATATATATTTATATATATAAGTATTTATGTACTTACATATATCTCATTCACTTACTTCTGTTCAATACTATATGAAAACAGAAACAGCGTTTATGCGTACGTACGGACTACCATCTCCATAAACGGTGTTTTCCATTTCATATATATGTCTATTAAACATATTTATAATCTAAATATATATTATATATTTATCATGTTTTATATTCTGGAAGTACATAAATCATGATCTAAGTGATACAATCAAGAGAAACAAGTTAAAACAGGTAAGATAAAGAAAGCGATTGTTACCCAGAATGTTAATTTAACATAGAGATTATTTTTAAATGGGTAGTATAAAGTCATAAATGAATAATTTATTATATTATAAATATTTATATGGTTCTGTTATAACTTAATAACATACTACGATCTTCGTAAAGGAGGTTAAACGTACCCTTGACTAAAGGAAAGTGTAAGGTAATGGGTTTTCATCTCACTCTTTATTCCCGTGAGATTCATGCCATATTGCCACTATTACCTTTTTTGTGGTGTATATACAGGAAATAATTGTATTCTATGTGATATAAACATTAATTTATTTTTTATTTACATATTCATTGTATGATTCCCCTTTCATGGGTTGTATTTTTCGTAAGATACCAAATTTGTAAGGGTTAATTCCTCAATCTCATTATTTTCCGAGATTGTCTATGTGTGTGTATTTACTGGGACATTTTTATAATCCATGTCCATTTTTAATATGAATGACTTCAAAATGATGATTTTAAGGATTTTTAAAGGTACTCTTTATCAAGATCAAAATTTCAAATGTTTTAAATTTTTATCTTTCCAAATATTTTTAATTAATGTCCATGTTTTCGAAATGATTTTAAGGATTTATTTATATGGACATGAATGTTTTGAAATGATAATTCTTTTAAAAAGTATCAAAGTGGTATGGGACACTTTGATTCAAAAATCTCTTTTAAATTACTTCCTTTATAAATGTGTTGCATTTAAATGATTTTAAAAAAAGTATATTTCTCTAAAAAAGTTGTACTCATCATTTTCAACTATGTCAGCATCCTCTACTAGATATTACTTTCGATTGAGGTTGATTTATTATAAAACAAAATTACTTATTGTATTTAATGAGTTATGATATTTTTGACTATGGATGTGTTATTTTTATACCATTCATGGTTTATGTGGAAAGTATTGACATTTAGTATTCTAGTTTTAATACGAATGTCTTTGTTATGTTTAAACCTTTTCATATGAGGAATGCAATGGAATTAGTAAGTGACGGGTGGAGCCCGCTATAGATCCTCGATGCATCAGTAGGTCTCACGAGACAAACTAGTTTCTTGGCACAAGGCCATGAAAAAATCTTATTTGTATTCTTGGCACGAGGCATTGGCTACGTGGTTATGATAGTCCAGCATTATGCATTCCATCATTATGAAAGTGGTTAGTGATATTGAATGTGATTATTCGACAAGTAGAATATCCATGTGAATAAGTAAATGGAATTATTTCATTTTATTTTTTTCATATTATGCTGATGTTCATGTTTAAAAGGCTTTTGTTTTAGTTATACATTTCCTTAAATGTTTATGATTTTTTATGAATGTTTCTTCTATATTGCTTACCCTTACTGAGCGTTTGAGCTCTCCCCTTTCTATGTTTTATTTTTCCCAGGATTCCAAGAAGTGTATTGTGATTGATATGCAGGGTTATGCCAATGGGAATAATGGAGTTAATGAAGATTATTTATGTATTTTTGTATGTCTTAAAGTGAAATGTAACATTCATGTATGTAATCTATTTTCCAAGACTGCTAAACTGATCGGTCCTTCGGGACTTGATTCCTTTTAATCATGCCAATGTTATGTAATAATGCACCAACTCTGGGTAACTGGGGTCGGGGAATTATAGTTGGTATCAGAGGAAGTTTATCAATAACTTTGAAAACTAGATTTAGATAAACTCTGATTAGAGCACCTTACCCTAAGATAGACTTTGAGGATTATTATAGAAGAACATTTTAAAATTTTGGTGTTTTAGAGATTTTGTGAGTTTTATGGGCAATAAATCCCTGTCTGGATACGAGCAGGTAGAGGCGGCTCTGGCACAGATGTACCTAAGGGTAAAACACGAAAACACCTCTTTTAGCTAGACTCGAATGGGAACTGGTGCATGACAATGGGAGTTGCTTTACTCTTGGTTAAGACACTCCCGAGGGATATGCTTAGGATAATTATCATTTTATTTACAAACCATTATGGAGGGTTTATGAATATATACTTCCTCAAAGAAAACATTTTTATGATTATGGATTATATCCATTAACTCTTTAATATATGTTAAGTGTTTTACAAGTTTGGGATTTGGTATTGTTATTCATAAACTAATCTAGTGTATGACATTGTTTAGAAAGTGCGTCCAGTAGAAAGAATGAGAACTCCAGAAATACACACGATCCAAAGAGTAAGAAGGATCATATCTTTCATGGTCTTAAGCCATAATTTAGAAGGGAAATAGTCTCCCACATATAATCATCATATATAGAAATAGTATCATGTGTTGATAAGATAAGTAAAGAGTTCTTGGATTCCTATGTATTCGAAGTGAAGCCAGAGAAGAAAAGGATGGTAGAGACAAGGATATATAAAGGGAAGAAGGGAAAGAATGATTTTCCGATATGTGATAAATGTGGAATGAATCACCTTGGTGAATTCTTGAAGGGAATGAGAGTTTTTTATAAGTGTGGAGAGAAAGGACACCAAGTAAGTGATTACAATGGTAAGAAAAAGTTTTCAAATGTACAATGCTTCATCTGCAAGGAGTTGGGACACTACACAAACCAATGTCCAAATCATCAGAGTATGCACCAAATGATGCTATTGGATAATAATCAAGTTATGATACTACCTCAGATGAAGAGGAATGACTTGTGTTCTTATGTTGTTATTATAGAATTATTTTATTTGAGTGTTGTATCAACAGTATACTGGTTACATGAATTATTGAGATAATTAAGGATTGTACTGCAGTACTATTTTTACTGAGGATTTGAGATTTTATGGTACTAAGAAAAGTGACTCTACAGAGAGTTAAACATTTTTGTAAATTACATGGTTGAAGGAAAGATAAACATTAATATGGTCCAAATATTGAGGTACTGATTTCGGAATAAGATATGGTTGATTTGGGTAAATTATATTGGATATTCTTGACTGCCTTGAACCCGATTAAAGATTTGTATATTCCATCATTGTCGGAGATTACAACATTTTTGGATGGATTCTATATGGAATAATGGAGCATGAATGTAATCAATAAGTTTTATGGTAATTCAGGATTTTTCAGTGTTTTAAATGAATACATGATGAAGGTATTCGCATGCTATTACAGGGTAAAAAGGTTCTACATTATGTTTACCTTTCATATAAATTTTGTACATAGATTTTACAGAAGTATTTTGAATAGGTCTAAAGGTTGTAATGGATTATGTTTGAAAGGTTATTTTGGGATTTTTATAAAATGATAACACATAGACTGTGTGACGACCCGTCATGTTGGACAAAGATGCGGGAATCGAACCCACAACCATAGTGCAATTGGGATTTATCGCCTACCACTAGACTATGTGATGTTCCTGGATGGTATAATGTAGTTTATTTTAAAGGTTCATATTTTTGAATTATAAATTCATTTTATTTGGAACCCTCTACGATTAGAATAAATAGAGTATTTTTGAGTTGTATTATGTTTTTTGGTGAAAGATGAGTTTGTGGTAGAAATTTACTAATGGATAAAACTCTAATTATAAAATTAGTATATCTCCCTATGATCTTATACAATCTCATAAATAAATTTCTCAACATTAATAAATGGAACTTAGAACAAAAATGTTGTCCTAGATGGTACCTTAGATCATCACAAATTTATGGCTTCTGGATTGTTGGCCTTTTCATAGCCATGTTCTCTACCACTCTCCATCAGATATTGATGGTTATATTTCTCTTCCATATCAATATTTTCCTACATGTAACCCTAGTATGTGTTATTTTTGGTAACCTTCATACTTAACACTCTTTATTTTAAATAGAGGCCTCATTAATCCATTTTTCGATGTGGGATTTTGACTAAGATGTTTTGATATGTCAACCCCAAGTTTCCAATACCGAGCATAAATTTTGAGGACACAATTTATTGAAAGAGGGGAGAATGTAACACCCCAAGCTTCCATGGTACAATTCTCTTTGAATAATACAGTAGCGTGTGTGGTACGCAACTTCGAGATTCTAACACACTACGACCAATTAAATTATCCATTATGAATAGTAATACCTAATTTTTAAAATTTTATAAATTTTATCTCTCAAAATGGACTTCATTTTTCGATTCATAATATCGAATTTATCCTAAGGTGGAATTTTGGTACTTTTTGGATAACTTTTATATTTTGATGAATAGTGAAAATTACTAAATTTTAATTAAAAACAACTTTTTTAATAAAAATAATTAATACTGATAAATTATTTATTTGAGTGATTTTAAAGAATATTTATAATATATTTTTACCATTTAATAAAATTTTGGTCATTGGACATAATTTCACAATTAAACCGGACATAAACAAGTGTCAATCTTTTGATAGTTATTATATCTTAAAAAGACACTTTTTGTTTTGACAACTGGAATTAATTTTAAATTAATTTCTGCCACATCTATGTTTTGAATTTGGAAAAATGGATTGCATATTTGGAATCAGGATGTCCAAATTTCATAAAAATGTATCTTTTATTTTTATACATTGTGAATAATTATTTCGGTAAATATTTTATTTACCATGGTTAAAGGGTAAATCCGGTAAATAATGGTTAAAACATAATATAATAATAATAATAAATTACCCTAAAACAAGTCCTAACTTTATTTTTGGATACATGTCCGACCGTGGGCATCTTTGGGTCGATTTTGGGACCCCATGGAGCCACTTGTAGATGATAGTGACACTTTATATTAATTAAGTTAAAGTAAATACAAAAATGACAAAAGCTTATATCTTTTAGAAAAAAAAATTAACATAAGGTTATATATGTTATATTTTTGATTATAAATATTCATTAGAAAGACAAAACTATTTCCTATATAATTTTATTTTATTCATAATTTTTACACATTAAATTATTTAATTTATTTATGACACAATGATGATGCAGTAATTACCGTATTAATGAATGATTAAGATAATTGATATTAAAAATTCCAAAATAAATATAATTTGATACTTTTTATAAATTCCAGTAATTTTATAGGTTACTATGACATGTTAGGATTGTTTATATAAATTTTCTTTGTAGTAATAATGTTGTTATGAATTTATCAAATACAAAATACCCAGTAGTTTCAAAATTGACATAAATGAGTTTTTAAACCAAATAATATATTATTAATTGATATTCAATTCCTAAAAATCTACGGTTCATCCAAGAGACTTTTATCATGATAGTTGTATCATTAATGGACCACTTTGATCTCTCACATAGGTATATAGTATGTTTATTAACTATATAATATAAAAATACAAAGTGACATGGTAAATGTCAAACTAATTAACTAAGAGTTAAAACTAAACGATAAGGTTAATATAATGAACCAAACCTGTCTAAATTCTTTTGGTTGAGTGATTTTCGACCCATCCCCACCTTAAATTTTAAATAATCTACTTTGGAGCTATTATAAACCGAATATTAATTTATTATAAAATAATATTTCAAGATTTTCTTAAGGTGCCCCTCCTCCCCCTTATAAAAAGACACCACTTCTAACCAATTCATCACACCTTCAAAGCATTGTGGTTCGTCCAAACCCTACCCAAATACTCTATCAACATACCTCACTTCAATCTATAGGCCTTAGTTTTTTCAAAAATCCACCCTAGGGAGCCCTTTTGATTAAATCAAAAGGAAGAACCCGAAGAAGAGATAATGTTTTCACCACCCTCTTTCAAGTACCTTTCTTCTTCAAATTCTTCTTTCTCTATTATTTATATTCTAAAATAATAAATAAAGTACCTCCTATATAATTTGATATTATTATAAATATGTTACATCCATATTCTATCCATCCATTGAGTGACATGTTACCATACGTGCGTACGTATGGCTTACCGTCTCCACGTCGTGGTGTAATTGTTATTCAATGCATTATTATTTGGATGGGTATAATAATGATGTGTATTTGATGTAAATAATTAATATGACATTATAAGGATTCTGTATATATGATATACTATCCAGTTATATATTATTTTAATATCAAAAGAATGATATTTTCGTTTGTGCGTACATACAGATTACCGTCTCCATGACGCGATGAGATTCATTTCCATGTTCACCATTCATCGACGATTATAAAAATACATATTACTAATAAGTATGTAATATATGACATAATAATGCTACTGGAGATATATATATTTATATATATAAGTATTTATGTACCTACATATATCTCATTCACTTACTTCCGTTCAATATTATATGAAAACAGAAACAGCGTTTATGCGTACGTACGGACTACCATCCCCAAAAATGGTGTTTTACATTTCATATATATGTCTATTATACATATTTATATTCCAAATATATATTATATATTTATCATGTTTTATATTCTGGAATTACTTAAATCATTATCTAAGTGATACAATCAAGAGAAACAAGTTAAAACACATAAGATAAAGAAAGAGATTATTATCCGAAATGTTAATTTAACATGGAAATTATTATTAAATGGGTAGTATAAAGTCATAAATGAATCATGTATGATATCAAAAATATTAATATGGATCTGGTATAATTTAATAACATACTACGATCTTCATACAGCAGGCTAAATGTTCCCTCGACTAAAGAAAATTGCAAGGTAAGGGGTTTTCATCTCACTCTTTATTCCCATGAGATTCATGCCATATTGCCACTATTACCTTTTGTGTGGTGTATGTACTGCCCATAGTTTTATTCTTTGTATAATAAAATTTAATTTACGTGTATTTACATATTCATTGTATGATACCCCTTTCATGGGTTGTATGTTTCGTAAGATACCAAATTGGTAAGGGTTAATTCCTCAATCTCATTATTATCCGAGATTGTTTATGTGTATGTATTTACTGGGAAATTTTTATCATCCATGTCCATTTTTCATAAAAAAGATTTCAAAATGATTATTTTATGTATTTTGAAAGGTAACCTTTATCAAGATCAGAATTTCATATGTTTTAATGATTTATCTTTCTAAATCTTTTTAATTAATGTCCATGTTTTCAAAATGATTTTAAGGATTTATTTATATGGACATGAATGTTTTGAAATGATAATTCTTTTCAAAAGATTCAAAGTGTTATGTGACACTTTGATTCAAAAATATATTTTAAATTACTTCCTTTATAAATGTGTGACTTTTAATTGATTTTACAAAAAGGCTATTTCTCTCAAAAAGTTTTACTCATCATATTCAACTATGCCAGCATCCTCTACTGGATATTATTTTCGATTGAGGTTGATTTATTATAATACAATATTAATTATTGTATTTAACTAGTTATGAAATATTTTAATGTGGATGTGATATTTTTATACCATTCATGGTTTATGGAGAATGTATTGACATTTCGTATTCTAGTTTTAATACGAATGTTTATGTTATGTTTAATCCTTGTCATATGGGGAATGCATTGGACTTCATAAGTGACGAGTGGAGCCTGCTATAGCTCCTTGATGCATCGGTAGGTCTCATGAGACAAACTAGTATCTTGGCACGAGGCCTTGACAAAATCTTATTTATAGTCTTGGCACGAGGCCTTGGCTACGTGGTTATGATAGTCTGGCATTATGCATTCCATCATTATGAAAGTGGTTAGTGATATTGCATGTGATTATTCGACTAGTAGAATATCCATCTGAATAAGTAAATGGAATTATTTCATTTTATTTTTTCCATATTATGCTGAAGGTCAAGTTTAAAAGGATTTTGTTTTAGTTATACATTTCCTTAAATGTTTATTCTTATTTATGAAAGTTTTTGTTGTATTTGTTACCCTTACTGAGCGTTTGAGCTCACCCCTTTCTATGTTTTACTTTTCCCAGGATTCCAAGAATTGTATTGTGACTGATATGTAGGGTTAATCCAAGGGAATAATGGAGTTCATAAATATTATTTATGTTGTTTTGTATGTATTAAAGTGAAATTTAACAATCAAGTTTGTAATCTATTTTCCAAGACTACTAAATTGATCAGTCCTTTGGGACTTGATTCCTTGTAATCATGCCAATGTTATGTAATAATTCACCGACTCTGGGTAACTGGGGTTGGGGCATTACATCCTCTCCACGAGCTACTGGTCAATAATCTAACTATCACGAAGTCCCATGAAGAAGTATCTCCAAGGACCGCCACGTCATTTGGGTCTCAACGCAACAGACGGCGCGTCAATCATACGCCTAGTCTGTGAGTCAATAACCTTTTAGTCCCAGGGGCCTGGTTGGATTCGTGCTCGATCCAACCTGACCATACCTCAACTATATCGAAAACTCTAGTAGGGTATACTCAAAGGGACCTTCTCACTCCCAGATTTCTAGCGCCGCTGACAGTTCATCAAACGGTTGTCTGGCGCCATAGATATGTTCGAGAGAGCATAAATTAGTCGTAGTGGGCCCGGGTTCAGTCCGATCCGGTCAGACCGACCAAGCCAGACCTGTTGGGTCTGGCATGGCCCATTGGGATTCAAGGCCTATTGGGTTCTGACCAACCCATTGGGTCTGGCCCAGTAGGTCGTGAGGGGTAGCGAAGATCCGCGAGGGCTGCTCGACTGTGGAGGGTGTCGCAAGGGTACGAGGTCGCGGGGTGACTCAGAGGGTCACGGGCGGTGCGAGATGGGGTGGTACGGAGGGACGTGGGCAGTGCAGCCGCGGTGGCTTAGCCAGCGGGTGGAACAATTGGGGTGGCTTGGCCGGTGGGAGGCGCAGCCGGCGGGCGGCGGGGCTAGGGTGGCTCAGTCGGCAAGCCGTGTGGCTGGGGTGGCACGGCCAGCGGGCGGTTGGGCCGGGACGGCACGGCTGGTGGGTCGCGCGGCTAGGGCGGCTCAGCCGGCGGGTGGCCGAGCCAAGGCATAGGGCTGGTTCAGCCTGGGGTGGTGCGGCGCAGTGAGGGTGTGCAGTCGGTTCACCCAGGGCGGGCCGGAGCTTTGCAGAGGCGGCGCGGGTCGCAGGGGCTGTGTGTGGCGGCGCCATTGCCATCACCACCTTCATCGTCTTCGTCGCCTTCCTCTATTCCAAAGAACACCACAATGAAGAAAGATTAAGGGGGTCATGCCATGTTTGTTCGGCCCACACCCTCCACATTTAGAGTGGTAGCATAAGTCTTAGCAAGAAAGAAGAATGAATAGCTTACAACTTCCCGCAACATTTCAATCACAAACCACAAATGAGACAAACTATGAATATGGGAAAAGAATTATCACGCAAATAATCATCCAACCAGATCATTTTTTGACATCGAAAAGAAATTAATAAGGTGAAGTCGTTGACGTTCGTCTCGTCCGCCACACACCTCCAATTCTGGGATAGTGCGTCAGTTCGTCGGAGTTGAAGATGAGGGTGTCCCATGTCGGAAGAAGTCACGAGGAAAAAGGTCGAAGGAGGATGGTGTTCTTCGTCAGTGGATCATTCTTCCTTGGAGAGCTTTTCTCCCAAGGCTTATCTCTTTGCCAATGTTTCCACCAAAATGAAATGTGTGAAAAAATAATAAATTATGTAATTTATTATTTTGTTGGAAGAATTCAAAAAGTTTCATTAATTATGGGCGTGGAATAATTAAAGCATGAGGGTTGGCACAATTCATTGTGAAAGAAACCCAAGAGGCTCCTCTAGATTAATGTGGGAGTTTAGAGGTTTTCCACTCCCACCATTAATAGGGGTCGGGTGGTCCCCACCCCCAAAACCAAATTTGGAGGTTTTGAGATCTTGGGTGGTCCCCACCACAATAAATCTAGAAGATGAGGTTTAGTTCCAGTGGACCCCACCTCCCCACACCCACATGGGTGTTGTAAATAAAAATAAAATTTCACACACTTTTACATTTATTTTATTCCTTCACATAAATCCCAAAAATTATCATTCTCCCTCGACCACCTGTCGTCGAGGTGAATGTCTCTTTAAGTGAATATTCACGTTGTGAGTTCAGCAGTGCCCTCAGATTTTAATTCCAAGCACCGTCTCAAAAGTTAAAAAAACCCGCTCGAACATTTACTGAACATACCAGAACAAAAGTTCAGAAATTAATTACGGGCACATCGGTCCTGGGAATCACGTGCCGTCAATTTTGGCAGACTCATAATGTTCCCATATATTTTAAAAAAAATTAATGGAAATTCTGGGTCATTACATCTGTATCCGCCTATTGTGTCAAGTGATGTAGTCACAAGGATTAAACTATACTATTTTAAAAAAAATCAAATTTTGATATGTGTTTGAAGAATCATTATCCTATCCTAACCAAGTTATGTCAGAACGATTCCAAATATCTCTTTGAGTTAGTGACTCAACTCATTCAACCCGAAATGATGCATCACATCCAAGATGATGATATCGATAATAAAATAATAAGTGGTGAGATAGAATCCATGATGTATTTTATAGAAGTAATGCAATATGCCTTTCTATTAGTATTGATGATCTGCTTGAAAGAATTTAAAATCATACCATAGTGGCCTCTTGTTTTAGTGCTCCTCCTCTAGTTTTTTATACTGAAGTGTTCAGACCTATTGTCAACCAAGAGTTCAGAGATAATTCAGTTAGTGATTATATTATTATGCATTATAAACTCTTAGAAACCTTGAGTGGGATAATATATAATATTAATCATTTACATAAGTTTATTACCTCTTATTATCATGGAATGAAATTAGACTAGGAGACTATCACCATGGATATTAATTATTATCATTCAAGTATCAATACCAAGCATAGAATGGATGATAATTTCATGTTCCTAGAAGAAAAAATGATTTTCACCGTATCAATAAATATTTTAAGGAACATGTGAGGAAATTTAAGGAGATGACTCTTATGTTGAGTCATTTTGTGGATGAAAAATGTGAACTGTTCAATGTAATGGATGGAGGTTTTTAAATCATTATGGATTTCATCAGACTAATGAATCCGTTTTTTCCTGTTCAAGGCAGTGTATTTGTTGCTTAGGATCTATCCCTGTTACTAAAAAACTATCATTTAGACCAGAAGTGACCATAAATCCTCGTACACATTTTCCTACCGAGTTACAACCTTTTCTTTTTTCCTCCAGCAAATGCTATACAATTGGTCATGCTGGTTATTATTTTGGATGATAATCCTCCTAGAACTATCACTAGACTTCAAACTCATGTTCTATATAATTTTCCTACATCATCTTTGGATCATGTTGCTTCAGATCCAGATATGGTCAATGGAAAGGGAAAACCATCACTATATCCTATTCCCCAACATTGATGGTTTCAAGTAAAAAATATTATTTTTATGGTAATACTCTTTTTTAATTACATTATTATTGAAACATTATACATTAAAATTGATAATCTGTATCAATATATTTTTTTACTACATATACTGTTTCTATTTTTTTCTCCTTAAATTTTTGATAATCCAAAAGGGGGAAAATACTAGTACAGAATTTATTTTAGATCACTTTTTTACATATTCCATTTCTATTTACTTTGATAATTTTTATTTTTTTCTCTTATTCCATTTAATACTTGATAGTTATATTTATTTTCTCATCATTTATCTATGTTACCATCTTCACATACTGTTAATACTATGATAGGTTTTATATTTGTGATACCCTTGATGCCCAAATTTGTGATCATCAAAATGGGGAATATTGTTGAACCACATGTTTGAATGATCACAAAATCATGATTATAATGAATCTAATTAATTTGATGTTATCGATAATTTTTTTATAATCTGATACAAGTGCTAAAACTGACCAATTATGAGTCATCTCTATTCACTATTAAGGATCATTCATTGATGAGGTTAAGACGTTATCAACACATCACACTACTAAGGAAGTGTCACCATCTGAATAAGAACTTAACACAAGGATGTCAAACCAATAAATTAGAAAATTGACACTGTCTGATACACCATATCATATGAGTCATAGTTTTCCATGACTCACCATTATCATATAAATCTCACCATGTATAAAACATCAAATGATGAAACACCGCTATAATATAAAATCAGTAATGTATGAGGTACTATCATGATATATCACCATCAAGACATCATGCTTCCAAAACATAAATTTGGAAAAGTTTGAGACATTTCCAAATTTACATAAAGCTATACAGACCTACCATTAGATGAATCAAAACCAGAGGATTCACTGCTAGATATAAAATTTTGACAATTATATGACACCACTAGCTTTGTGTCACCATTGTAATGAGCCACCACATGTTTGAGCCACTACCACTATTTCTAGACATAATCATTTCATTTAAATATTTTATAATTTGTATATTTTTGAAGTTAATTCTGATTCGTATTTTAATTATTTTCTCTGCAAAGATCGATAGAATAAATTGAAGAGGATGTCAGATGTGTTTTATGAGGAAAAATAATATACGGATGTGCATTGATATTATCTTTATTATTGTTGCTAATAAAGTAATATGACTCTCCCTCGTGTGTATACATATGACCTATATAGTTATCTTGCTTAGATCTCACACTTTATTAACAAACACATAATGATGAGGAACTGAACTACTATATCTCGGAAACACTCAATTGGGGAAGGCCAATCTCAAACACATTTTCTACTTCCCTCCAGTCAAGAAAAAGATATTAAGACATTCTATAATAATGATGGTTTTCATTAGAATATGACTCAATATACTTTTGGAAGTAATTTTCATGAGTTATGAACTATAATACAACATTCCAAGCATTTCTATCTCTATACTATTTAGATTTCTCATTTTTGTTTATTAATTCTTACATTCTCAGTAGTGTGTGTGCATACTCTGTTTTATTACATGCACATCGTCTCATGTGATGAACTACAAGATACAAGATATCTCTTATTTACTCTTATTATTCCTATACTACCATGTATAATTGTGATAGAGGTCCTCATGTGACCTGTTGTTTTTGTACTCCCATGTATAAAAGTGGAAGAGGCCATGTGTGACCTGGACAGTTTGTAAACCATTGTAAAACCTGATCCAGGTTGTATATCAACTTTTTTATTTTATATAAACTGGTTGTTGGAGGCTGATCTTCAAGTGGAGAGGAAAAATTCCCAGCTTGAGACTGAACCTCTTATTTCAAATTTCTACTATGTGTTTTTTTAGTTTATTTCAACTTTAAAATATAAACTATATTGATATAACTAAAAATAATACATCAATAGTTAATATTTATTAGTGTTTTTATAAAAATTTTAAATATCTAAATTTATTTAAATGGGAAAAGTAATATTTTATATAACTTACCTAAGAACTAATAAATCCTTAAGAATCCTTTTGAATGATTATAACTTATAACGATATAGTATATTGAAATTGGTGGATTTCAAATTAATTATCTGAAAATAGACATTTTTATTGGATACTCAATTCACCTTCCTCTTATGATACTAACTCTAGATAATATACTTGAAATTTATAGAAGTAATTAGAGGGTTATAGCCCCATGATATCTATTCCCCATATGAAAAATTACCAAGAGTATTTTTTAATGTGTAACTATTCTGGGTGGTTGATTTTTAAAGATAACATTTATTTGAAAAGATTATAACTTTTTGTGAACATCATGCAGAGTAACATCATTGATGTTTAGAAGTACCCAAGTATTTTGATTTTATGGAAGAGTTTGGCTCATGATTGGTTAGATCCACATGCATTATCATGGAATTATTTCGTAACAACGAGGGTGTGTCCCTATTTAATTCACCAAATGAGGCCTCTATCCAATACCCATTTTTAGGGGGAATTCATGGAGTTATTCATTATAAAGGATGATTTTTTCTACGGACTAATGGATCTAATCCAACATAGCAAGATCAAGTGGAAGCATCCATCTTTGGAGGCAATCTATTGTCATAGAAATCCATCCAATAAGGGCATCAGTATGTGAAGTTAAATTCTCTCCCATATTTTTTAACTTTATTAATATTATTCAAATCATTACTGATGAATAGAGATACCACCCTATGAAGAGTTATGCGAATGAATATATTATTATGACCAAGATATTTTGATGTTGTAGCTTCATTGGCTAGTGCGTATTCTTGGTTATTTTATGAAGAAATAATGTGAAACATAATTGGTTTCAAGGGGAATTTATACATCAAGACTCAAACATAAAAAATAATGTAATTTTTTTTCTTCCATTTTCTGTAATAATCACCATTTATTTTATATTCTAATAACTATGAATCACACTTCATATTTGAACAGGACACCAATATCTACTGATCCAGTTCTAATCACTTGATTTGGGCTTGATGTTCTACCTCATTATTGTCATATCAATATAATGATAAAAACTAATGATGAATAAATTATTTCATTGAGTAAATAATTAAAATCCCTAAGACTTATTAATAGAGCTTTGGATTTTCAATCATTCTTCCAGTTTGGATTTTGGAGGTATAATATAATACATATCCCATGATTGGGAGGTTTCATGGAAAAAAGAAAACATCTTTACTAGGGAGATATGTGTCTAACATGGGATTTCTTAATATAGGGTTTATTAATATGAAATAATTTAATTATTTCTCTTTTATGATGTTTCAAGATATAAACAAGATGTATAACTATACTCGATTGAAAACCCATCATGACAAATTCCTAGTTATAATTAGATAATAAATGATGTATTCGAGTAGATCAACATGATATATTATATAATACTAGTGTCATAGAAAGCAATTTATTAGATATTGAAATAAAACTATAAATGAAAGGAAATTATTCCTAATGTCTCAATATCAAGTCGCAATATCTGTCATTATTCTATTGAGATAATATACATGTTTCTCCTTGCCTTCATAATTCATCTATGTGAGAATGGAGTTGATTGAACTCTCCATTATTGCTCATAGAGGACGATAGGTTTACATTATGAAAGTGGAATGAAAATTAGTGGATATTGAATAGATATATTGATATCATTGAAGGATTTATAGTAATATCTATCCCACTAGTACAAAACCCCAAACTACATTAAATTAATGAAGGGAAAGGACTTGTGACAATATTAGCTTTGAAATTAATGATATAGGTGAGATTTAATTAAAGAAAACTCAACTATTTAATGCTTATAGGAGGGGATATATTAATTATCTCCTTGGTTTTTCTATAGTAATATCCAATTATTGAAGCTATGTAATTATCCTAATGTTACCCCAATAATACATTTCAATGGATTCATTTTAATGTTATGTTATTACAGTTTGATAAAACATGTGTGATTATTGGAAACATGATAACATAATGTTTGTTAATTCACCACAATATCATATTATTAAAATTATATAGTGTTCCTCTAGAAGTACCTGAATATATAATTCATGGAACAATATGTGGTACAAGAATTCTTCAAGACAAATGGAATTACAAGGTAGAAATACTCCCACTAGGGAACCCTAAAGTTAGTGGACTCATCATCTGTTGGGACTATCTTGATATAGTTATAGAACCAATAACTATCCATGAAAGATAGATCCTAGAATATGGTTATTACATTGATCATCAATTCTATGATCAAGATTGTTAAATCCTCTTTTGGATGTTTTCGGTTGAGATCCCTGATATAAATATTTATTTTTGTTGAATCGGATGATTTTAGTGGGCCAATTTTCATATTAAAATTTCTAAATGAATGTTTCCTTGATCATCGTACCAACTTTAAATTCTACCTTGGGATAATGGGCTAGATGCATTCTTCCTACTAACTTCGTATAACCACAGTGTTCATATGGAAAACCTGGATGATGGGTCACCACATCATATTCTAATTTACAACTCAATATAGTTCCATGGGAACACATGTCTATGATTTTTTAGGAAGGGTATGTAATTTATTTCTTCATTAGGTGTTATGGAATTACTAATCAATGTTGGTCGCGGGTCTACCATTGTACCCATATTAATCAATCTAAGACCATCAATGGTGGTTAAAACACATTCCAAAAATACTAGAGGGGTATCCCTGAGATCTTATTCTTTTTATAATTTTATTATTATCTTATGTAGAACTAGGATGAGAATTTTGAGATATTTTTTATGACATGGGGGAATTATTATTATTATATTTAAAATTATTTCCTTATTTAAAATATTTGGGATCATCTAAAACAATAAAAAATGAGAAAGGGAGTGAATATTCCCAAACCCCATGGTCTTCTTATTATTTCAAGAATTATATCCACTTGATTTATGAAACTTGGCTACATAAACTGTATATTAGTAATGCCTATTTTCATTAAAGATGATTAGGGTTAAAATTGATCCACATCTATTTTTTGGAAGTATTCTTCCTTTTTAGTGGTGTTTATTCAATAGAAACATCCCTTATGTCATCATATGATAGGAAATTTATTATATTCCTGGAATTAATATCAAATGAAAACTACATAACCTAGTCAATTCAGGGACATGGATTATTAACCTCAATTCAATTGATTTGAAACACATAGTCTTTATCGAGGTTTCACTATGAATTAATAAGAGTTTTTCTTAGCCCAAGGAAATTAATATGGATGGAATTATTTACCATCAGTTGTTTCCCATACCTATTGTAGAATATTGTATCTATATACTAATATTTTAAGGAATAAAAGGGGTAATTATCTCCATAAAATACCCAAATTTTACATAAAAAATTACTCCAAACATTTTTTTCATGAAGAGGGAACTACTATGTACATATATAGGAACAACCTTCCCAATAAGACACTTAATGTTGTATATTAACTAATCACCATGAGTTCTGAGTCAAATATGTGGTCACTAAATTGGGATCTGAACATGATACTTATGAGTGTTCTATGTACACTATTTTTATACCACTATATTTTCAGTTTGGAAGGAAATAAATCATCTTAAATATAATGACGATTCCAAAGGGTTTAGATTAGGATATGGTTTATCTCAGAACCATTATCAAAGAGGGTCCAGTAGATGTTTATATCATTTATTTGTTTTGGATATTTACATGTTTTTTATTTTCCAATTTAAAAAATATTTCTAGTATTGTTACATGATATAAATGACTATATGGAATTCAATAGATCTTATATCAAAACCTTATGTCTCTATTGTATTGATTTCATCCTTGAACAAATGAGGGATTCAAGGGTCCTCGATTAGTGCTTAATAATGTTTAATTAATGGGTGGAAGGAATCTAGGATTGATATCCTATTCAGGGAAATAGATAAATTCTTCAATATTTCATACTTATGGATTAGGGGATGATGAAAATTATTTCATCAACTCTATTACCTAACTAAAATTAGGGGACATTTTTATTGTACATGGGTTGGAATGAACCAGCCACCTGACATTCTGATGTTGACTAGACAATAAAACATCTATCAATTTTCCCTCTAGTATGATTGGATCTAAATGATCATTTGGTGATTTAGTATCTAATCAGTGATCATATTGAGATAATTGGAGTGCCTATATTTGAGTTCTTATAGTGTATATGGATTCCAGAAAAATGATTCCCAAAAGTTGAAATATTCCAAGAATTAGCCTTTCCCAACCTCTTTAGACACTACGAACTACTCATAAATTATTGATGGGGAGCCTATGTTCATATATATCCTCATAATTAGTGAAGGGTTCTATCAAGTTGATAATATTGATCAAGTTGTATTATTATTTATAATATGATGTTAATCAAATATTATGGGAGAATACTCATTCTCTCATTGGATTGGATAGTTCTCATACTACCAATGGTTGGGGTAAGAATTCATGGAGTGAATGGATTATATTTAATACTAGAAATTTATCTTCTTCCTTTTCCTTTTTCCATAAACACTAATTTTTTTATCAGATGATGTACTGTGAAAATAAAAATGAGTCCTCAAATGAAACTAAGGGAATGATGGTCTGAGCTGAAAAATATGATTTCACCATGAGTATAGTTTGTACCTAGATAAATGATTTCTTAATTATATAGTCATCAAATTTATTTTTGTATTTATCTAGGTCATCTTTCCACTCCTATCATCCCTTTGGAGGAATGGAAAATACATAAGTCGCATACATCAATAGTTTACCCAAATTATATTTCATATAATAAAACCATATTCTATAGTGTATCCTTGAAGATGATGTAGTTATGGATATTATGCCCTAGTATCTAGTGGAAGGTAAAGAAACCATGGATGTCATTTGGATCAGAAATATTTATTTTTCTGTACTATGTTATTTTTTGAAGGTTGATTCTATGAAATTTAGGAAATACATAAAAAATATTTTTGAAATAAGTAGACCTTATTATTCTCATTTTTTAACTATAGATGAATTTGTTACCTTTTAAGATCATAAATAAGACTTTTTATTGTCATTAAAATTCAACAAGAAGTGTTATAAGATATAGAGTGGTCTTGGGAATTGGACATGGAATCAATGACGGTTTGAGAATGAAAATTTAAGCATGAACACAACATGGTTTCATCCCTTTTTTTGTTGATGTTGGAAAATATTTTTAATTATAAACCCAAATAGAATCCTCCATTTTTTTAAATTACACAAAAATATACAAATACATTAGGGTACTTCATGGGAATTAAAATTGCGTAAAAATCATCCCACATAATTGCTATTTATATCCCAATTAGATAATCTTATAGAATTTATAAGTTCTGGGATTAGATCAGTTCTTTACACCAAGTGACGAAGTCAAGGAACATCTCATTTTTACAAAGTTTTTAATTTGAGACGTCAATAATGGTTTCTTTCCATTGAATATAGTTTAATTAGTATATGAACTATCATTTAATGTTGTCAAAATTATCGATGGTACTATCTATTAGGTTATTGTACTAGATAAATGTTAGTCCCTCAATGATCAATACAAAACATCATATTTTCACTTTTTCATGTGCCTTCGATTCTCCCATAATTGGTTTGTATCTGGATAAAAAGTACAGGATATGCCACTCCAAATTTCCCTTCCTATTAAATATTGTTAATAAATTATTCTAAAAGTCAAATAAAAGACAATTCAACTATTCCCATTCAGAATATGTTTTATTTTTTTGGATATACTAGTGAACAATGACCCTCTGTGACTTTCATTCAAGATTTATGGAATTGATGGATTCTAGGAGTTATGGTGGAACTGTCACCTATTTAGAAACTGTAATAGAATTATTGGTTTGATCATGATATGTTTATCTCACTTTTTTATATTGTTAATATTTTAATTGATTTGGAATGGGGTAGATTATTTTAAATAGAAGTGGATGTATCTCTAAAATCTGATTTTCATAATATTCTATGACCATGAAGTTTCAATAAATTATTTATCTAGGTACTGGGTCATTTGAAGTTTTGGATTCCACTCTTCCTACTCAAGAAAATATATCTTTTTCAGGTATAAGTTCTGTTTAGGGTGGTAAATTTGTATCACCCATAAGTTACAACGAGTAGAAATATTGCCTCTAATTATCTCATCTTCATGAAACCAAATTTCCTCAAAATAGATTTTGTATTGAGACATATTCTCCTCAAATGATAAATCATTGATTTTTTGGTGGTTGATAGGATATAGACACAACTTTCCTTTTATATTTGGTTGAATCCAACCAGGTCAGTGGTAGATAAATATTTAGTCGAGCATATAGATCTTGACTTTTTTCATTAATTTCTAATTTTCATGCTTTGAAAAATGTTTATGTGAATTTTATTTCAAATAGTGGAATCCTTATTGTTTTATTTTGAGTCAGTGTCATGCTCCATATTATATATTGTTATAATGATAGTGACATTCACGAATATGAATCAAGAGGTGGTAGTCATATTCTTATCAATTCTATAGATCTATTTATCATTCTTTGAGTATAAATATAGGGCAAGATGATACTCATACATGAGTATTTCCTTATTGGTTGATAATTTTTTAATATAACATCTTTGAGGCTTCACATTCTCTCCCAATCATTACCTAAGAAATAGATTATGGTTTATGACCCTGAGAGAATCTCTAGTGACTTGTACTGAACATGATACAAATAAATAAGGTAAATCATAAAGTTTAATGAATTAAGATTGTGTTTCTGGTAAATTTTATCCAGACTATAGAATATTGAATTCATTTACAGAGGAGGAGAAAGTTGTAATAGTTACCCCATACTTATGGGATCAGGATTAATTTTATCTATTACCATCAATTATAGGTTATTTTATGCATTGTATGATTTTATGGGAGGTGTTAGAAGTAAAATTTCTCCCATCCATATATCATAGAATAAATCTTGTAATTTCATAGATACAACTATTATTGTGACCTTTTTAAACATAAAAGCCTCTATTTGAGCATGATATGGGGTTATTTTCTTCTCTGAGAGAGATTTTATTGTCTCTACAAATAGATTTGTGGTTGTAGGATTTATTTTATTCATATAGAAATATTATTTAACCTTCTTGGTGGCCTGATAAAGGAGTATATCGAAGGTTCACTCCTATTGAGAAAGTCTATTTTGGAAATTTTTAATGGTAGGGATTCATTGAACAAACCTTTTGATATATACAGAAAAAAGTCTAGAGACTTAACCTGAATATATTTTCCCTAATAGAAATTGTTTTATTTATGAAAAGTGAAACATAGAACATAATATTCACCTACACTTTTGATATGAACATCAATTGTTGTATTATCTATAATTATTATAGTATCCTTCAAGCTTCCAAGATAGATATATTGGATAGTCTCACACTTCTACCCTACCTTATTATTCTGTTCCACTGAAAAATTTTCCAAGTTAACATTGAACATGATATCATTAATCAACTTAACATGGTTAGTGTCCTCCCTATAAGGCATGTGTATAGCCTTAACTTGATGTTTATTCTCCAAAAGGATTTTATAGTAGGGTTTGTTTTACTATTTAAACTTTTTTAACATGAAAATGTGGGCATTAGTGATGGGATAAAACAAAAATGGTATTATTTACATAGTAAATTACTTCTATATTACCATAGATTTATCCTTGTCGCTTTTATAGTGTTCAATAACCCGATTCATCCATAAAGTTGAATTTTATGCTAATTTGATAAGTGGGGTAGGAACATTCATATTATCCTTAATTTCATCATAGGGTAAGTAATCTAGTGGAGGAATAAATAAGGAACATAACCATAGAAGATATTTTGATTTGGATGATATGTCACCATTCAATTTTTAGTCACATGGCAAAGTTAGACTCGAGTTCTCAAGTTCCTCTTGATACGAAGGTAAACATTAAATAGCTCCAATAAAGGGAGGACCATCAAATTGAGGAGACTAATAATTTCAAGGAAGTATTTTCAAATGAACACCATGGGGAATCCCTCCATGGTTAGTGATTTTAGACTCACCATTAAGGAGAGGAATCCAACATCAATTGATTGCTTATTTATAAGGAGGATCTATATAACAAATATCATAAGGATTACCTTTAGGTTTATTAGTTTATTTCTCACTGGAAGGGCCATTTTGATTGTTTTTGTTGATGAGTTGGAAATGGGAGGACTTTATTGATAATTGATCTTCATGTTGAGGGGAGGACCTTGGTAGCTTTCACCATAGGGGGACTCCACGGTTGATCTTAACAATCCAAAAAGGAGTACCTTCATGATTTGTAATCTAGGGAGGACCTTTAGAGTCACCGATCATCGTATTAGGGGGATATCTTCCACTGTCATAGTTTTCCTCTCTTGAAGACGATAACAATTATATTATTATGCTACAATTGAATGAAATTGAAGCACTTAATGAATTTAATCAATTATTGGGATGGGGATATAACAATTCACATTGAAAGTATTTTTCACTTAGTGAGACTTTATTAGGGACATACTACATCCAATGACCAGGGTTGAAACCTAAATAAATAATGGGGACATGTTTTTTGCGAAACAACCTTTGTGAGAAGAATCCTTCTATGTCAATCCTCATTTTTCAATAGAATATACTGACAATCCTTTTATATGGCAAAGGGAATATGATCACTCTCTAGTACCATAAAAAGACTAAATGGACATCCTTCATGTTAATGGACTATAATATAGGTATTCCTTGTAGTTTCTTATATAATATTTAAATGAGCTACATGAGAATTAGAAATAATATGGACATGCTATATGTTTTTCATCATAATGTGTCAATGGGATCCTTGTTCATGAGTAGGAATATAAGCATGTTCTTTATTCCTCACCGAAATATGCTTATGGGCATCCTAGATTTGAGTAACGATATAATACCACTTATATATTTCAATTGAAATATATTTATTGACCTTAAGAGTTTAAATTTTATTGAGGATATAAGATTTCTCTTGAGTTTATATCAACATTATCCAATAGGAATTATATATGTTGATGTGAGTTGGAATATGAGAATTCCCTAGAACATTAATTATTTCTACTATATATAAACAGATTCCATATAACAGAATATAAATATGTTCTTTCTCCTACACATAAGTTATCATTTTTCACCAGTAGTTCTTCCTCATCTGTGTCTTTTTTTAGATAGCTGGGACTTGGATGTCTGAGGTGGACTCTTCAGTGTAATCCTAATGCACTATGGTAATGCAATTATATTGATGGTAATGGATAGTGGGCGCCCTTTTAGGAAAATATAGAGAAATATTAGGGGTGATGTTAAAATCCTCTCCCACTTATATAACATAATCTATGAATATATTACTACACACTAAGGAAAGGACCCCAAAGTAATTTGATATGGGAATAAGGGACACATCCATCTCTATGGTATGTCATTGATAGTATAGACATAGGTTCTTTTTAATATATTGGACTTCATGATGTGCCTCTAAAATTAATATGTTGTTGTCTATATGGTACTCCCACACTAGTTAATTCACCAACTTGACCTAAATGAATTGATTTATTTGTAATTTTCTCTTATTTTGTGGTGACATAGTCGTTTCTATATCCACGTTGTATGCAAAGTGAATCAACTAGTTACATATTGTATACTAAGATAACCTGTAGAGACCCGAAGCTTGACGTACATTGACATTACATTACATTTGCAGAATACTTAGTACATAACAAAAACACACACACAAGGATCGTAATAGTTTGGTGTCTTTGGGAACTCGGAATATAATCTTCTAATCCTGGTGAAAGATCTTCAAAATCTCCCATAAAGATATTCCTTTTTTTACCTAAAACCTTTCATTATATCCGGGGGAAGAGAAAACATAAAAGGGTGAGATCAAATTCTCAGTAAGGGTAAACAAAAGAAATATCAATCACATCATATACATAAGCACATATCTTTTAGAAATCTTAACCTATAAAATAGATCATAATTTCATAACATGGGGTAAATCATGGCAGTGAAATGTAATCACAATAATCATAACTTAAAATATGAAACCTTGTGGCATACACACATAATCATAGAGAATCATTTCTTGTTAGTCAAGACTCATTTCCAAGACTATCTTAGTGGACAAAGTCCCTTTCTGAACCGAGTCACCCTCGTTTCAGTCCTGTTTCACTGAACCGGTGTAACCTACCGTTCCAGCCATGTCTATCTCATTAGATATAAAATCTTTACCCAATGCATTGGAGGGAGATATAGGTCCCACCCATCTCATAATGATACCATTCTTATGTGTTCCACAAAATCATAAATCATAAAACATACATCATAGCATAACCCATGTAATAAAATTTGGAATCTTAAACATCGTGACATCATAAAACTATTCATATAAGATAAAGGAATTCATAAAAATATATCCATCACAACATAATCAAATCAATGTAATAATAGGGATAAAATAGAAACCTTTATTATCTTAGATGGAAAATAATTTTGATAAAACACTTGAACTCCATTCTAGAGGAAAATATCTTTTGTGCTTCAAAAAAAACCCTTTTCTTATCTTAACATGTCGTAAAATTATAAACTAAAAGAAATTGATTAAAAATAAACTTGAAAACTTGTAAAGGAAGCTTCTTGGAAATAATGTTTTAAAAATCCATTCATGCCGTATAAGTTAAAAAAGAACATTCTTCTCGTACTTTTGTCGGAAAAGTCAAAAAAAGACCTCGTACGAAAAACGAAAAAATATTCCTTTCATATCTTTTACTAAAAACTAACCGAAGGGGAAAATAGGATTTAAAAAATTGTAGGTGGATGGAAATAATATTACAAATTGAGGAAACATGGATTTGGATGATAAAATACACCCCAGTAAATGCCAAAGTATAAACAATCTCGGATAAAAATGAGATTGTGATATTTCCCGTACCTTAGGTCCGACATGCTTTGTAAGTGTCCGAACCTACTGTATAATGATATAAATAATGTTATTGACTTATTCCAGAATCATACTTATTTTTATGATATCATATATGGTCATATTCTTAGCTTCTTAGTAGTAATATTTCATTGCTACTTGTTATTCGGGTGTTTATAACTTTTTTGTTCTTATGCATGTTTTGTCGAATAAATTCTTATTCATTTCTTTAGGTTATAGATACCTCATTTCCAGAATGGCATTAGTGTAATATATATCATATTCATTCAATTCAATTCATTTATATAATCATTATGAAATGGAGATCATGTAGAACGAGTCGCATCACATTGTGGAGACGGTATTCCGTACGTACACACGAGTGATGATATCGTTCCTATAATCGTGGAATTATATTGGAATATATGTATACTATTTTAGAATCAATATCACTTTATAATAGTCATATATAGTCATTATTTACACCATTATACCCATCCAAGTAAGGTGGTGGTGGAAAACAGATTACACCACGGCGTGGAGACGGTATTCCGTACGTACGCACGCGCGGTGATATCTTTTTCCATAGGATGGATAGATGGTGAAATATGGTTGTTTTATACTTATAATAACATATCAGTATATGAGTGATACTGATGTTATTACTTCATAATGAAACAACTAAAGAAGAAGAAGTGGAAGAAGAAATAAAGATGAAAGAATCGGTAACGGACATTACCTCTTCTTTGAAGTGCTTCTTTGAGACCTTCTTTTAGGGAACTAAAATTGGTCTTTGAGGAAGACCAGAACCTCTAGGATGTTGCAAGGGAAGTGGATATGAGAATATTTCAGGGGTTGGCCGAGCTTGAATGCTCAAATTGGTGTGAGGAGGAGAGGGAGGAGGTGCCCTTTTATAAGGGAGGAGAGGGGCATCTTAGGAAAATCTCAAAATATTATTTTATATTAAGGTCAAATTCGGTTTATAATGGTTCCAAATGGTATTATTTCGGAGATAAAGTGGGGATGGGTCTAAATCCTCTCATCCAATAGGATTTAGACATGTTTAGGTTATTATTTTAACCTTATCAATTAGATTTAACTCTAAGTTAAATAATTTAACTTTTACCATTTCTTTTTGTTTTCTTACACAATATGGTTAATAAACTTACTATATCAAGCCAAAAGAACCCCAAGATGTTTATTATTAATATATCTATCCTTATATAAGTCATTTGGCCGAGCCTTAGATTTTTAGGAATTAAATAACAATTAATAATATAATATTTGTTTTAAAAACTAATTTATGTCAATTTTGACACTATTTGGTACATGATTTTTATGAAATTTCTAACAGAATGATAAGTTCGAACAAAGTTACTTAAATAAACAATAAAATGTCATATTAACCTATAAAATTAGTTTAAGTCATAAAAAGTCTCAAATTAAATTTATTTGGGCATTTATAACATCAATTATGTTAATTTTTCTTAAAAAGGTAATTACTGCACTATTCTTGTGTCATAAATAAATTAAATTATATAAAGTCTAAAAATTACAAATAAAATACCATTATGTATGAAATCTTTTTATATTTCTAATGAATATTTATAGTCTAATTTATCTTATGTATAACCCCATATTAAAAATGTTTGAGTAAATAAACTTTGATTTTAACTCTTTTATCTCTTCTTTGAATTAAATAATAATAAATGTCCTAATCTAATCCATGTGGGCCTAAATGATAATATTTTACACTTAAGGTTGTTTTTGGTCGAGATAAACTGGTCTAATAGGATTAGGACATGTGTTAGGTTAATATTAATATCATTCTTACCCTTAATTACCCTATTTACTTTTAACCGTGGTAAATAAAAGTAAAAAGTTACTATTCACCAAAAATTATTTTCATCTCATTGTACCACATTTTACTTACTGACATCAACCGTGTCTCTCGGATTTTTTAAATTCCATTCACAGAAGCGGTAAAATTATGTTTTATGAAAAATTCAGTTTTTTAACTACCACTTAATAGTTTCACTATTCATCAAAAATTGATGTTTTTCAGAACAATGCCAAAATTTCATCCTAAGCTATATTTCATATTCCGAATTCAAAATTGAAGTCTATTTTACCAAATTCATATCATAGAAGTTGCATTAATTAATTTTATAATTAAATCATGCTGTTAAATCAAATAGCGTGTTTTTAAGAAACAATATCTATCAAAATATTGGCACTTGTTTATGTCTGGTTTAAATGTAAAATTACATACAATGAACAAAATTGTATTAAATTGTAAAAATATGTTCTAAATATACTTTAAAACCACTCAAATTAATAATTTATCACTATTAATTATTTCGATTGAAAAAGTTGTTTTTAACTAAAATTTAGTAATTTTCACTATTCATCAAAATATGAAAGTTATCAGAAAATCACCAAAATTTCACCCTAAGATAATTTCGATATTACGAATCCAAAAAAGAATTCCATTTTGAAAAATAAAATTACAAAATTTCAAAAAGTGGTTATTACTATTCATAACGGCTAGTTTTAATAATATTTTAATAGCATATTGTTGTTTAGTGAAACTCGTTATTGCGTACTACACATGCTATCGAGGAAGGTCGTGATTGCGTGTAATGCAAGGAAAATCAAGGATGCGTTTTGTGCAAGCTCCTTTTGGTGTAGCGTACAACACAAGACATTAGTGAAATTACAAAGAATATTTTTCACAAAATCTCGGGGTGTTACATTCTACCTCCCTAAAAATGAATTTCGCCCTCGAAATTCGTCGGGGTTATAAATGGTTTACTAGTTGAAAGTTTCTTTAATAGAAACCCACATCGTAAAAAGGAATACCAAAACCAATCTTTAAAAACGAAAGTATGAAATGTAACGGTTACCCAAATAAACTAATCACTGGGTTTTGACATAGGTGAAAATATGGATATAGAAGAGAAATCTAACCATCATGTTCTGATGGAGAGTGGTAGAGAACATGGCTATGGAAAAGCTAGCAATCACAATACCATAAATTTGTGATGATCTAAGGTACCATCTGATTCATCAGATATAAGAGCAGTAAGACAACATTTTTGGTTTGCAAGATCATTTCCCTAAAGTTGATGAAATTGGAATTAGAAGAAATATATTCGTGATTTTGGTATAGTCTCACCGTTTTCGTTCTTTGGACAATTTCCACTTCATCTCTTAAGGAAATGAAGTTGAATTTGTCATTCATGATGTGTTAGTAGATCATGTGATAGAATGATGGGTCATTCCATCTCTTTCAAACAAAAGGTTAGCAAACGTTATAAGTCCATCTTATGGTTAATCGTATATGGTTCCAAAAATGAACTTATACTTCATATATCATACCGCTTAATAAAATAAAACCAGTCTATACTAAACAGGGACTTCCTGTAGGCTAGTGGTAGGCGATAAAGGCCAGTTGCACTTCGGTTGTGGGTTCGATTCCCACAGCCTTGTCTGAAGCGATGGGTTGTCGCCCGTCCTGCAGGTTGTCCTTTTTCTAAAACTATATTACTATAATATCCCATCAATAATATCGAAAAAAACATTTTATCATAACTTATGTCCAACATAATCCATTCCAATCTTTAGGCTTATCCATAATACTGCAGTCCACTCTCAGAGATTTAATACCATCGTTTATCCCCATATATCATAAGATATATCTTTTTGGTCACATTCCAAACATTCAAAGGCCTTAATCATGTACTCTCTTGAATACCCATTGAAACTTATTGAAAACATGAGTGCTATTAAAAGTTAACTCGTTCCACATAGAAAATTCCTCAAAATTATATATACTCAAACCATGATATAACCTTCTCCTTATATCATTCATGAGCTCATGAATACTATCAAACATTTAATTTTCTCCTTATCCCTTCATTATGCGTATATCATCTACATTCCAAAAATATCTGAATAACCTTTCATGGATACTGGTAACATTAATCATACACTTTCAAAACTCAAGGAAAGGCAACAGTGTAACAATCCTTAGATGTCTCTTTATTCCATAGTTCCATGAGATTACTTATACAACATTACACATGATAAACATGTAATCATTCCACTACATTCTTAAACCATTGACCGAGCTTCAACAATTCTTTCATCTAAAATATCATTTCTATTCTCTTCATCATCATCAATATAAATACTACCCATACGACCATACTGATTCTCTTCATGAGATTTTACCTAAGGGCATTGGTTTGCATAATGCCCGTACATTCCACATTTAAAACATTTATCCATTTTTGATGTCGTAGCAATACCATTATCCTCATCCCTGGTGTTAACTGAACCTTTTCCTTTGCACTTACTGTCTTTGTGTCCTTCTTTTCCACACCCAAAACATCTTCCAGTTCCTTTGAAACATTCTCCTTGATGCCTCTTCCCACATGATTTACATAGGGGAAATTGAACTTTCTTTCCTCTATGATCATCATGAAACTCCATCTTTCTTTTATTAGCCGAGTCAGGAAACTTACCAAATTTTACTTTATTGATCATATAATGAGATTTCAGATTCGGCATAATAATGATGTTTGGACTTCCAAATCCCATTTCATATGGTTTCTCATGAATAATATCATTCGATTTTCCATCATATCCTCCATTATCGTGAATCATCTTGTTTCCATCCATTTTCTAAAACCCAAAAAGAATAGTGTGAGAGGCAAAAATCATGCTAGGGAAAACAACATAATAAAGGGGGAGTACCTTCAATATCTAACATCTTAGGTTTAATTCTATGATCGTTAGCGTAATTCTAGTACTATAACCTATATATATACTTAACCTTAGGGACATCCCTAGACATACCTTAGAAATATCTCTAGGGATCTCAATAACGTTTTCGCATCCTAGTTTCCAAAGGTTGACTAAACCTTTCCTCTGATACCAACTATAGAGACCCAAAGCTTGACGTACATTGACATTACATTACATTTTCGGAATACTTAGTACATAACAAAAACACACACACAAGGATCGTAATAGTTTGGTGTCTTTGGGAACTCGGAATATAATCTTCTAATCCTGGTGAAAGATCTTCAACATCTCCCATAAAGATCTTCCTTTTTTTACCTAAAACCTTTCATTATATCCTGGGGAAGAGAAAACATAAAAGGGTGAGATCAAATTCTCAGTAAGGGTAAACAAAAGAAATATCAATCACATCATATACATAAGCACATATATTTTAGAAATCTTAACCTGTAAAATAGATCATAATTTCATAACATGGGGTAAATCATGGCAGTGAAATGTAATCACAATAATCATAACGTAAAATATGAAACCTTGTGGCATACACACATAATCATAGAGAATCATTTCTTGTTAGTCAAGACTCATTTCCAAGACTATCTTAGTGGACAAAGTCTCTTTCTGAACCGAGTCACCCTTGTTTCAGTCCTGTTTCACTGAACCGGTGTAACCTACCGTTCCAGCCATGTCTATCTCATGAGATATAAAATCTTTACCCAATGCATTGGAGGGAGATATAGGTCCCACCCATCTCATAATGATACCATTCTTATGTGTGCCACAAAATCATAAATCATAAAACATACATCATAGCATAACCCATGTAATAAAAATGGGAATCTTAAACATCGTGACACCATAAAACAATTCATATAAGATAAAGGAATTCATAAAAATATATCCATAACAACATAATCAAATAAATTTAATAATAGGGATAAAATAGAACCCTTTATTATCTTAGATGGAAAATAATTTTTATAAAACACTTGAACTCCATTCTAGAGGAAAATATCTTTTCTGCTTCAAAAAAACCCTTTTCTTTTCTTAACATGTCGTAAAATTATAAACTAAAAGAAGTTGATTAAAAATAAACTTGAAAACTTGTAAAGGAAGCTTCATGGAAATAATTTTTTAAAAATCCATTCATGCCGTATAAGTTAAAAAAGAACATTCTTCTCGTACTTTTGTCGGAAAAGTCAAAAAAAGACCTCGTATGAAAAACGAAAAAATATTCCTTTCATATCTTTTACTAAAAACTAACCGAAGGGGAAAATAGGATTTAAAAAATTGTAGGTGGATGGAAATAATATTACAAATTGAGGAAACATGGATTTGGATGATAAAATACACCCCAGTAAATGCCAAAGTATAAACAATCTCGGATAAAAATGAGATTGTGATATTTCCCATACCTTAGGTCCGACATGCTTTGTAAGTGTCCGAACCTCCTGTATAATGATATAAATATTGTTATTGACTTATTCCAGAATCATACTTATTTTTATGATTTCATATATGGTCATATTCTTAGCTTCTTAGTAGTAATATTTCATTGCTACTTGTTATTCGGGTGTTTATAACTTTTTTGTTCTTATGCATGTTTTGTCGAATAAATTCTTATTCATTTCTTTAGGTTATAGAAACCTCATTTCCAGAATGGTATTAGTGTAATATATATCATATTCATTCAATTCAATTCATTTATATAATCATTATGAAATGAAGATCATGTAGAATGAGTCGCATCACATTGTGGAGACGGTATTCCGTACGTACACACGAGTGATGATATCGTTCCTATAATCGTGGAATTATATTGGAGTATATGTATACTATTTTAGAATAAATATCACTTTATATTAGTCATATATAGTCATTATTTACACCATTATACCCATCCAAGTAAGTTGGTGGTGGAAAACAGATTACACCACGGCGTGGAGACGGTATTCCGTACGTACGCACGCGCGGTGATATCTTTTTCCATAGGATGGATAGATGGTGAAATATGGTTGTTTTATACTTATAATAACATATCAGTATATGAGTGATACTGATGTTATTAATTCATAATGAAACAACTAAATAAGAAGAAGTGGAAGAAGAAATAAAGATGAAAGAATCGGTAACGGAGATTACCTCTTCTTTGAAGTGCTTCTTTGAGACCTTCTTTTAGGGAAATAAAATTGGTCTTTGAGGAAGACCAGAACCTCTAGGATGTTTCTAGGGAAGTGTATAAGAGACTTTTTCAGGGGTTGGCCGAGCTTGAATGCTCAATTTGGTGTGAGGAGGAGAGGGAGGAGGTGCCCTTTTATAAGGGAGGAGAGGGGCATCTTAGGAAAATCTCAAAATATTAATTTATATTAAGGTCAAATTCGGTTTATAATGGTTCCAAATGGTCTTATTTCGGAGATAAAGTGGGGATGGGTCTAAATACTCTCATCCAATAAGATTTAGACATGTTTAGGTTATTATTGTAACCTTATCAATTAGATTTAACTCTAAGTTAAATAATTTAACTTTTACCGTGTCTTTTTGTTTTCTTACACAATATGGTTAATAAACTTACTATATCAAGCCAAAAGAACCCCAATATGTTAATTATTAATATATCTATCCTTATATAAGTCATTTGGCCGAGGCTTAGATTTTTAGGAATTAAATAACAATTAATAATATAATATTTGTTTTAAAAACTAATTTATGTCAATTTTGACACTATTTGGTACATGATTTTTATGAAATTTCTAACAGAATGATATGTTCGAAACAAGTTACTTAAGTAAACAATAACATGTCATATTAACCTATAAAATTAGTTTAAGTCATAAAAAGTCTCAAATTAAATTTATTTGGTCATTTATAACATCAATAATGTTAATTTTTCTTAAAAAGGTAATTACTGCACTATTCTTGTGTCATAAATAAATTAAATTATATAAAGTCTAAAAATTAAAAATAAAATACCATTATGTATGAAATCTTTTTATATTTCTAATGAATATTTATAGTCGAATTTATCTTATGTATAACCCCATATTAGAAATGTTTGAGTAAATAAACTTTGATTTTAACTCTTTTATCTCTTCTTTGAATTAAATAATAATAAATGTCCTAATCTAATCCATGTGGGCCTAAATGATAATATTTTACACTTAAGGTTGTTAATGGTCGAGATACACTGTTCCAATAGGATTAGGACATGTGTTAGGTTAATATTAATATCATTCTTACCCTTAATTACCCTATTTACTTTTAACCGTGGTAAATAAAAGTAAAAAGTTACTATTCACCAAAAATTATTTTCATCTCATTGTACCACATTTTACTTACTGACATCAACCGTGTCTCTCGGATTTTTTGAATTCCATTCACAGAAGCGGTAAAATTAAGTTTTATGAAAAATTCAGTTTTTTAACTACCACTTAATAGTTTCACTATTCATCAAAAATTGATGTTTTTCAGAACAATGCCAAAATTTCATCCTAATCTATATTTCATATTCCGAATTCAAAATTGAAGTCTATTTTACCAAATTCATATCATAGAAGTTGCATTAATTAATTTTATAATTAAATCCTGCTGTTAAAACAGATAGCGTGTTTTTAAGAAACAATATCTATCAAAAGATTGGCACTTGTTTATGTCTGGTTTAAATGTAAAATTACATCCAATGAACAAAGTTGTATTAAATTGTAAAAATATGTTCTAAATATACTTTAAAACCACTCAAATTAATAATTTATCACTATTAATTATTTCGATTGAAAAAGTTGTTTTTAACTAAAATTTAGTAATTTTCACTATTCATCAAAATATGAAAGTTATCAGAAAATCACCAAAATTTCACCCTAAGCTAATTTCGATATTATGAATCCAAAAATGAATTCCATTTTGAAAAATAAAATTACAAAATTTAAAAAAGTGGTTTTTACTATTCATAACGGCTAGTTTTAATAATATTTTAATAGCATATTTTTGTTTAGTGAAACTCGTTATTGCATACTACACAAGCTATCGAGGAAGGTCGTGATTGCGTGTAATGCAAGGCAAATCAAGGATGCGTGTTGTGCAAGCTCCTTTTGGTGTAGCGTACAACACAAGACATTAGTGAAATTAAAAAGAATATTTTTCATAAAATCTCGGGGTGTTACATAACCATTGAGAACTACCATATTTTCTAGGAACATTATAGTTCAATATTATGATTGATAGTTCCATTTGGACTGAGCGAATCTCAAAAGGATCTAAAAGATAAACTATAAAAAATAAAACTTGTTAATGAAGTATCATAATAAATATCATAGTCATTTGGCCTATTTTATGGGTATTTTATTCAGGTTAGGTTATCATTCTATTTCTGACCTACCCCTAATGGCAACTCATTTTCAGTCAATGAAGAAAAACTTTTTAATGGCATGTATTCTCAAGGACTACCATAGTTTTAGTATGGGTTGAACATTGGTCAACAGGATTGTATTTGACTTATTTATTTAGGATTTTTATGCCTCATATGATATTTTCTTAAATATTTAATATATATTCATGAAACCTACCTAGAAATAATTTTATTAATGGTTACTATCATGCAAGTGATTGATATACATTCTTATTATCTTGTTATGTTATGGTTTAAATATGTATGGGTCAACACTCTGGATTTTATCAGTTTCCTAGGATTTGGTATGTGTCATGAATTTGTAGTTAATCCTATAAAATGGGATTCTTTTTATGTATACTTATTAAGTGAAAAAGTAACTGTATGTTTTACTTAAATTAAATAGTACATTCATACCTTTAATGGCCATATAAAAACGGCCACTATTGTTCCTTTTAAGGTCATGAATACATTACTAAATGAAGTTGTTTTATGGTTTTGTATTCAAGACTAGATGTAGTGTATTTTATGTTCATGCATCCATGACCTATGGGGTGTTGATGTTGAGCCTCAAATATAAATCCTACATATCCAATTTAACATGAATCGAATATCATATTGTTTGAGTTTCACAATTTATGGTTGTTTGAAAATATAAGTCTATGAAATTTAACATCAAGTAGTAAGGATGTTTGTTTCATGAGAGATGCAAAAACTAGATCTTGAGTGGATCTTATGCATGGTCATCCATTTTCTATGATATCTTGTTTCTTTGTAACCAAATTTGGGATGGTATTTTGGGAAATGTTTGGAATATAGTCCTTTGAGAAAGATACGACTATCTAGGAATATTAATCATTTGAGATAAATGGATTATAAAGAAAATAGACTATTCTGGATGCATTGGATCATAGGGAATATATCCCATTGAGGAAGAATGGATCATGGGTATATGGACCATTGAGGTATATGTATTAACATGGTATACAACCCACTAGGGAAGAGTGTTATTTTTTGGAATATAACTAAATATGGAAGAAGAGACCATATGGAATATGTCCTATTAAGGATGATTTGGGTATTTCACATGGTTGGACCATTTTTATATGGCTCATTTATGGGGGAAATGAGGATGAAATCATCAATGAGGAAATGGTTAATGTTATAGTTGGTGTGATATGACCATCATTTTGTAGTTTGATTAAATGCATATTTGGTATACTAAATATTGTTAAAACTTCTAACTGCATGTTTTCTATTAATATTCCTGACTATATAGTAAACTTTTCTTAAAGTATAAGCCACATTAATATGGTTATATTTGTTCCCCAATATGAGGAAAACCTTTATGTTCTATGATGATATTTTTAAATATAGTTCTATGGTTGGATAACATAAAACTGTGGGACACTTAGTACATGGACTATCATGTTTGATTACTCATAAGAGGATGACACATATTCTCATGAATTTCATATGTGGTAATCACTTAGATGATAGATTATGATAACAAACCCACCAGTCTGAATTTTTCATGTTTTTTTCATCAGATATTTCTATATTTTAGAACTTTTTATGGTCCATAGACATTAATAATATTATTGATGAATGTTATGATTTTCACAATTGGATTTTCTAATGAAAATCATGGTTCCATATATTCATAGTAAGGTAGGGTATATTGGGTGTGTCACAATTTTCATGTCATTAATGGATAATTTGAGGAGGAGTGTGTCCCTTCCATATATTTGGAAGTTCATATCTTGATCCCCTGATTGGATTATAAAATTAAAATTGAATTACATGGCCATATTGAAATTTTTGTTTATCTTAGATAGTCAACGAAATAATTATGAAAATATAGATTGGTAACATGGATGTGCAACCTACTTGATGAGATACTGTGAATAAGGTATTGTATTACACAGTGATCATTCATATGTGGTTGCCATAATTTAAAACTATGTTATTTTTATTAGGTGGATTGATCCATTTCTAGATAGTAATCTTAGACATTAGAAAAGACCACCTAAGGCTATTGAGAAAGAATACAAGAGGGTTACACACTAAGTGTTCTTGATGATCTCGATTAAATTCTATTTGAATTTAATAAAATGAAGAAATACTATCCTCGAGAATTGTGTATAGTTTTATTAACATTCTTATAAATAAAAAATATTTATTGATTATTGAAATATTGAAATATTTATTTAGGTCATTAATAAATTCTATAGTAGTTCGATCAGACGAAGTCTGTGTTTGGTAAAAAATATTAATTTAGAAGCTGATTAAATATTCATTATTAATATTCAATTTCGAATGGACCACAAAATAATAATAACCAAATTATTATGTGTCCTGAGGATTTCAAAGTTTAAAATATTTTTTATGGGTCTGCATACAATTAAATAATATTTTATCATGAACCCGAGATCTATAAATAGACATTTATGCCTACTGTGTAGTGTGTGTAATAAAAAATAGAGGGCTATTGTGTGTAATTTATTATCTATTGACTAATCCTTAACTATCCCTCTCAATAATGAGAAACATGAAAGATATTATTTCATATTCAAATAAACAGAAATAATCATGAGTAATTTTAGACAATCATCTTCTTACTCTAGCACCTGAGGATCGATTGTCCTTACTCAAAGATCAAAGGAGCATGTGTAGATCAATGCTATAGGGATTCTATACTTGGATATTCACATTATAACAATGGAACCCCAAAAGGGGTATTTTCATATGATTAACACCTACATCGAAGAACGAATCCTTAGATTAGGTATTCATTTTTTCCATTCCAAATAAATTGATTATAAATGTTATGTGAAGGATCCTTATGTGGGTATTTGAGTAACTCAATATTAATATAAATTTTAGTGTCCTTCTCACCACCACACACTTTGTTTTTATCATGCGCATGAAGTGGAATTATAGTGATAAAATTTTAATTAATAACTATTTATTTTATTGATGATCCATGCACAATCGTGGTTGAATTTTCATTTCATAATTATCATTCTTTAATCCTATTTAAATTTAAATGTTCACAAAATAATAATCATGTTCATTAATTATTTATTTTTCTTAAAGGACTAATAATAGATGAATAGAAACTAAATATTCCATTATGAAATACCAATTTTTTGTCATTAATATAAGAAATTGGGCGTGTAGTCGGAGTACACATCATGTAACCTTGTACACTGCACCTGGCCATGTCATGGGGTACACGACATGCCATAGAGTTATTATATGTAGTGTATCCTGAATGTTAACCAGACAAAAAGGATCATGGTTTTTGGATTACACGGCATGTATATAGTTCACATACCTTGTAGTCTACATGGGTTAACAGCATAAATCATGCAATCTTTGTGGTCATTATGCATTATCAAATAGCGTGAGACTGAAATCCTAGAGAATTTATGATATAAATGATGTGTATACAGTGTATATGATGTTTAGTTCATCAATTTCTGAATGTGATATACTTGTTGATTCATCTAAAACAACAGTATTGGAGATACGTAGTGTGTAGCTAGAGTGTCAAGTTGTGCAGTTTCTCACCCTATAATACACCGACTGTTTTGGTAGGATTCACAGGAATGCAACATTCAGACAACATAGAATATAGATATCCAATAAATGTCATGTGATCCACCAAAGATACACACTGAAGACCCAGGTCAGTAAATAAAAAACATTGTATGTGGATACATGATGTGCATTTGGCACGTACACATTATGTAGTCTAGATAAGTTAACATGCCGAAGCCCCTGGCATGTGACCTGGATACACGGTAATAGAGGTACAGTGAACGTAGATGGATTGAACACACTGTATATTCTCCAAATTACTAGAAAAATTTTATTACCATAAATTTATAATTGTATAATTGAAACCTTATTACTCGTATTGTCACTTTCAATGTTTCACAATTTAATAATGCTTAAAAACAATTTAAAATGATCATTTAATTTATTTTAATAAATATAAAAATATTGGTTCTATTTTTTATTTTCCATTAAATTATTTATGTTGGTTCTCTCCAAGTGGATTAATATGGTCATTAAGATGAAAGAGATTTTATTAATTAAATAATGAAATCATGTTTTTCTTATTAAATAAATAACGAATAAGAAACGCATGTGATCCATTTAATTTTGCATATAAATTTCATGTATGACCATTCATGAGAATCACCGAGACCTATATATGTGTTGGATGTTTTAATTTAATTTATTACATGGTTTTTCAATTATTAATTATTCGATTAAAGATGATGGCATGTGATTCATTCCGCCCTCCATTATTATATATGACATGCATGTCCATGGATATTTATATGATACCACTTTAACCAATCCTTTGGTTCCCCTCATCAACATGTGAGTTATAAATACTTGTAATTAAAATAGTTACCAAAAGAGTGTGGAGGCAGTTCAAGGAAGAACCGTAATGATTCCAACCATGGTTTTACATTGGTGGATAGGTGGAATCCTATAATTCATGTGAAGATCGGCCATAAGAGTTATTTACACTTTTCAATAGCTTTATTTAATGTTTGATCATTAAATAAACCATTATATAAATCTCATGAATGCATCATTTAATTATTAATTGTATCTATACAATTATTTATTTTTTGGATGCAAGACTATGATCACATTTATAAATGAATTAATGTGAAAAGATAAAAAATTTAAATAAATTGATTGTGTTTGAATGTTTTATCCATCAGGACTAATTAATTAACATTCAATTATTTTTATAAATATTTGTAATTGATAAAAAAGATAAATTTTATTAATAATAAATTAAGATCCCTCAATTAAATATAAATTCAAACATGGAATTTCATTACTTGATTTGGATTGAATGTCATGAAAATAAGTGTTTGAATGACCGTCATTCGAACACTTAATTTTAATGAGGATTTCTTATGAAGTTTATGGGTTGAATTAACTATCATACATCAAGGGAAATATCCCTTGATAGACTTGATGTTTCATGGATGCAAGTGTTAAGGAAATACAAGTTAGGAATTTAGGACAAGGGAGTCTGATAAATGGATCATGGGGTTGGAATCGTGTAGTTAGAAAGCATGCCTACCTAAATAACATCAAGTAGCTTTAACAACCATCATTGGGGTTATGTGGAGGGGAATATATATCATTGAATTAATAATTTCCTTGAAACTAGACATTCTAAGATCAATGGTGAGGTTTATTGAAACCTGAAAAAAAAATAGTGTGATATTTAATTAATAAAACCAATTAATTTATTATTTCACACAAATTTTTTATCAAGAAAAATTACTAAAAATATACTCTTTAATTGTAGAATAAAATATAAATCTTTTCATCCACACAATCATTGTAACCAATATTAGAGAAATACATACTCTTTATTATTAGTAAATTCATTGAGTAGTTTAGATGCCTTTGAGTTATACAACCCCATGAATGGAAATCTTACATGCTGAAATCCCCAAAGACTGATCTAATGTCCAATGAGGTGAGTGTTGAATAGTCCCTTAACTTTGAAAATATTTTGCGTGACTCCATTGACAATAAATTTTTTATTCTGTCATCTATGTCATGTGAACTCATAATGTCTCATTGAAAATGGTCATGTAAAGAATTATTGAGTACCTAAATGGTATTTACTAGGGGAGAGATGAATAGAAATGGTTTTTTATTTCCAAAGTTCTGTTTCAAATAAATCTGGGAGAGGGTTCCCCAGATAGGCCTCGTGTATTAAAGATCATTTGATACATTTACCATGTAGAGGTTATATGGATTAATATCTATAAAGAAATGGTAATCGATATTATTATTGCATCACTCCATCTGAGATTCTCTAGATGTTTTATAAATTTTAATATGAACAACATTCAAATGTCTCCACCTGAACAACATACTCTAATACAAAAATTATTTATGGATAGAAAGAAAAAACATATATCCATACTTTTGGTGAAAAAAATTAATGGTAATACGAAAATATATAAGTCTAAATATTTTTCATAACCTTCCAAGAAGAGAAAGATCAAGGGTTAATAGAGGTATAAAGATGTTATTTGTTTCACATATGGTGTGTAGGGACACTAAAAGAAAAACTACACCCATCCAAAGAAAGAAGGGGAATCTTCATGTGCATTTATTATAAAGATTAATTTATTTATTTCTATAAATTAATAATTACATGTAGATTTTTGATCTCATATATGTATTAAAATACAGAAACCAAGAAGATTCAACAAAATTGACCGAGGGGAGGTATATCTACATGTAGAAAATAGAGATAAAGATGTTGTTATAGTTATTAGGGACTAACACCCCATTTTATTGACTAAAATTATCTTGGTTGTAATGGTTCTTAATTATGTTTTTTATATTTACAAAGAAATTATATATGTATCCATAATAGATATGAATGGATTTATTTTCAAATTTGGGAATAAATGTTTCTTCATATATAAAGACAAAATTTTTTATGGTAAGACACAATTAAATAATAGTATTTATGTGTTGGATGAAACAAACCAAGAAATATAAATCGTTAACGAAGTCACTTCCCATTACTCTTACCACACCAAACTATGGCACCACCATTTAGGTCATGTAAATGAAAAGAACATGACTAAATTATTCCAATATGAATATTTTGATTATTTTGAACTAAAACAATTTTTTATATGGAAATCATGTTTACAAGGTAAAATCAAGAAATCTGTATTTATTGGAAAAGGTGAAAGGGCCAAATAGCTTTGTGTATTAGTTCATAAAAATGTTTATAGACAACTTCCTTTTGAGGAAAGGGGTGGGAAATTTTACTTAATAAATTTTACTAATTATTTTAATAGGTATTATTATGTATAATTAATGAGGTATAAGTGATATTATTTTAACAAATTCATGTAATGAAATAATGATGTTGAGAACCATCTTGGTTGGAAGACTAGCAAACGCTTATTAGACCACGAAAGAGAATATATTAATCAAGATGTCACTGATTACCTACAGGATTTTTTGGGATCCTATATCTACTAACTCTTCCTAGTCAACCATAGTGGAATAGTGTATGCTAAATGAGGAACCATGCATTATTGTAAATGGTGAGATCAATAATGAGTCATGGGAGTATTCTATTATCTTTTTGGGGTTATGTGTTAGAAACATAAGTACAAATACTCAACCATGTTCCAACTAAAGTGAATGATGGTATACAATAACAGTTATGAAATAGAAATAAATACATATTATCATACTTACACGTGTTGTGTTGTATAGAATTTCTTAAGGCCTCTTCATGAAATAATACTACACCCTGAGGCACAAAGTGTACCTTTGATGGATACTCCAAAAAAACAAGGGTATATCACCTATATGACCCCTCATACAAAATGCTAATAGTAGAATTTCATTACATATTCCATGGGAGGGAGAAAATATTAAAAATAAATTATGGGAGTGATATATTCATTAATGATTTTGAGAGTAAAGGTACATAATTATTGGCATTAGAACAGATTCCAAAAATCCCCATGGAAGAATAAGTTGTTCTAAAGATAGTTGTACAAAGTAGGTGTACAAGAGTGGTTTTAGAACCATAATGGTTTGGATTTGTAGTCACAAAGGATAGTGAATCATTATTAATTTATAATAATGATCCTCTAACCTAAATGGAAGTAGTATGTGGCACAAATGTTTCAATGTGGTAGGAAACCATGAATTCTTAAATTGATTCTGTATATTAAAACGAAGGCTGGATTTTGGTGGATACTCTAATGGATGTAAATTAAATTGGTTTCCAATAGGAATTCAAGAAGAATCTATACATGGACAGATAAGTTGGTACCTATAAGGCACAAATGGTTGTAAAAGTTTTTTAACAACATTAACACATTGATAATGATGAATCCTTTTTACCAGTTACAATTCTAAAATCTATCATAACTCTACTTTCCATTATGGATTGCCATGAACATGAGATTTGGTAAATGGATTTCAAAACATTCCTTCTTAATGTTATCCTTTAGAAATATTTCTATATAACACAATCCTAATATTTTGTGACACCAAAGGATTCCAATAAGATATATAAATTGAAAAAAATCCATTTATGGATTAATGATAACTTCTATGTAATGGATTATTCATTTTAATGAAGCCATAATGGAATTTTGTTTCATAAGTAATTAGTCTGATCATTTTATCTACAAATAGTTTGGTTTCAGTGCATCCTTCTTCATAATGGTTTATTTTGATGACATATTATTCATTAGAAATGAAATTTTTGTCTTATAGTATATTAAATAATGGATGAATAAATTATTCTATATGAAAGTGTTAAGAGATGTAATATTTTTTCATGGGATCAATATCCATTGTGATATATCTAAGAGGTTTTGTGGCCTAATTCAAAGTACATACATTGACAAGATACTAAAGAGATTTCTTATGGAAAAATATAAAAAGTGATTGTTTCCAGTTTCATGTAGCATTCATATTTCTTGGAAAATGTTTCCTGAAACACATGAGGAATGAAATAGAATGGAAAGGATTATATACACATCATCACTTGGGTTATTCATATATGGTATTCTATAGGCTTGGATAATTTTCAATTATACATTAAGCGTGGTATGCAGTTATCAAACTGACCCAGGTGACCATCATTGGGTAGAAGTCAAGACTATTCATAAGTATTTGAGGCATACTAAGGATATATTTCTATTTTATGGAGAATATTATGAACTATTAATCAAAGGATATACATATTATAGCTTCCATACTGATCAAGAGGAAATGAAGTCACAAACGCGAAACAACATCACTATGAATTGAAGTGTTGTGAGCTAGAAGAGTTCAATGTAGGCTACATTTGTAGAATCTATAGTAGAGTATGAGTATATTCCAGTTTATAAGGAAGCTAAAGAAGCAGTATGCATGTGAAACTTATTCCAAGAGATATATATAGAATCTACTGTTAAATATATTATCATTCACTTTTATGATAATACAGTAGTGGAGACACTTTCAAAAGATCTGAGGTCACATTAGCAGACAAAGAAAATACTTCAGAAGAATCCTCTCTTGGGGGATTTCTCTCGAATAGGTGAAGTTACAATAAATAATATTTCCATGGAATAACCCTTTTCTAAATTCTATACTAAAAAATAAACATTATTATTGTATGAGGTCCAGCAGACTGAAAGTCATAGGAAGTTGTATCTAGTCCAAGTGTGAGTTTCTAGGAATTGGTGTCATGTGACCAAATTTTTGTACTATGATTACATTTATATTCAATGTATTTAATTTTAATAAAACTTATTATTAAATATTTTTCATTGTTCTGGATGAATCTCATATAATAACATCTTATATTATAGGTCACAATGATAAGGTCAATGTAATCCACCACTATTATTTGAACCATGAAGTTCTATGATGATAGTATTAGATATAGGTCTACATTTGGATAAATGTTTATAATGGGATACATAGTACATATAATATGAGGTGTGAGTAATCATAAGTAGATGGGGCTTCTTCTCCTAAAATTTTCACTTGGAAATATCTAATGTGAGAGATTATGGGAGCAAACCAGCAAATAAGAATTATGTATGTTTTGGTTACATCATATATTCTAATTTGTGATCATATTTAATGGTCTATATCCTTCAATATTATCATTACTGCATGGAATTCCACATGTAATTATATTCTCTGATTAAAACCATGATTCCATATGCTTGTGTTGTGCTAGGGTAGGTTGGGTGCATCATGGATAAAATGTCATTAATGCATTAATTGGGGAAGGATTTATCCCTTCTATATTTATAGAAGTTTATTTATTATCCCTTTTATTGGAATAAAATCATCAAATTAAATTCCATACCCATGGTGAAATGGTGTTTTTATTTCATATATTCAATGAAACAAATGTCACACATATCGGTTTTTGACATGGATGTGCAACCTGCTTGATGAGATATTATATCAAATGGATTAAATTACACATTTATAATTTATATGTGGTTGATTTAATTGTGTGACATTGAGTTCTTTCTCTAGGGTTCCTTGACCCATTTCTATATAGTAATCCTGTACTTTAGGTAATCCCAACTAAAGACCATTAGAAATAATCATAGAGGGTCACACACTAAGTGTATTCAATGATCTCGATTAAATTCTATATGTTTAATATTAATTGAATAAATACGATTATTTAGATCGACGGATAAATTTATTCAATTTTTAATCAATTAAAAAAATTTATTAATGAATTAAATATTTAAATATTTATTAGGGTGCTAAATAAATTCTAGAGGAGTTTTAATGGACTAAGATGGTGTCCAGTGATAAATATTTTTTTAATAGATTGAGGTTCATGCCCCCTTTATGGAAAAAAATTAAACCTCTTTGAAAACTGGTAAAATAGGGAACCCAATATGTGAAATAAAGTCATATAATCCTAAATATACCTTATCCAAATGACTATAAATGGTCTTTAATATCTAAAGGGAAACATACATCATGGAAAGCGCTAAAACAAACCATTTAAAAAATATTTTTTATTGTGAATGTCGATGTGCTCTACAAAATATATTTATTATTAATATTTTTCATAGTGTTTAATAATAGATATAATATTTTTATGGGGCCATAATTTATTTAAATAATATTTTAACTAAAAATCACGCTCTATAAATACTCAGTAATATCTACTGCATTGTGTGTAAAATAAAAAATAGAGAATTATTTCACACAATAAATTCTCTCTCAACTTCTCCTCTCTCAATCCCCAGAATTAGAAATAAAAATATATATTCCTTCACGATGGAAGTATGATCAATAAACATAAATAATACATGAAAATAGATTCACCACACTAGAACCCACATATTTATTGGCGTTACTTAGATATGAAAGGATCAGGTTTTGACCACCACAAGTGGAATTCTATACTAGGATACTCATAGTGCACAAAACAAAAACTAAAAGTGTCTTTTAATATGATCAACATCTACATCAATTAAAGAGTACTCTATAATTTTTAATTTCTTCTTATCCAAATAAATGTTTTATAAATTTGATATTCAGGATCCTCACTCAGGGTTTTAGGAAACTAAATATTAAAATAAATTTCAATATATCACCCACTACTACACACTACTACTGCGCCCAGAACAAATAGTTGAATATTATACCTAAAGAAAAGGCCTATATATATATATATATATTTCCACCATTTATCTACTGATTTTTATATAGGTAATCATGACTACACTCAAAGTGAATATGTACAAGAGAGGAAATTATTGGCGTTTACACTTGGGTGGCCCATATGTGTATGGATCATTGATGTGGGACCTGAGGATGAAATCGTCAATGAGGATAAGTTTAGGGTATGCACCTAAGTAGAAGGAAAATATAGATCTATCCACCCCTATATAATGTTAATTACATAAGAAAGTATGAATAGAATCAAGGTGAATGTGTCCCTATGAAGAAAATGTTGGGGGTTATGCATGCAAGATTATTATAGGTCAACCTAGAATATGACTCTAGTGAAGGTAGGTTAGGAGGTTTGTATTAAATCAGAGGCATGTGTGTGGGTATATCTCATTTTTTTGACCAAGGATGAGATTAATACTGATGATTCAGTTGGATATTACACCAAATATGAGGAACAATTGAGTCTCTTGCTCATTGAGTGTAAAAAAGAGTCTATTGGATACTGGAGTAGTTAGGAAAGGAATTAGGATCAATGGTAGGCTCTACCATTATCTTTATGATAGGGTCTATAATTATTAAGGGAATACATGATTATAAAATACTAATTTTTAATTCATCATGGAGGAAAACATGTGGAAGGACTTCCAAGGTATTCCAAGGTATGAATCCATATTAGGAGTCTATAATTAATAAATACCCATGTGTGAGGACCTAGGTGAAGTAGTTCCCCTGTATGAGGCCTGGGTGAATTGGAACCCAACAATAAGGTATGGTAAAAATAACAAATCCATTGATTCTTATTTTATAAAAATATATTTTTTATTACAGGTAAACATACTTTCAATCAAGAAAAAACCATACACGAAACCCCAAAATTTCAAAATTCAAATTCCATATTCAAAATAGTTATCACCTGAAACCATGGATTCCAAATTCAAAATCCAATCAAGTCCATGAATCGATCCCAGAACCAACTCATCACCTCTATCCATGAGATCCTAAAACATGATCTACCTTGAGGTACACCCCTTTGAAATTGAGCTCATTTATTATTTCCCATTCATCGGCAGGAACCCACCAGACATCTCCTCAAAGTAATAAACCCAAGTAACCTTCACTGATGAATTTTATGACAACCCATTTATTTATTATATAATAACTCATTATTTTTACATAAAAGTACACAAAATAAATCCTTGATGATCAATAAGACTAGTGAATTTAGGAATTATTTACAATAAATATCAAATTAAAACAATGAATACATCATATATTTTGAAAACATCCTTGAAATGCTGGTATTAAAAATTACATGGGATTACCTAGGGACATACATTAGAAAGGGGTGACATATAAATCCCATTAAAGGAATAAACATGGAATTAAATAATGAAATTAATAATTTTTTGACAATATGCATATAAAAGGGGAATAAATGGAGTGAGAATCATAAACATTAATAATGATGCATTATATAGCATGATAACATAAGGTAAACATGAGAAATCTGAAAACAACATAAAAGACTGCATCATAAACATAGGTCAAGGATAAATATGAATATATCATGATGGAAATAGTCCCATAAAGGAATTAGGTTAAATCCTTATCCCATCACGATGTCTCATAGGACTAAACATTACCCAATGGATTGGACCGCTATATAATTTCGGGTTCTCCCGCTACTTTCATTTTATTCTCATGCCTATGTGTTCAAAAAAGATTATTCAACATGGATTAATTTAACATCATATTTTATTCTAAGATCAAGTATTTTGGAATACATACACATAAATCCCAATTAAAATAACTATTAGTGTATAAAGGTGAACACCCTTGATAGAAAATGGGTATGGTATTCACTACACAATTGTTTTGGCATTGAAAATCGTAGTGAAATTTCGAAAACATAACGACATCACTTAAAAATTTAAAAATGGGTTTAAGAGAGAGAAATGTGTATATAATAATTTCGAAATCAAATGGGTATTAATGGGTACATGGTAAGACATATCATTGAATTAGGAACTGGAAATAGAAGGAATAAGATAATAAAGAAACTTTAATAAATAGGGGAATGAGGGGATCTCTTAACATGAGAGTGTGACCCCAAATGACTGGGAGGGGAATCTTAAGAGCTTGGGGAGAACCTTTGAAGGGATATAGAGAGGGAAGGGAAGAGTAAGGATGTGTTAAAAGGATTTTTAGTGAAGATAAGTGGGATATTTTTTGGTCTTATAATGGAAATTAGTGTGAAATTGTTTTTTATCATTTATCAAATTTTGGTTTTTGACACTATATATTAAAATAACCAAAACCATAAACCTTTCCATTATTTTTCGCATAAATTCTTCCATAGGGAGTGGTTTTTATTATTTTTTTCTGTAAAATGGCCGAAAATAATAGAACAATACCCTTTCAAATGCGGAAATGAGTCATACACTTAAAGAAATGATTTTAAAACTATTAAATATATTAATGGTTTTGGAGTATTCAAGAAGGCTTTATAGAATTAATCATATAAACATAAAATCACTTTTTTTAAATGTAAAAAATATATTTTGTCATGGAAACAGTTTATACTATTTATTACATCACATCTAGGTCCTTATGATAGCATAACACACACCATGTTTTTATATTGTATTTAATTTTTTTCCAAAAAATTGACTATCTTAGAAAATTATGAAAACTTATCCATTGGATAATTTTGAAATTATAATTCCAAGAAAATTATTAATTTTATCTAAATAATTTTCAAAATATTTATATTTTAATATTAAATATACGAATAAAAATTTATTGAGGACTGTTTTTCTGATAATAACCGTTTTAAAACAATTATAAATTCAAATCTGACTTTTTAGAGCATATATAATATTATATATTTAATAAAAAATATTTATTAAAAAATATTTATTGAAAAGATTCATTAATTCTTAAAATAAATTCCTTAATTGAATTTTAATTTTACCTAAAAATATAATTTGTGTTTTATTGTATCATAATCAAAATAATTTATAAAGTAACAAAATTAAGATAAAAAAATATTTATTATTCAATAAAATATAAATATTCATATTATCAGGGTATTAGTACATATTCCTTTAATACATCAATGAATTATTGAACAGTAAGATGTGCAATGGATATACTTTCTTGGGGTGGTCCGACGTACAAGGTTTGGGTCAGGATCTCGATGAGATTGAACTTATCCCATAAACGGTTTCACTCAGGATTATGTTGTTGGATCTTCATTTGAGATTGGTCATGGGGATATCCAAGATGTGTTATCTCCCTCAGATAATAAGATAAATGGAATTCATAGGGTATGATCTTATTGGTTGAGGCAATCACTTCCATTATACGAGTTAACTGTATTTGTTAAAACATTATATTTATATTAATCATATGATCACTGTTCAGTGACTATATAATCAATGATTATGATGATTAATGGTATTTTAAATCTGATAGGATATAATAAAAACAAATATGTGAATGTTTTATCTATTACCATAATACAGAATAAAACATTTAATTGAATTTAAAGGGTGATTATATTTATAAATGTTTGAGTTGTTACAATCTACACCCCCATCAGATATTTCTCCCTATAAATTTACATTTCCCACCCTAAAATAAATGAGGGTGATTATATTTCTTCACCTACTATGGTTCCCACATCACTTCTTTATTCTTTTGGTTTCTCCACAGTACATTGACCTGGTGCATTTTCATATTTCATAGAATTTTGTCTCTATGATTTAATATCTCCATCGGCTACTACTCAGACAAGATATCATTCTTCATCGGTGCCACCTAAATATTAAGAATATTTGAGCGGTATGATATGTACATCCTCGTGATGGTAACAGAGAATACATCAAGTACTTGAGATAGGTTAGTTTGGAGTTCCAGTTGATAGGCCACCCCTCCAATACAATCAAGGATCTCAAATGGGCTGATATATCTTGGATTAATATTTCCCTTCTTCAAAAAAATCATGACTTTACTCTATGGAGATATTAATAGGAATAACATTTATACAACATCAAAATCTATGTCTCATCGATGATTGTAAAAATATCTCTTATGTCAACTTTGAGTAGCCTTGATGTACTGCTAAATAGTGTTAAACTTTTCCACCTTTTTTCGACCGTTTCAGGACCTATGATTTTTTGTACCCCAACATTATCCATGAATGAAGGTTTTATAAACCACATCCTATAAATGTATTCATAAGGAGACATTTTGATACAGGGGTGGAAACTGTTATTGTATTAGAAATCAACCATAGGAAGATGTAGGTCACAACCTCCTTTGAAGTTAATTGAGCATGCTCTCAACATATCCTCAAGTGTCTAGATAGTTCACTTAGTATAGCGACCAGTTTGGGGGTGATTATTCATTATAAAGTTCAAATCAGTATTTAGATCTTGTAGAATACATTTCTAAACATGGAGGTAAATCTTAGATCTCGATTGGATACAATCAATAGTGGTGTTCCATGAAAAATCATCACTTCTCTAATGTATATCCTTGAAAGATAATTGAGTGAGAAGTCCTCTTTAATTTAAGTAAAGTGAGAAGTCATTTTTTGATAATCCACCACAACTAAGATAGCATTAATTCCTCATGATGTCTTTGGATGACCAGTGATAAAGTCCATGGTGATGTTTTCCCATTTCACTGTATGTATGGGTAATGGTTACATCATCCCCTTCAATTTTTTTCTTCCTTCATGTATTGAAAAACAAGACATCTTGAAGTATATTTTACGATCTCTTTATTAATATAGTCCCACCAATAGTTCTCTTATAGATCTAGCTACATCTTTGTTCACCCATGATGGATAAATAAGTTCAAGCTATGTGCATCCTACAATAGCTCTTTCATAATCTTGGGATTTTATGGTACATATAATCATATCCCAAATCTCACAACTCCTTCATTATTAATAGTGAACTTTTAGGGTTTTCCATTTATTATAACTTTAGAAAAAATTTAATTCTCACATAATTTATTTCAGCATCTTTTATCTTTTATAAATTATATGTCTTAAAAAAATTTGTGAACAGATTGATGATGTTCATTCCATAATGATTCTCATGACTATCCACCTCATGTATAAGAAGATTTGATCCTTCTCAATTATCATCAATCATAGAATTTTTGGATATTTTCTACATAGATCATCTATCACTTTATTCACTTTTCCAATATAGTATTAGATTGAGCAGTCATAGTCCTTGATCAGCTCTAAACATCTTCACTGGTTAATATTCAGATCTTTCTATGTAAATATACACTTGAGGATTTTTTCTGTATATATTTCAATCTTTTCCACAAAGAGATAATGCAGCCATATTTTCAATGCGAAGATCACTATGACCAACTCTAGATTTTTAAATGGGTAGTTCTTTTTAAAAATATTCAACTTCCTTGAAAAATATTGTCACGAACCAACCCGGGTCGACCCTGAACTGGTCACCCAAGCCGGTCCGCGACATGGCCCGAGAGGCGTTCCCGATCCTCCCGGGCTGGCGACAAGTGCCAGGGCATCAACAGAGTCTATGGGAACGATTTCGCCCAATATAAATAAATAAGAATGCAAAGATAAAACAGCGCAGCGCAGAAAAAGGTAAACTAAACAAAGTGACTAAACAGAAACAAACAGGAAACAAACTAACCAAACGCGACGTGCGAACAAACTCTGTGCGACCTCGCGGGTCGCTCTCCGACTCAACGATCAAGCGTCGCCCTAGGCGAGCACACTCAAGCTATAGCCTGCACAAACACTAAAAACAGAAAAGAACTATAGGCGTGAGTATTAAAACTCAGTAGGCTAGCCCGATATCTATTCCCAATGCACTACCTTTAAAATAAAAGAAACATCATTCCAAGTTTGAACTACAATTTATAAAAGTATGATTTTCTAAGCATTTTACTTAAAAACAAAGTACAGACCATTGCCCTTAGCCATTTCAAAATTCGGGTTCATTTCATTAGTGTCAATGACATTTCAGGAAAGGGGGAAAGTGATGTTTAAATTTTCAAATTTGTACAAAAGGATTAAACACTTTCATTTGAAAACAATTTTTAGAAACCCATTAAAAGAAATTTATCAGTTTCCAAGGAAAACAATATGCCAGAATGCACAAAGTAAAACATACAGCAAGGGCAATGTAAGTATACACGTGAGCATCATAATCATTACTGCAAGCTACAAAAGGTGAATAGACATGGGTGAACCTAGGAGATCGAGAATAAACCAGAAGACACCAATACATGAGAAATCATCCTTATTGACATGTCACGATGAAATCAAAACGCACAACACGCTCGACCATCCACTCACAGGTAGGTCGAGGGCAAATCCCATAGCAATAAACCCAATATATCCACCTACTATGGGCCACTGGTCAGTACCATAACCTACCAGTGCAGCAATCGTTCTTAGAATATTCTCTCAATATGCCAGATTCCCATGTCTCAAGTGTTTAAGAAAAAGGGGGTGAGCCAACCGATGCCAACCGAGCATCCAATCAGATATATCTATATATAAAGAACAACAGGCATTCCCCGAGCCACTCCATTGGACAACCTCTTTCCTTTAACTACACAAATACCTGGGAGCCTCTAAGCGCGGCCTCCCAAACAATCAATTTCAACCAAGGCATGAGAGTCGCCCTAAGAGGGTTTTTATCGAAACATTTTTATCGCTTTCCATAAAGTGCCAAACGGGCATTTAATACAATTCACAATCACTACCAAAACCAGTTTAAAACTATTTAAAGAACCCACAAAACACTACTTCACAGGTTGCCAATATTTTTATAAACCAAACCAAACCATTTTCTTTTCCCAAATAAACTTTAAGAGCCAACCGGGCAATTTCTCAAACGAACCAAAGTATTTGTCCACACTTCAAAAGATATCATTTCTCATTAAACCAGAACTCTATTTTATATTCCGTGAATTATGTTTAAAAGACAAACGGGAATTCTTTCATTATTGGGTGTCCGCCCGTCAAAAGGATGTTTCATGTGTCGTGTATAAAATAAATGGCTCCTTTTGACATTAAATAACCATTTAAAAATTAATCGTCTTATATTAAAAATTAATTATCGTATATTATCTCATATTTATTACAATTAATAAAATGTTGATTTTGAACAATTAGGGTGCGCAAACAGCATGAAATAATATAACTTAAATTTTAAAAGCAGTGCAAAGGGAACCTACCTCAAAACCAAGGCGCGACGACAAAACAACTTTGGAACCGAGGCGCGATGACACAACGCGTGTCCGAAGCCACGTGATAAAGTCTGACACTCTGCATAATCAAAGCCAAGGACTCAGACACATCCAAAACTCACCAGAGCATTCGAAACCAAGCGGCGGGAAGAAGCGCTCACCTTGAAACTAAAGCGCGGCGATGACGGAACCCCGGAAACAAGGCGCGGCGGTGGTGCTCACTTGGAAACGCCCTGCGCCGGTCCTAAAAGTCCTAAGCCAACAAATAAAAATTCACCATCAACCAGAGTACGATGATAATAATGAAAATAAAGATAATAATAGTAATAATAATACTAATAATAATAATAGGATTAGTAATAATAATAATAATAGAAATAGTAATAACATCAATAGTAATAATAATAATAGTAATAGCAACATAATAATAATAATAATAATAATAATAATATGAAAAACAATAATAATAATAACAAGACAATAATATGAACATTAATAATAATAATAATAATAATAATAATAATAAAATTAATAGTAATAATATTAATAATAATAATGATAATAATAATAATAATAGTAATAGAATTAATAATAACAATAATATTAATAATGATAAAATTAATAATAATAATAATAATGAAAATAATAATGATAGTAATAATAATAATAGTAATAAAATTAATAATAATAATAATAATAATAATAATAAAATTAATAATAATAATAATAATAATAATAATATTAGCAATACTAACATTAATAATAATAACGATAAAAAAAAGGTTATTAACATATTAAATAAAATAAAATAGCAAATTAAATAAAAAAAACGGACCTGTGGCGGAGCAGAAGAAGGAGAAAGAAAATAAGAAGAAGAAGGGAAGAATAAGAGGAAGAAGGAGAGAAGAAGAAGAAGAAGAAGGAGAGAAGAAGAAGAAGAAGGAAAGGAGAAGAAGAGAAGAAGAAGAGGAGGAAGAAGAAAAGAAGAAGAAGGAGGAGAGAGCAGGGGCGCCGGCTGTGCGCGCTGGACAGGGGAGGAGAGGAGGAAGAAAAAGAAGAAGAAGAAGAAGAGGAAGAAGGAAGAGGAGAGGAAGAAGAGGAGAGGAAGGAGAAGAGAAAGAAGAAGAATAGGAGGAAGAAGAAAAGAAGAAGAAGGAGGCAGGGGCGTGGTCTGGCGGGAGGGTGCGGGTGTGCAGGTGGCTCCGGCGTGGGTGCAACGGCGACGGCGAACAGAGGAGGTGCGGGCTGCGTAGGAGGGGAGGCCGAGCGGGGGGAGGACTGCTGGTTTCTTGCGCCGAAGGAAGGAGGCGCTGGGTGTGCTGAAACGGGAAGCAGGCTGGCTGTTGAGGAGGCCGAGCGGGGGTGCTGGCGAAGCGGCGCCGAAAAGAACCGCCGGGGTGCTGGCGCTGCTGCGGAAGGAGGCAGGGCAGCAGGGGGGGCTGGAGCGCGAGGTGTGGAAGAGGTCTCTTCGCATCCGTGGGGTGGCTCCGCTGCTGCGTGCGGGTTGCTGCAAGGGAGGAAGGATGAGGCGGTTCCCGCCGGGGTGCAGCGGCGGACAGAGAGGGATCCCGGCGGCTGGTTGTGCGTGCTGGATCAAGGGAGGAGGTGGAGTGGGACGAGGCGGAACCGAGGGGCAGCGAGCGCAGGACAGGGGAGAGATGGGGGTGTGGCGGCTCCCGCGGGGAAGAAAAAAAAACATATATATATATATAGGGGTGGCCTGCTAGGGTTAGGAAAAAAAATAATGAAAGATAAAATAAAGATGATAATAATAATGATAAATAAATAAATAAAAATAATGACCAAAATTATATTGTCATAATAATAATAATAATAATAATAATAAAAACTACAAATAATAAACATCATAGTGATAAAATAATAAAATAAAATAAAATAAAAACAATAACGGCGTTCGTATCATTTTAATGATAATTAATTCTTAACGCACTAAAAATTTTAACGACGCAACAATTAACGCGCGTTTTAAATATAAAGACTCTATTTAAAATTTTTCCAAAGACAGCGGGATGCAAAAATACACCGGGCAAGGACGAGCGGGGTTTCCAGAACAGGCTCCGCTCACGCGCCCGACGACGTCGCGTCAAAAAGCGCACATTTTAACAAAAGCTCAAAAACCCGGTCCGATACTGAACACGAACCGCAGCAATATAATTTAAAGTCAAAGAAATCATAAAATAAAATAAACGCACGGTTTGGGGTGTGACAATTCTCCCCACCATAACGCTTTCCGCCCCCGGAAAGCCACCACACCAACCAGTCGATCGATCAACACCTAAGGATTTCACAGAACACGATCCAACCTCTTATCTCAAGGACATCATAACGACTACCAGCGGGACTGAACCTCATTGCCCAAAGTAAATCACCAACATAGGGAAGGCCTGAGCGGCTCCCCACCATAAGAACTCAACTAGAATTCAATAACGATTTAAGAGAAAACCCAAAGAGACTCATGGTGGGTATCCCCACCATAAAGAACTAACCTACTAGCGACCAACCCGAAATCCAACTTAGGCCAGATCGGGGCCTTTCCCAAGCTATATATAAAAAGCACAGCAGACCATTTAAACCACCCACTCCCGTCTGAATGGGATAAGAAACAAATCAAAACTCCATAGGAACTGTAAACCCTAACCCCATGGGTGGGGAGGGTGGGCCCAAGGATCAAATCACTAAAACTATGACGTACGACTGCTCACGACCCATCACTTCGGGATGGACACAAACCAGGGCTGCAACTGATTTACATCAGTGGCCCACGCAAAGTCACTGATCAGCAACTTAAATCCAAAAGGCACAATTCCCGACATTACACGAGGGATAAGTCCGTCGCGCACTTTGCGACAAGAGGAAAACTACAACGACAAAGAAACCAGAGCAACAACACCAAAACTATCACACCATGACGATAGAGGCACGAATTTCACCAGACTCTTTAAAATTTCCCCGGGGGTTCCTGACTACGCGCTGGCTTCACTCCGAGACCTTTTGGCTGGATCTCTGATGGATGAAGCATCTTCTGCCTCGCAGTCAGATTCTAATAATCCCAATGAGATACATACATCTTTTGGTTTGACAAGAGAAAGGACAAGATTTTAAAATTAAAACATACCAGCATTGAAAGACGAGGTTCGTCAAAAGACCCATGAAGTTCCCATACATTTCAAACCCAAAACAACACCTATACATAGGCCATGACAATAGATCACTTATACTGAAAGGAAACATACACTGGAAACTTTGAACAAAGACCCTACAACACATTACTTCTGAGAACTTCCTTTGCGACGCTTCCTTGCAACGCCCCGACAAAATCGTCGCAAGTGACCCAGACGCCCACACGCCTGGCAGGGCTTCGGAGCGCTTGGGCACGATGACTTTTTGTGACCCCGCTTGCCACACTGATAACACACAATAATCTCTCGCTCCGAAGAGGTTGATGAAAGATATCAAGGCCTCTTGATTCCACAACCTGATCCATCCACTTCCATTTGCTTACTCATCTCCTTTCCAGAACCTTCACCAGTGCTCATAGGGATCGAAGGAGGGAGAACTACTTCGAGCACTCCTACCATCGCGGCTTCGATACGAAAAGCTTGTCTTGCCACGTCGACAAAAGAAGTCAGGTTGGACTCTGAAACTTTCGATTGTAGATCAGGGCGGAGACCCGCCTCGAAGCGTCGAGCCTTTACGGGGTCATTTGTGGCATACTCTGAATCATAAGGTACTTGTTCCACAAAGCGATGGAAATATTCCAACACGGATCCGTCGCCCTGTTGAAGACAACACATTTCCATCCCCTTCCTCACCCTATCTTCCTCAGAGAAATACTGACGAATGAACGAGGCCTTGAAAAACTCCCAAGTAATCTCTTGACGAGGCTTGTTCCGAGACACTGACTTCCACCACATCCACGGTGAACCTTCAAGCCTGAAGGTCGCAAACTTGACCTTCAACAACTCGGGCAACTCAATGAGGTTAAAGTCCCTTTCAATCTTCCGCATCCACTCCTCTGCCACGGAAGGGTCTGCTTGACCATAGAAGAGAGGTGGATCCAACTTCCGAAACTCAAACATAAAATCCTTAGGTTGATCAACCGCACTACAATCACTCATCGAAGCTTCAAAGGGATAACCGCTGGACAAGGAAAGGTCAAAAACCCAATCAACGCCAACTCAGCGAATGACTAACAACCTAAAAATCAAACACTGCATAGGTGATAAGCTCGAAATCCGAGAAAACCAGTTATCATAACATCAAAACTTTTCTCTTTGAAAACATCTTTAATTTAAAACAAGCTTAGTGGGTTAAACCTTCGCCATTGGTATTCTTTAGAGCCTCACTCACATGCATGTATCCGTGCCACCCAGGGCATCCATCCACCATACCAGAAATCCATCCACATTTCCAACATACCACAATGCATGTGAGCACTCATCAGAACACCAAGGTCAAAACAAAGCAACTTCATTTTCCAAAAACAATTCATTTATACCACTTCTTTTAAAACACTCTGCAAATCAAACATTTTATTTCAAACAACCATTCTTTTTTTTCCAAAACCAACTTTTCTGATTCAAACCACATTCAGAAATCAACGGAAACCCAAAACAAATCAAACAGGGGACTAGTGTCAGTGGGTGACTTGACCATATGGTTGGCGGCCATATGCCAAGCACGCCACTGACACAGAGAGCCTTCTTGGACCATGCCCCTAGATCCACATGGCTTGCCAGGCCGCGCGGGTTAGGAGAACTAATGGCCCAACTCCCTTTGTCGTATCCCAATCGCAAAACATTTCTATAAAAACCCAAACAAACCAATTAAACTGGACTTCCCATGGAAACCTGAGGATCAGTACGGGCAAGAGTTCGCGACGCTCTTCTCGCACCTACCCCTCAAGTCCCGACAATCCTACTCCATTTACCTTGACATTCCAAATAACAAAGGGCGCCCTGAAAAGTGAGGTATGCTAAGAGCAAACCCCTCTGATACCATTTTGTCACGAACCAACCCGGGTCGACCCTGAACCGGTCACCCAAGCCGGTCCGCGACATGGCCCGAGAGGCGTTCCCGATCCTCACGGGCTGGCGACAAGCGCCAGGGCATCAACAGAGTCTATGGGAACGATTTCTCCCAATATAAATAAATAAGAATGCAAAGATAAAACAGAGCAGCGCAGAAAACGGTAAACTAAACAAAGTGACTAAACAGAAACAAACATGATACAAACTAACCAAACGCGACGTGCGAACAAACTCTGTGTGACCTCGCGGGTCGCTCTCCGACTCAACGATCAAGCGTCGCCCTAGGCGAGCGCACTCAAGCTATAGCCTGCACAAACACTAAAAACAGAAAAGAACTATAGGCGTGAGTATTAAAACTCAGTAGGCTAGCCCGATATCTATTCCCAATGCACTACCTTTAAAATAAAAGAAACATCATTCCAAGTTTTAACTTCAATTTATAAAAGTATGATTTTCTAAGCATTTTACTTAAAAACAAAGTACGGACCATTGCCCTTAGCCATTTCAAAATTCGGGTTCATTTCATTAGTGTCAATGACATTTCAGGAAAGGGGGAAAGTGATGTTTAAATTTTCAAATTTGTACAAAAGGATTAAACACATTCATTTGAAAACAATTTTTAGAAACCCATTAAAAGCAATTTATCAGTTTCCAAGGAAAACAATATGCCAGAATGCACAAAGTAAAACATACAGCAAGGGCAATGTAAGTATACACGTGAGCATCATAATCATTACTGCAAGCTACAAAAGGTGAATAGACATGGGTGAACCTAGGAGATCGAGAATAAACCAGAAGACACCAATACATGAGAAATCATCCTTATTGACATGTCACGATGAAATCAAAACGCACAACACGCTCGACCATCCACTCACAGGTAGGTCGAGGGCAAATCCCATAGCAATAAACCCAATATATCCACCTACTATGGGCCACTGGTCAGTACCATAACCTACCAGTGCAGCAATCGTTCTTAGAATATTCTCTCAATATTCCAGATTCCCATGTCTCAAGTGTTTAAGAAAAAGGGGGTGAGCCAACCGATGCCAACCGAGCATCCAATCAGATATATCTATATATAAAGAACAACAGGCATTCCCCGAGCCACTCCATTGGACAACCTCTTGCCTTTAACTACACAAATACCCGGGAGCCTCTAAGCGCGGCCTCCCAAACAATCAATTTCAACCAAGGCATGAGAGTCGCCCTAAGAGGGTTTTTATCGAAACATTTTTATCGCTTTCCATAAAGTGCCAAACGGGCATTTAATACAATTCACAATCACTACCAAAACCAGTTTAAAACTATTTAAAGAACCCACAAAACACTACTTCACAGGTTGCCAATATTTTTATAAACCAAACCAAACCATTTTCTTTTCCCAAATAAACTTTAAGAGCCAACCGGGCAGTTTCTCAAACGAACCAAAGTATTTGTTCACACTTCAAAAGAAATCATTTCTCATTAAACCAGAACTCTATTTTATATTCCGTGAATTATGTTTAAAAGCCAAACGGGCATTCTTTCATTATTGGGTGTCCACCCGTCAAAAGGATGTTTCATGTGTCGTGTATAAAATAAACGGCTCCTTTTGACATTAAATAACCATTTAAAAATTAATCGTCTTATATTAAAAATTAATTATCGTATATTATCTCATATTTATTACAATTAATAAAATGTTGATTTTGAACAATTAGTGTGCGCAAACAGCATGAAATAATATAACTTAAATTTTAAAAGCAGTGCAAAGGGAACCTACCTCAAAACCAAGGCGCGACGACAAAACAACTTTGGAACCGAGGCGCGATGACACAACGCGTGTCCGAAGCCACGTGATAAAGTCCGACACTCTGCATAATCAAAGCCAAGGACTCAGACACATCCAAAACTCACCAGAGCATTCGAAACCAAGCGGCGGGAAGAAGCGCTCACCTTGAAACTAAAGCGCGGCGATGACGGAACCCCGGAAACAAGGCGCGGCGGTGGCGCTCACTTGGAAACGCACTGCGCCGGTCCTAAAAGTCCTAAGACAACAAATAAAAATTCACCATCAACCAGAGTACGATGATAATAATGAAAATAAAGATAATAATAGTAATAATAATACTAATAATAATAATAGGATTAGTAATAATAATAATAATAGAAATAGTAATAACATCAATAGTAATAATAATAATAGTAATAGCAACATAATAATAATAATAATAATAATAATATGAAAAACAATAATAATAATAACAAGACAATAATATGAACATTAATAATAATAATAATAATAATAATAATAAAATTAATAGTAATAATATTAATAATAATAATGATAATAATAATAATAATAGTAATAGAATTAATAATAACAATAATATTAATAATGATAAAATTAATAATAATAATAATAATGAAAATAATAATGATAGTAATAATAATAATAGTAATAAAATTAATAATAATAATAATAATAATAAAATTAATAATAATAATAATAATAAAATTAATAATAATAATAATAATAATAATAATATTAGCAATACTAACATTAATAATAATAACGATAAAAAAAAGGTTATTAACATATTAAATAAAATAAAATAGCAAATTAAATAAATAAAAACGGACCTGCGGCGGAGCAGAAGAAGGAGAAAGAAAAGAAGAAGAAGAAGGGAAGAAGAAGAGGAAGAAGGAGAGAAGAAGAAGAAGAAGAAGGAGAGAAGAAGAAGAAGAAGGAAAGGAGAAGAAGAGAAGAAGAAGAGGAGGAAGAAGAAAAGAAGAAGAAGGAGGAGAGAGCAGGGGCGCCGGCTGTGCGCGCTGGACAGGGGAGGAGAGGAGGAAGAAAAAGAAGAAGAAGAAGAAGAGGAAGAAGGAAGAGGAGAGGAAGAAGAGGAGAGGAAGGAGAAGAGAAAGAAGAAGAATAGGAGGAAGAAGAAAAGAAGAAGGAGGAGGCAGGGGCGTGGTCTGGCGGGAGGGTGCGGGTGTGCAGGTGGCTCCGGCGTGGGTGCAACAGCGACAGCGAACATAGGAGGTGCGGGCTGCGTAAGAGGGGAGGCCGAGCGGGGGGAGGACTGCTGGTTTCTTGCGCCGAAGGAAGGAGGCGCTGGGTGTGCTGAAACGGGAAGCAGGCTGGCTGTTGAGGAGGCCGAGCGGGGGTGCTGGCGAAGCGGCGCCGAAAAGAACCGCCGGGGTGTTGGCGCTGCTGCGGAAGGAGGCAGGGCAGCAGGGGGGGGGGGCTGGAGCGCGAGGTGCAGAAGAGGTCTCTTCGCATCCGTGGGGTGGCTCCGCTGCTGCGTGCGGGTTGCTGCAAGGGAGGAAGGATGAGGCGGTTCCCGCCGGGGTGCAGCGGCGGACAGAGAGGGATCCCGGCGGCTGGTTGTGCGTGCTGGAGCAAGGGAGGAGGTGGAGTGGGACGAGGCGGAACCGAGGGGCAGCTAGCGCAGGATAGGGGAGAGATGGGGGTGTGGCGGCTCCCGCGGGGAAGAAAAAAAAACATATATATATATATATATATAGGGGTGGCCTGCTAGGGTTAGGAAAAAAAAAGAATGAAAGATAAAATAAAGATGATAATAATAATGATAAATAAATAAATAAAAATAATGACCAAAATTATATTGTCATAATAATAATAATAATAATAATAATAAAAACTACAAATAATAAACATCATAGTGATAAAATAATAAAATAAAATAAAATAAAAACAATAACGGCGTTCGTATCATTTTAATGATAATTAATTCTTAACGCACTAAAAATTTTAACGACGCAACAATTAACGCGCGTTTTAAATATAAAGACTCTATTTAAAATTTTTCCAAAGACAGCGGGATGCAAAAATACACCGGGCAAGGACGAGCGGGTTTCCAGAACAGGCTCCGCTCACGCGCCCGACGACGTCGCGTCAAAAAGCGCACATTTTAACAAAAGATCAAAAACCCGGTCCGATACTGAACACGAACCGCAGCAATATAATTTAAAGTCAAAGAAATCATAAAATAAAATAAACGCATGGTTTGGGGTGTGACAATTATTCTATCACATTTTCATTCTACATTAACATATCGCCCAAGACCTTCTTCAAAGCATCACAAAATATGTAAAAATGTTTTCCACTTGGGGGTAGTGTGAGTCTAGGTATAGCAATAAGTCTTTTTTTCAACTCCTTGAATATCTCTTCTCATTCATCATTCCATTAAAACATTATCCCCTTTTGAGATTTCTTGGTTATATGGTTTGACAATTATGATAGATTTTTCAAAAATGGATGATAGTACCCCTATAATCCAAAGAAACTACATATATTTCTCAAGGATGTTGGAATTAACCATCTTTAAATTACATGTATTTTTTGAGGGTCCATTGATATCCCATTTCTTGTGATGATATACCCCAAGAACGAAACATCCATCAACCATAACCTACATTAATTGTACATGTATTGAAGCTTATCCATTCTAAAGGTCTTTAGAATAGTGCATATATAGTCATCATTATCCAACTTAATTTCGGATTATATTTGAATATAATATATAAATACTACCAAATTTTTTTCAAGGAAATCCTTGAAGACACTATTCATCATGTCCAAATATATTGTTATAGAATTAATGATCCCGAATTGAATTTCTATGAACTCATAGTGTTAGTATGTTATACAAAAATTAGTGTTGGGGATATCCTCATTATTCACCCAATCCTGGTAATACATCAACCACATATACACCTTGGAGATGTATTGTGTACCACGTAGATGATCAAACGAGTCAAAAATCCATGGAAGAGGATAGTTGTTCTTTATAATAATCTTTCTGATATCACAATTATTGATGAAAAGGCACATTGACCCATCCTTCTTCTGGAAAAATTGGATGAGTGCACCCCATGGTGAAACACTTGGGAGTATGAACCCTTTATCCAGATTCACCTGTTGTTATCTCGTCAAATATTCATGTTACAAACAAAGAATTCTATATAGAGTCTAAGATAATTTATGCACCCTAGGTGTAATCATAATTGAAAAATCAACCTCTCAACTAGGAGGAAAACCAAGTAATTCTTCAGAAAACACTTTAACATATTCCCTCACAATATGAATATCTTCAAGGATTATTATTTCCTTAAACTCAATCATTTGAGCTAGATATTCTTAATTGTTGGGAAAAAATATCCATCTTTGAGATGTTGGTGCTAAATAAGATTCATCCTCCACCATAAACATTTACATAATTAGAGGATGATTCAGGATACAGAGAATGATTTACTTTTTGCAATAATTTATATCGGATCTATATATATAAATCTAAAACATGCATATCATTTCAAAAAATTATTATAAAGGGAGAATGGAACGGTTATTTGGGATGTTCATCCCACACATTTTGATAGTAAAGTAATAATATTAATGGGATAGAATAATTTCCCCATTTTTCATTTTCACCGACATCAATTATTCTATGATTTATAATGATGTTTTAATAGTTCTAATAAAATTTAATGATATTAAGGAATGAAAAAAACTAGAATCCAAATGTTCATTCTCGATTCCTGAATTAGTAACTATCATACCTATTACCAATTCTGTTTTTGATCCAACTCAATGATTTTAATGGATAAAATTTCCCATGTTTCCTTGGATGATTTTGTTTTTCTCAGAAAACCCTTGTCTTAGTGCATTGGTTTGGAAAGTGTAATGGTTTCTTGTAGTAGAAACAGCGAACAATTCACTGAGGATTGATTTGAGCATTATTTTCCTCCACTACATTGGTGGGTTTCTCCCATCATAAAATGGTAGATAAGTGTCCTTCATTCTAAAATCAAAAAAATTTATTTGTTCTCCATAAGAAATTTATAAGGTTCTTCTTTCCACACTTTCAACAAGTAGTATTTTGAAATTTATTAGCGCTATTAAATTTCTCTATCAGAACACCATATTGAAACTCCACTTTCCTTTTCTTATCCAAATTATAACCTTGAGATTCTCTGGTTTCCATTTCAACTTTGATGGAACATCGGATAATGTCCTCATAGCTATCAAATTCTCGGATTTCTAGGTCTTTTCCTAGACTATGTTTTAGCCCACAAAAGAAGCATTCATCTGTGAATTCGGGGGTAATAAAGAAGTCTGATGCATATCATGCACATCTTGTGAGGTTTCCCTTGTATGTACTAGTAGATTAATTTTCTTTTTTATTGAGGTAATGGAAATCCCTTTCCATTTTATGTCTGAGAGTGTGAGGAAATTATTTATCAAAAAACATTTTCTGGAAATCCTTCCACCTCATCACTTCGATCTATTCCTCAGGCTTTGTATTCCTTGTCAAATTACACCACATATTAGTTTCCATATCCATAAGCTAAACAAAAATCAGAACCTTATTTTACATATAAAATTGCCAGATGGAGAACATCTTCTCAATGTATTTGATGCATTGTTCCATGATTAATGCATCGATTGATCCGTTTAATGTCCAAGACCTATGTCACATAAATCTCCCAAATACATATTTTTCTAACTTAGGTGTATTTTTATATTCCTTATGATCCTGGTTTATATTCATAACCTGAGCTAGCTGAGATATTATCATTATAAATTTCATGATTCATACTCCCATCGGGTTGGAATCTCATTTGGAAATTCAACATATTTCCAATCACATTGATTTTTTACCTGATTCCTCGTATTTTCAGCCATTGGATAGAATAAAGGAAAAATTCTGGAATAATATTTTTAAACTATTAAATTTATTGAAGGGAATCCAATGTCATTAAGGGGTTAACTTATAAATTATATTTATTTTTCTTAACATGTGAATTTCTAGGATTTAATCTCTGTTTTTCATTATTTATGTTATAAAATATATTATTATGGGAATTTTATTTTCCCTTAATAATGGTTTGTAATGATCTTATGAATTTACCAAGGAACATCACCTAGGAGTATCAAAATTGGTGTGTAGAAAGACCCATTATCATTCACCAGTTCCTTATCGAGTCTTTCTCAATGAAATGTTATTGGTTTTTACCCCAATATACATTTATACAGAAGCCACATAATCTTATAGTATCCATATAGGGATATATTTTCAATATAAAACACTTAATATATACATACCAAAATTTAGGGATATTTTTATATACTTAGTTTCATCCCTATGGTTGTCGCTATAGTTTTTTAATCGTAATCCAAAAAATAACAATACTTTTTCATTGAGACCAACTATGACAACATTTCTCTTTATTAAATATTAATTTAGATTGATTACATAAAATTAATTAGAAAAAAAATCATAATAACAAAAATTCTAGTATCTTTGGGAATTATTTACATTACATAACAACTTAAAATAGAAAATACCACATCTTTATTGAAAACATTCTTTCCATACTCGTACTTAAAACTGCATGGGATAACCTTGGGACATATATAAGAAATGATTGACCTAAAAATCTATATAAGGGAATAAACATGAAATAACATGAAGATAGTAATACATGTTAGAAAACATAAAAATCAAAGGGGTAAAATGACTGATAATCATAAACATGAACAATGAGACATGATATAGCATGATAACATGAGGGAATCATGGAATATTGGGAAAATTACAACACTACACCATAAAAATTAGTCAAGGATAAATACCAATATATCATGATGGAAACAGTCTCATACGGAATCAATTTCACTCCCTATGCCAACATGATTTCTCATTGTAATAAAAAATATTTAATGCATTGTAGGGCTCTATAATTCTTGGCACACCCATCACATTCATTTTATTCTCATTCTTAAGTGTTCCACATAGATCATATTACATGGATTTATAATTTATCTTATTTTATTCCACTATCAAGGAGTTTTTAATAAATACATTTATGTCCCATTTAAGATAATTATAAGTGTATTAAGGTGAACAACCTTGATAGAAAATTGGAATGCTATTCATTACACAATTTTTTTTCATGGAAAATTGTGGTGAAATTTTGGGGGCATAACGATATCACATAAAAAATTCATAAAATTGATTGATGAGAGTGAAAGGGTTTTATCATAATTTCAAAATAGAATATTTATTAATAGTTACATGTAAATACATCTCACAATAGTATAAATTTAAAATAAAAGGCATAAGAAAACAATGAAACTTTAATATAGAGGGGAATGAGATGATCCCTTTCCTTGAGAGTGTGACATCAAATTATTAAGAGGGAATTCTTGAGAGCTTGGGGGAAACTTTGGTGGTATCTAGAGAGTGGAAGGAAGATTAAGGATGGGATATAAGGATTTTTTTAGGATAAGTGGGGGATGGGGTGTTTTTATATAGAAAATGAGTAGTTAATTCATTATCATTTCTCAAACTTATGTTTTAGACTATATATAATAAGATAACCAAAACCAAAAACCTTTCCATGGGTTTTGACATAGTTTGAACCAAATTATAGTGGTTTTAATTATTATATATGTTTAGGGGATGAACTAAATAAAATAATTCCCTTGATAATGTAGAAGGGATTCACGCACTTAATGAAATGATTTTAAAATCATAAAATATATTGATGGTTTTGGTGGATTCATAGATGCTTTATAAAATAATAAAAATAAATATAAAATAACATTATTTTAATGGGAAAACATATATTTTATCATTTATACCCTTTATATTAATTATTAGATCACTTCATGGTCATTATGATTTCATAATAGACAACGTATATTTTTATGGTATTTATGTTTTACTAAAAAATTCGACAATCTGGGAAAATTATGAAAAAATCACCATTGGATAATTTTAACATTCTGATTCCAAAAATAATATTCATTTTATCTAGTTAATTTTAAAAATACATATATTTTCTCTTTTAAAATATGAATTGACATTTATTGAGAAATGATGGTTTTCCTAACAATAATTTTTTTCAAACCGTAATAATAATTACATTTGACTTCATAAAAATTATATAATAATTTATATTAAATAAAAATTTTATTATTAAAATATTTTTTTAAAAAAATATTTTAAATAAAAAAACCTTAATTTCATTTTAATATTATCCCAAAATGTAATTTGTGTTTTATTGTATAAAAATAAAAATTATTTATAAATCCACAAGAATAAGATGAAAATATATTCATTAATATATACAATATAAATATAGATATTATTAGGGTCTTGATACATATCCCATTAACATTCCATAAAATTATCTAAGAGTATGGTGTGAAATAGTGATACATTCATAGAGTGGTTCGACGTACAAGGTTTAGGTCACGATCTCGATGAGATTGAACATTTCTCGTCAATGGTTTTTCTCAAGCTCAAGTTGTTGGATCTCATATTGGGATTGGTCAAGAGAAAATACAAGAGTGATATATCCCTAAAAATCTACAATAAATGGGTTTCATAGGGTATGTTCCTACTAGATGAGGTCATCACTTACTTTTTCTTAGTCAATTGGATTTGTTAGAACCCTATATCTACACTAATCATATGATCAAATTTAAATGGTTATATTATCAATGATACTAATAATTAAAAAGATTTTAAATCTAAAAGAATATAATAAAATCTAATATGTGAATATGTTTTCCAAAACCACAATACATAATAAATAATTTAATTAAATTTCAAGGGGAATTTTATTTTTAAATTTTTTTATCATTACAAATTTAGGAAGAAACACTGAATGAATATATAAAATCATTTCCTTTGAAACAAATATTTGAAATAATTATAACATAACATGACTGTAAAAAGAGAGTTTTGGAAAATATTCATTCAATGAGACCAACACCAAGATACCATGAATCTCATATAACACACCCACTCCATTGACATCATCATTGCCAACTAACATCAAAACTGACTCATAGACCCAATTATAATGAGAGAATCCAAATCAGGTAACTCCTAGAACACCATCGACCATTGAACCACACATTCTAAAACCTCTTTATTCCCACAAATCTCGACTAAAATCATAGAGGGGTAGAGGAACTTGAAGTCGTAGCATGTATTTGAGGAAATAAGGGATTCATGAGTAAATAAAACCATAATTGGTACCCCCAAAACATCACTTAGAAACTACCACCATGAAAAAACCACGACAAGAAACATCACTAAAACATCACCATTGAACATTTCCACAATCCATGAGGTATATAAAATGTATTCATATTTACAAGACTGATACATTAACTTTATGAGTTCGAATAACCCAACCTTCGAAGAACCTCCTTGAAATCTTCACCATTGAATTTCATCATTATCATCAAGGATGAAAATTAGTAGTGCCTTCACTAGAGAGATTCATATACATCACCCAACCATTATCCCATACAACAACCTATGAACATCAACTTTTTCATTAAGGCTAAAAATTAGTAGTCATTTTCACCAGAGTGAGCCACAATCTTCTCCAAACCATCAAATCCTTCCGTTAGTGATAATTCATGATGGTATAATTAGAGTGAGAGATCCCAAGACTCATGGTGAGTTGAGATAATTGGTAAAAGAAAGGATGAATGAAAAGTAAATTAAGGTTGTGGGAAGTCACCATAGAGGAAGCACTTATGAATCCCCTTTTAAATTGTCACCCATAATAGATATCTAGTACAATATGGAGAGGATTCAAATTATAATGAGAGGAAGCCATATTATTATTGTAACCTAGGTATAGGAATGGGTGAACTAAAAACTTGTTAAAGGGAAATGGAAAATTATCAACCAGTTATATGGGAGAAGGGTGATTTATAACCCTTGTATAAAGGGTAAGGGTAATTATCATCCTTGTATAGAGGGTATATAAAATTATCTCCCTTTAAAAGGGAACATGGAAAAAATATTCTCTGGTATAGAGTGTAAGAAGAAGGGTTTATCTAATATGGAGCTCCATGGGTGACTTGCATGATTGGAACCCAAATATGATACTGTAGGGTCCTGGAAAATCTGCAAAGGAGAATGAGAATCCCCTTTAATCCAAGGGAGATTCAACCCAATTTCCTCCCCCAATGAATTGGGGAAAAGTGTGTAGAATACTCAAAGGATAGAACAAGACGAACTGGTCCGCAGACCGGTCCAATGATAACGGTACGCGAACGGTTCTGCGAAGCACCCCCCCCCCCCTCCACAGACCGCTGTCGTTCGGGGAACGGAGGTGGGGATCCTCTGCGGGCGCCAAGCCTATCCACCATCATGAACCGCCCCAGTCACAAACCGCATAAACCATCCCCAGGCCACATCCACTGTCGTTTGTGGAATGGAGGCGGAACCCTGCGCGGCCGCGAGGCACTCTCTGAGCTAGTCTGGTTCGTGGGGGAGGTGCGTCATCGCGATTTTTGGATTGACCAAGTCATCTATAAACCAGGTTTCCGATCATGGGCCACCAAAAAAGGTGACGCATGACCACATATACATCTCCTTCCCCACTCTATAAAAAGAGATCGTGGGAAGAGAGAAAGAAGGAGAAGAGGAAAAAGTAAAGCGGAGATCAATCAGATTTGGGTGGAAGGATTTAGAAGGAAGGAGCTTAAGATTTTGCAAATAGAGAAGTTCCAATTTGCGAACCAGAATAGGTATAAAGTTGTAAATGAATTAATAAGGAACCGAAAATGAATAACAGCTTGCTGAACCGCAAACTTATAATAACAATGAAAAGAAAATCATGAATCATGGCTCCTCTGCGGATGCACTCCTTGCGGACCAGGTAGTTTATGCCCCTTTTCTGATCCATTGCACCGTGTAGCACCCTCCTACATGGGAAAAGCCCTGAACGAAGGGCCTCCGACTGGCACCACCATCGGTTTCCACGGCTTTCATGGACCACTCCATGTACCAACCTAGTACGTGGGCCAAACCCGGAGCCACAAACCACCCTGGTTCGTAGGATGCCCATCAGTATGCAGACCATCTTGGTTCGCGGACGGCCTCTCTGGCCGCGTAGCACCTCCCAACATGAAGGGCGCCACTCCTCTTATACCTGTGTGGCCCTCCATATCCTTCGAAGCTCCCATTCCCCAAGCCAGATAAAATCCTTCCAATCAGGACTGAACCTTTGCAACCCCCTCATTGGCCCATTCATCAGCCCCGAGGCGAGGCCTCCACCAGAGCCACCGGACCCATGTGATTTAATTTTCAGGCGCATCAGCGCACCATTTTGAGTTCACATACCCACAGTAAGCAAGGGAAAAGGGTTTTCTCCAGCCCTTGAGCGAATTCCCAAAGCATTCCCGGGTTTTCATTCCTATGGTAATGCGAAATCCAAGCCCCGGAGTCCCCTTTCTGCCCCTCCACTTATTAGGACTGGGGAGCTTCTCCCCTCCCTGTGGAGTGGTAGACTACCCGTCAGAAGGAAGCACCCATGCACCTCCGTACTTCCCCACGACCATGGCCATGGAAGGGAGTGGTGGGGAAGGGTGCTACTCCGTTTTTCATTGGGGTCAAGTCCGTTTCCCGCTGGGCTTTCTCACCATGGGCGTCCATCTCAGAGTGAGCCAAGACTTTTTCTGTGTCTCTCTCACGTGTAAGCCCTCTCACACTTCCCACAGACGCACCATTCACAACGTGATCATCTGTTCCATGCTGCCTATTGTTTCTCACACCGAGCATGACTCACGTGAGCTTAGAGTAAGCATCGACCATGAAATCCTCTTCGGGGCCTCCTTAGAGTGTAATCCCCAATCCATTACCCTGGGCCTCCTCAGAGTGCAAGCACCATCCCAATTCGGACTACGTGGACTTTGATTCCCCACCACAGGGATATGTAGGATGCCTCCAAGAGGTTCATGCCCGATCACCATCGTACCCCCGGGTCCACATTCACATCGATTCTCCGACACCCCTATTCAAACTATGTGGACATTGATCCCTGTCTCCTAGGAAGGGTACATAGGAAGCCTCCCCGAGGTTCAAGCCCAACACCCGGTCGATCCGACCATTTTCCCGTCGGTTCACCTCACCAACCCTGGGCAGCCTAGAGCGTAAGCCCTATACCAGACCGAACTACGCGAATTCTGATTTCTCTCATAGGGATACATAGGAATCTCGTACCATGGGTTCGATCCAAATGCTCATGTTTTTATCTGTCCTAGTGCCGTTTCAATTATTCCAACCTCCTCAGGGTCATTAATCCAACGAGGGATGGTAATCCTCAGACATAAATGACTCCAAACCCCTATGTCCAGCTGACCATTTCCAACCAAGAGTAATCTGTGGATACTATTCTTGGATATAATCCAAAGATTCACAAACATATTAATAAATATTAAATCTATATTAGAGTCCCATAACGGACAATAATTCCCCCCAAAAGGGTGTGATGAGCCCGACATCCCATCCTCTCGACCAATGTCAGTTCTTAAGCATTGCTGGTCAAACCACCCAGTGAACGCTTGCCTTTGGAAAGAAGGTCCATGTATTGTGGATATGAAACTATTGGGAGTTTTGAGGTGAAAATGGTGCACCCAGTATGAGTGATTAATCCATACCCAATCTTCTCTAATCAACCATTGGGTAGTGCACGTTTCTCCCCCACCATCCTGTCATGTGCCGCGAGACAAAAAACAGTGTACCCGATGTGAATATTTAACCAAGCATGACATATTTAACCTAATCCTACCATGTTCCCCATTTATACTCACAAGTAGGGCTCAACAAGGTAATTAATTATGCATGGGGTCATGAGATGATGCTTTGACAGGTTTTATGTTTGTATTTGTTAGAATATTTTAAAGGTACCACTCAGAACTCCCTTCGATCCAATGGCGTCATGAAGGATCCCACAAGTGCGTTCTTCCAACAATGAAATGACCAGACTTCCTCACCAATAGAGGACCCCGTCAGCGACTCAGCGTCTTCAATGTTGGGCCTTGAATGCACTGATCTGAGAGTACCACTTCAACAGTACTCTCCCAATAGTGGAGGTGATCATGCATGCCCTCCAATCTGCCAGGACTCACCGGTCGCCTTCCCTGCAGCCGCCACAAAAGCATATCCATATGGCCCCTATTGTCGTCTCAAACTATTTCGGGAGTCTATCCCTAGAACGAGACAAAGCGTACCTCCCTTATCTTAGGGAGGCTGAAGAGGTCGACGCTGAGGACTTCATCCCTGTTGAATGGGGGTTCCGCTCCAAGGCCCCCGCCGGAAGACATCATCATGGTCACACCACGACTCAACATCATCATGATAAGGAGGATGTTTTCACAAGGATACATGGCCACGTTCCCAGAGCTCCGGCCCCTTGGACCTCTCGACGAGGGCGGAAAATGTACAACCCTAGATCGGTCATCACCATTTTCCCTGAGGAGGATCTCCAATGCCCAGTCACGGAGACGTATCATGAATAGGCACATACATTTGTTCGCTCCTCCAAATCTCTCCATCCAGACATAGCGGCATCATATGAGCAGGTGCACATCCCCGCCGAGCTCCATCAAGCTCGTCGCTCACACAAGACGACACCTACCCAGCAGAAACCTCTCCCTAACCAGGGTCGTAAAGCCCACCAACTCGAAGTGGTAGTGACCCAGCGCCTACAAGACCAGCTCCTAGAAGATGATCTTGATGCCTACCATCCCGGAATGGTGGAGGTCAACAAAGCCCGCCATCCCTATGTGGCGGAAATTAATAGGCAAGCACGTCTCCCTGCAAACAAAGGCCACCGACATGATATGGTGGGAAACCAACATGTGCAGGGCCAGCTCCCTGTGGATGCAAGTAATGGCCTCCATCTCGATGTGGTGGAAAATTGAGAGATAAACCGGCATATCCTATCCATGGGGCAGATTCGTTCACCTACCCCGACATAAGATAATTGTCAGTACCCACTGACCACTTGAGGACCGGAGTAGGATATTCCTACTCTGATACCATAATGGGACTTCATACCCGTTCCTGCCAAATATGTCTCTCTACATATCCTGGAAATTATGGAGGAGTAGGTATAGATCCCAGATCATATCTTGCAGACTTCCCAGAATGTAATTGCATCAGTGGAAATAGTAAGGACTCAGGCACGTGAGCCCCTTTCCCTAATTGAGGCGACTCATCTAGGAGATGCGAAAGCTGCCTTGGAGCAGAATTTCATCCCCGCTTCCACCCAGGAGGGTCATCGGCCATATTTTGTGAACCAAGGGCAACCAGATCGAGCATCTTCACTCGTTCCAACTGGGGGACACCCGTCCATCACGGTGGATGCTCCAGAGCAGGCATATATTCCAGCTAAAAGTCAAGATGTTTGTCAACATATCCCGACAGCATCAAGGGACCCAATTAGAAAGGGAACCAAAGGTGAATGCCGTTATCAACAGCAGACGGTCCCTGCTGCCTTCAAGAAAGTGCCCCGAACACGCCGAAGGTAGCTGGAAAATAAAGAGCGGGTTCATGACTCCGCTCTGCAGGAAGCTGGGGTTCCTGATGCTACTAAGTGCATATTGAAGGCTTAGAACCCTACTCGTCCATTACCATATTATGGGAGCGTCAGTAGAAGTTGAGAAGGTCATCCCCGCAATGTCGCTACTAGTAGCTCTGAAGGTCCTCCCTAGAGAACCTGTAGGGGCCTCCCCCACGGGCATATAACGATTGATCACAAGAGCTTCTCTTTTGATATGAGTCAAGGTTTCCCTCCATGTGACCATAATATCGACCATCAAGAAGTCCCTCCACTTGTTTTGGTCCACCCTGAAGGTCCTACTTGGGGTATACACTGCAAGCACTCTCCATGCAGTGGGACCACAGATTTTGATATTAGTCCTCGCTATATTAGTCACAACTACGGAGGCCCTCCTCATAGTGACGTCTCATCACGACAAGAAGGCTCTTCCCTTGGTGTGGCATGTCCTGAAGGTCTTCCCCCGGGGTTACGTTGCAACGACACTCTGCGCAGCCGGGCATCAGATCACGGTGGTAGTCCTCGTAACCCTGATAACAGAGGTCCTCTCCGTAGAGACGTCAAGCAACGAGAAGGCCCTCCATTCGTTGCGGTATATTCTGAAGGCCCTCCCCAGGGTGTACCCCACATATATTCTCCCTCAGGAATCTATTATTGTAGTCCCTGCTATTGCAGCAGTTTTGATACTAGTACTCGTGACCACAACCGCCATGGCGAAGGTCCTCCCAGCAGTGGCCCCAACCAACAAGAAGGTCCTCCCCATGTCGCAATGTGTCTTGAAGGTCCTCCCCATGATTCACATTGAACGTCAAACCCTGATGGTCATCCTCACCATGATGGAAGTTGTTGTGAAGTCCCTCCCTGTAACAACGCTACACAGTCATAAGGTCCTCCCCTTGCTGCGAGACACCTTGGAGGTCCCCCCCCAAGGTTTGCACTGTAAAAGTCCTCTATGCAGTGAGTCGCCAAGCGGTAATGGTAGTTCTTTCCATTGTGGCCGCCATTGTGAAGGTCCTCCCCGAAATGAAATATCATATCGACCGGATGGTCCTACCCCTTTCAAATTAAGCATAGAAAATCCCTCATACTCTGATTCACTCAGAAGGACGGGATCAAGCATGTCAGATTCCCAGCTAGTCACCAATAACACCCTTATTCAATTGGGAGATGTTCTGGGGCCACATTCATCTTATAAACCACCTCGGAATCACCCACATGAAAATTAGATACCTATCAGTCCCATTTTAACACCCCAATCATCCATGGTATTCTTCTCTTTGAATAATACAGTCGCGTTTGTTGTACGCAACTTCGAGTTCTAAAACACCACAACCAATCAACTAGCCGTTATGAATAGTAATACCCTTATTTTTAAAATTTTATATATTTTATCTTTCAAAATGGACTTCATTTTTTGATTTGGAATATCGAAATTCGATTAGGGTGACTTTTTGGTATTTTTTTGAAAACTTTCAATTTTTGATGAATAGTGAAAATCACTAAATTTTAATTAAATACAACTTTTTTAATCGAAATAATTAATAGTGATAAATTATGAATTTGGGTGTTTTTAAAGTATATTTAAAATATATTTTTACTATTTAATACAGTTTTGGTCATTTGATGTAATTTCACATTTAAACTGGATACAAGAAAATGTCAATCTTTTTTATAGTTATTATCTCTTAAAAACACGCTTTTGTTTTAACAACGGGAATTAATTTTAAAATAATTTCTGCCACTTCTGTGCTTTGAATTTAGAAAAACAGCTTCCATATTTATAATCATAAGGTCCAAATTGTGTAAATAGGTAACTTTTATTTTTAGACATTTTGAATAATTACTTCCTTAAATATTTTATTTACCATGGTAAAAGGGTAAATCCGATAAATAAGGGTAAACAAATAATATTATAATAATAATAAATTAACCTAAAACGTGTCCTAACCTTATTTTTTGATACATGTCCGACCATGAGCATATTTGGGTCGATTTTGGGACCCCATTGATCCACTATTAAGTGATAATGATACTTTATATTAATTAAGATAAAGTAAACACAAAAATGACATAAGCATATATCTTTTGGAAAAAAAAATTTACATAGGGTTATATATGTTATATTTTCAAATATAAATATTAATTAGAGATATAAAAAGATTTAATATATAATGGTATTTTATTTATAATTTTTAGACATTGAATAATTAAATATATTTATGACACAATAAAGATGCAGTATTTTCTTTATTCATGAAAGAATCAAATAATTTGTATTATAAATGTTAAAATAAATATAATTTTAAGGTTTTGATGACATCAACTAATTTTTTGGTTAATATGACATGTTAGTATTTCTTAAATTATTTTTTTCGAATTAATAAATATTTTCTGACTTTAAAAAAATCAATTATTAAATACTGTCAAAATTGACATAAATGAGTTTTTAAAACAAATATTATATTATTAATTGATATTCTATTCTTAAAAATCTAAGGCTCATCCAAATGACTTATACAATGATAGTTGTATCATTAATGGACCACTTGGGTGTCTCTTGGAAGTATATAGTATGTCTACTAACCATATAATATAATAATACAAAGTGACATGGTAAATGTCAAACTAATTAACTAAGAGTTAAAAATAAAAGATTGGGTTAATAAAGTGACCCAAACATATATAAAACCTATTGGTTGAGTTTTTTTATTCCTATACCCACCTTAGAATTTAAATATTCCAATTTTTAGCCATTAGAAACTGAATATTAATTTATTATAAAATAATATTTCTATCTTTTCCTACGGTGCCCCTCACCGAACTTATAAAAGGGAACTCCCCCTTATCTCAAATTAATACCTTAAAAGCCTTTTGGATCAGCCAAAATCTGTCCAAATATCCTCCCAAAATCCCTCAATTCAACCTAGATGCCTTATTTTGATCATATAGCCAACCTACGGAGCCCTTTTGGTCAAATCAAAAGGAAGAAAACGAAGAAGAGGTAATGATTTCACCACCCTCTTTCATGTTATTTTCTTCTTCCACTTCTTCTTTATTTGTTATTTCCATTCTAAAATAATAACTCCAGTATATTCTATATATTGAGATGTTATTATAAATATAGAACTACCAAATTCATTATTCTATCCATCCCTTGAATGACATGTCACCATACGTGCGTACGTACGGCTTACTGTCTCCACGTCTTTGTGTAATTGTTATACAATACATTATTATTTTTATGGGTATAATAATGTTGTGTAATTCAAGTAAATAATAAATATAACATTATAATGACTATTTATATATTATATACCATCCAATTATATATTATTTTAATTTCAATATAATGATATTGTCGCTCGTGCGTACGTACAAACTACCGTCTCCACGAACGCAATGAGATTAATTCCCCATCAAATCCACTCAAGACTAATTTTAATTTGATGATTAAAAATAATGATTAAGGACTTGATATCATTCTGGAAGTAAATAAGACACAACCTATGGATAACAACCATGTCTTATGTAAAAAAAGATATAAAAAATGAGTAAGTGAACACCCGAAACGACAATAATACTAAAATATTATTAACAAATCAATATTAAAAGATCATATATGATATCATATTTATGTATATGATTCTTGTATAATTTGATGACAATGATTTAACTATTATACAAGAGGTTAACCTACCCTCGACCAAGTAAAAGTACAAGGTAAGGGTTTATTTCAGAATCTCTTCATTATCTGAGGTTGTTTATATGTAATTATCTACACGGACCTCTTTTCCATCCACATCCATGTTTCTTAAAAATATATTTCAAAACATGTTTTACAATTTATTAGAAAATGGGTTAAAGTCATTTATACCCTTATGTTTTTTGAAAGGAATATTTCCATCATTTTCCGAACACGGTACTTTTTTTCCTTTTCGACAAATTTAACGTAAGAATTTTTTTTAACTTATACGGCGAGTGTGGCTATTTTATACCATTATAAACTTTTCGAAGATTCCCTTACAAGATTATAAGAATATTTTGAATTTAAATGTTTTATTTTATAATTATGAGATTTTTAAATTATTTAAAAATGAATATTTTAAGAGTTTTTGAAAGGTACTCTTTATCAATATCGGAATTTTAAATGTTTTAATGATTTATCTTTCTAAATCATTTTAATTAATGTCCATGTTTTCAAAATGATTTTAAGGATTTAATTATATGGACATGAATTTTTTTTAAATGATATTTCTTTTCAAAAGTTTCAAAGTGGTATTGGACACTATGATCCAAAAATATCTTTTAAATTACTTCATAAATGTGTGACTTTTAAATGATTTAAAAAAAGAGATATTTCTCTCAAATAGTTTTTATTTCATCTATGTCAACATCCTCTGATGGATTTTAGGCTTATTTGATGTTGATTTATTATGATAAAAAACATCCATATTGTATTAAAGGTTTTTTGATATGTTTGACTGTGGATGTGTTATATTTATACCATTCATGGTTTATGGAGAAAGTATTGAAATTTCATATTCTAGTTTTAATTCGAATGTTTATGTTATGTTTAAGCCTATTCATACGAGGAATTCATTGGACATAATAAGTGATGGGTGGAGCCTGGTATAGCTCCTCGATGCATATGTAGGTCTCATGAGACAAACTAGTGTCTTGACACAAGGACTTGACAAAATCTTATTTGTAGTCTTGGCACGAGGCCTTGAATACATGGTTATGATAGTTTGGAATTATGCATTCCATCATTATGAAAGTGGTTAGTGATATTGCATGTGATTATTTGACTAGTTAAATATCCATGTGGATAAGAAAATGGGATTATTTTATTTTATTTTTTCCATATTATGTTGATGTTCATGTTTAAAAGGATTTTGTTTTAGTTATACATTGCATTAAATGTTTATGAATATTTATTAATGTTTCCTGTATATTGTTATCCTTACTGAGCATCTGAGTTCACCCCTTTCTATGTTTTATTTTTCCCAGGATTCCAAGAAGTGTATTGTGATTGATATGCAGGGTTAAGCCAAGGGAATAATGGCATTCATAAAAGATTATTTATGTTGTTTTGTATGTTATAAAGTGTAATGCAACATTCTTGTATGTAATCTATTTTCCAAGACTGCTAAACCTATCGGTCCTTTAAGACTTGATTCCTTGTAATCATGCCAATGTATTAAAATAATGCACCGACTCTGGGTAACTAGGGTCGGGGTGTTACAGTTGGTATTAGAGGAAGTTTAGCAATAACCTTGGAAACTAGATTTAGATAAACTCTGATTAAAGCACATATCCCTAAGATAGATTTCGAGGATTCGTATAGAATAACTTCCGAGAATTTTGGTATTGTATAGATTTTGTGAGTTTTCCAAGAAATACATCCCTGTACTGATACGAGCAGGTAGAGGCGGCTCTGGCACAGCTGTACCTAGGGGTAAAACCCAAAAACACCGCTTTGAACTAGACTCTAACGAGAACTGGTGCACAACAATAGGCTTTGCTTCACTCTTTGTTACGACACTCCCGGGGGATAAGCTTAGGATAATTATCATTTTCGTTACAAATGATTATGAAGGTTTATGAGTATATACTTCCTCAACAAAAACATCTTTATATTTATGGATTATATCAATAAACTATTCAATTTACGTTAGGTAATTTCAAGTCTAGAATTTATCACTACAGTTCATTAACTGACCTAGTTTATGCCATTGTATAGAAATGGTGCCCATTAGAAGGAATGTGAACTCCAACAAGAAGGATCATATATTTCATGGTCTTAAGTCAGAATTTAGAAGGGAAATAGTCTCCCACATATTATCATCAAATGAAGAAATAGTATCATGTGTTGATAAGATAAGTAAAGAATTCTCAGAGTCCTATGGATTTGAAGGGAAACCAGAGAATAAAAGGATAGTAGAGTGAAGGAAAGATAAAGGGAATATGGTAAAGAAGGATTTCCCCATATGTGATAATAGTGGAAAGAATCACCTTGTAAAATGCTTAAAGGTAATGAGAGTATGTTATAAGTGTGGAGAAAAAGGACACCATGTTCGTGATTACGATGGTAAGAAAAACGTTTCAAATGTACAATGCTTCATCTGCAAGGAGTGGGGAAACTACGCGAATCAATGTTCAAATAATCAGAGTATGCCCCAAATGATGATATTGGATAATAATCAAGTTATTATACTACCACAAATGAAGAGGAATGATTAGAGTTCTTATGTTGTTATTAGATAATTATGTCATTTAAGCGTTGTATCAACAATGTACTGGTTATAATAATTATGGAGTATATAAGGATTGTACTGCAGTGATATTTCATTAAGGACTTGAGATTTTGTGGAACCAGGGAATGTGACACAATAGTAGGATGAATTTTTGGAAAATATATTGTTGAGAGAAAGATAAACGATAATATGGTTCTGATACCAAGGTAGTGATTTTGGAATAATACATGATTGATTTGGATAAATTATATTTGATATTATTGACTACCTTGAAACTGGTTAATGATTTTTTTATTCCATCATTGTTGGAGTTTACAACATTTTTTGATATAAGTAGTATATACAGTATTCTATAAGGAATAAGAGATAATAAATGAAATCAATTAGATTTTATGGTAATTTTGGATGTTGCGGTGTTTTAAAAGAATACATGATGAAGGTGTTCACATGTTATTAGGTGGAAAAAGGTTCTTCATTGTGTTTACATTCCTTATAAATTTTGGACTATGAGTTTGGATAGAAGTATTTTGGATAATTCTAGTTTTAGATTATTTTTGGATTTCCATAAAATGACAACCCGGAGGTCGGGCGGCAACCCGTTGCGTCTGGCAAGGCCGTGAGACTTGAACCCGCAACCGAAGGGTGACAAGGGCGTATCACTTAACACTGGCCCACGTGATGTCCTGGATTTAATAATGAATTTTTTTTAAAAGTTTTGGTAGATGAATTATTAATTCATTTTTTTAACCCCATTCAAATAGGATAAATAGAATATTATTTTACGTCTTATTTTCTTTTAGAATGAAAGATGAGTTTGTGTTAGAAATTAGTTAAAGGATGGAACTATATTTGTCAAGTATATATTTTTATTCTTCTCTTATTCTATGAATAAATTAATTATTATAATTTATTGAAGGGATCTTAAAACCAAAATTTTGTTACCCTAATACATTATGTTTTATTGAACTTATGGTATTTTAAATCATCATAGATTGATTAATTTGAGGCCCTCAATTTTACACGTGTTTGTGATTGATGACCTCAATCATTACCTATAAATATTTATGTTTCTCATACAATTATATGTCTCTAATTTCCACAAATTTTATCTCAATTGTGATCATAATTTTGTGGTGACCCTTTCATTTCTCTTTTCCTCTTATTAAGACTAAATTTTATTAACCCAATTTCTGATGTGGGTTTTCCCACAAAGGTATTTTCTTTTCTCAAAACTTTATTTTCAAAGAACAATTTCAAATTTCAAGGACACAATTTATTGAAGTAGGGGATAATGTAACACCCCACACTTCCATGGTACGCTTCTCTTTGAATAATACAGTAGCATGTGTTTTACGCAACTTCGAGTTCTAAAACACCACAACCAATCAACTAGCCGTTATGAATAGTAATACCAACTTTTTGAAATTTTATACAATTTATCTTTCAAAATGGAATTCATTTTTGGATTTGGAATATCATAATTATCATAGGGTGAATTTTTGGTATTTTTCGAAAAAATTTAAATTTTTGATGAGTAGTGAAAATTACTAAATTTTAATTAAAAACAACTTTTTAATCGAATTAATTAATAGTGATAAATTATGAATTTGAGTGGTTTTAAAATAAATTTATAATATATTTTTACCATTTAATACAATTTTGGTCATTAGACGTAATTTCACATTTATACTGGACATAAGCAAGTGTCAATCTTTTGAAAGTTATTATCTCTTAAAAACACACTTTTTGTTTTAACAACGGGAATTATTTTTAAATTAATTTCTGCCACTTCTAGGATATGGATTTAGAAAAATGGATTCAGTATTTAGAATCAGGAGGCCCCAATTTTGTAAATAGGTATCTTTTATTTTTAGACATTTTGAATAATTACTTCGGTAAATATTTTACTTACCATGGTTACAGGGTAAATTTGGTAAATAAGGGAAAAAATAGTATTATAATAATAATAAATTACCCTAATACATGTTCTAACCCTATTGGTTGATACATGTCCGACCATGGGCATCTCTAGGTCGATTGTGGGACCCCATGGATCCACTTGTAAGTGATAATGAAACTTTATATTACTTAAGATAAAGTAAATACAAAAATGACATAAGAATATATATTTTAGAAAAACAATTTTTACATAGGGTTATTTATGTTATATTTAAGACTATAAATATTCATTAGAAATTTAAAAATATTTACTACAAAATGGTATTTTAGTTATAATTTTTATACATTTAGTAATAAAATATATTTATGACACAATAATGAGCAGCATTTTCTTTATTCATGAATGAATCAAATAATTGGTATTATAAATGTTAAAATAAATATACTTTAAAAGTTTTGATAACATCCACGAATTTTATTGGTTAATATGACATGTTAGTATTGCTTAAATGATTTTTTTTGCAAATTAATAAAGATTTTAATACTTTAACAAAAATCAATTATTAAATAGTGTAAAAATTGACATAAATGAGTTTTTAAAACAAATATTATATTATTAATTGATATTCTATTCCTAAAAATATATGTTTCGGACAAAGGACTTATATCATGATATTTGTATCATTAATGGACCACTTGTGGGTCTCTTGTAAGTATATATTATGTTTATTAACCATATAATATAAAAATACAAAGTGGCATGGTAAATGTCAAACTAATTAACTAAGAGTTAAAACAAACTGATAAGGTTAATAAAGTGACCCAAACCCATATAAAACCTATTGGTTGAGTTTTTTTTGACCAATACCCACCTTATACTTTAAATAAACCACTTTTTAGCCACTATAAACCGAATATGATTTATTATAAAGTAATTTTTCTAGCTTTTCCTAAGATGCCCCTCACCCCTCTTATAAAAGGGAACTCCCCCTTCTCTCAAATTAATACCTTTCAATCCTTTTGGTCCGGAAAACCTCTATCCGAATATCCTCCCAAATTCACTCAATTCAATCGAGAGGCTTTATTTTGATCATAAAGCCAACCTACGGAGCCCTTTTGATCAAATGAAAAGGAAGAAACCGAAGAAGAGGTTATGATTTCACCACCCTCTTTCAAGTTCCTTTCTTCTTTCACTTCTTCATTATTTGTTATTTACATTCTAAAATAATAACTATAGTATCTTCTATATAATGATATGTTATTATAAATATGGAAAAACCAAATTCATTATTTTATCCATCCCTTGAATCACATGTCACCGTACGTGTGTACGTACGGCTTACCGTCTCCACGTCGTGGTGTAATTGTTATTCAATACATTATTATTTGTATGTGTATAATAATGAAGTGTAATTCATGTAAATAATAAATATAACATGATAATGATTCTGTATATATGATATACCAACCAATTATATATTATTTTAATATCAAAATAATAATATTGTTGCTCGTGCGTACGTATGGACTACTGTCTCCACGAACGTGATGAGATTCATTTCCCATCGTATCAATTCAAGAATAATTTCCATTTGATTATTAAAAAAAATTAAGTACTTGATATAATTTTGGATATAAATAATATACTACCTATGGATAACAACCATGACTTATGTAACAAAACATAAAAAAAAGTGTATGTGAACACCCGAAACGAAGATAATTCTAAAATATCATAAAAAAAGATGTACCCTTATTTTAGTGCATATCCAACAATATCCCACTTGTATTAAAATCCCATATGGACTTTATGAAAAACTCCAAAACTCATTTTGAACCGATCCCAAAAAAAATTTAAATACAATTGTTCAGATTCTATTCATTTTATAACAAAAACGTTGTAAAAAACATAATCCTTAACCAAAATCCAAATTATGTGAAACTATGGGATTTAGTAGTATTGAAAAAAATGAAACATAAATTTAATAATTAAATTTCAAGACTGGCCTCTAAAAAAGAATTAGTGCTTCTCAAGATGTTATGGGGTCTAGTGTTCTCAATCAAACACACTAATATCTCCATATAAAATTTCCACTACAAGATGTATCTTATAAATCAAATTTATGCCTATATATCCCTTTTTCTCAACACATTGAATGAAAACTAGACATATAACATGTCAATATAGTATAGGCCATATCATCCATTCATAATTCTCTATAATTGACCAACCAAGTTGTTGAATACATCAAATGACAATCATCTTGTAGATGAGCACATCACATATACCTCAATTAAGTTGTCGAACACATCATATGTGACTAAACTAAAAGTGTTAATTTATTTCCTCTGTATAATCACTCAAGGGGTATGATGTATTTTCTATTTATATGACTTAAAAAATCCAATATTTATTGATCTCCAACCGATGAAATGATAAGCAATATACCCAATCACCACCTAATTTCCTAATCTCAAAGGTATATGTACGAACAGTATCAAAGTATAAAGGTTGTCATGGTAGTTATCTAACCTACCACATATTGTGGGGATTGTTAATAACCATTAACCCCTAGATATATCGATGACTATATGTAATTACATGATATATAATTTGATGGGTTGGTCCAAATACTGTGTCTTTAATTATTACCTAATGAGTATATTCTTTATATCCCAAATACAAATTTTATATCAAGTTTGTGATTATACTCAAGATAACCTTAAAATATCATCAAAACCCATAATACTCAATGATAATTTTCCATTAGGGACTACTCAAATTCAAACTTTTTGTGGATAATATCATTATATTATTCATTTAAAATAGATATTAGAAAACTTTAATTAATGATAATTAGATATTTCCTTTATTATAAAATTATGACACCATTACAACCATTACATCAATCACTTATGTATTATACACTAATAGAATTAACATGTCCAAACTTTTGTTGTTTTGGTTATGGATTTATAAATTTATCTATAACATTATCCTTTATATCCACCAAATAGATCCAAATATCACCCCTATCATCTCTTATATGATATGTTATTTGTGATGGATTTTTTTTGATCTTTTTGTGTGAGTAGGGTTCCTTAGCCTATGAAATGGATCCATTATTATCATAGTAAATCTCAATTTTTCCCATTATTCAAGGACCCATACCACCATATTATAAATATACACCTTAATCAAAGAAACCTCCATCATTGAATCTAAAGTAGTGATGTCCTCAGCCAATATTATTAACGTCATCCAATATGGATTATTTTCAACTCCTCCAACTGATAGTTCCACAATTCATGAAAATAAAACTAGGTTGATATTTAATATTGTATTTATCATATTCCAATGATGAATCATTATAACAATTTTTAAAAATATCATTTTATCCTTTAAATACCCAGAACACATCATTTTTTCTTCTTAAATACATTATGATATTATTCACAATAATATAGTGACTCTCACTAGGATTTGATTGGTATCTATTGTTGATGACAAGAATATAAGTGACATGAAGTTATGTACATGAAATTTATTACAAGATACATCCTTTGGTGGAAACATGGTTAATTGTAACCATCTTTTCTAACATATCAAAAGGATATTGAATATTTCTTAGATTTATGTCATGCAGTACCGGTAAAGACCCTCTCTTTGATTTTCCCATGTTAAATCAATTAATAATATTAATAATGTGTGTGTTGTGACTAATTATATGTATCCTCTTAGAACTATTCATATAGATCTTCATACTGAGTATATATGTTTTCTCACCCATGTATTTCATTGATAATCATTTACCCAACCACATTTTAACAAATTGAAAATTTGATATCTCGTTTCCATAAAGAATTATTTCATCCACATAAATTATCATAAAAATATTATATTGTAACTAATATTCAAAACAACATAGTAATAGTCCACATTTTTATGAAACCAAAATCTTCAATGGAATCATCAAATAATATATTTCAACTCTAAATATCTTATTTTGATCTATTCAACTTAGAAGACTCATTTGGTACTTAAAAACGATTGAGTCATATCATATAAATTCTGTTGAATAAATTCCCATTAATGAAATTGGTTTTTGCATTCATTTGATATATCTCGTAATCAAAAAGATATATCATGAAAATAAATATTTGAATAGTCTTATTTTCACAGTAAGTGAACATTTTTCTTCATAGCCAATATAATGATTTTTCATATAACCCTTTTCCCCTAAGAATGATTTATAGGTAATCACTCTACCATCCATATTAGTATTCTAAAAAAATTACCACTTTTTCCTTAAGGGTCTAACCTTTCTATGTGTATCTACAAAGTTCCAATATTGGTTAGTGTATAGAGATTTTATTTCGGATTCCATATAATTTAATCATTAGATATAATCAAAACATTCAGTGGGTGCTCTGTAGATAGTAGTTTCATCTCTTATGAACATTACCTAATCATATTATTCTATAATAAATCCATATATTGCAGGATATTAATCAATATTTATATACCATGGAGGTTATTATTTAGCTTCTATTGGTTTTTCCACTATAAATATTTTTGGAACCATCTCAACCTCCTTCATAGGAACACTTCTTGTTTTTTGTATTGAACTACTCAAAGCTATACATTACACACACTAAAACCTTGAATTATATATTCTTTCTCAAAAAATATTTCAATTCTGGCCACAAAAAAATATTTTTAGTTGGATTATAGAAATAATATGTCCTGTTCTATTTATAATAACCATAAAATAAAAACATATTCGACTTAGGATAATGTTTTTTTAATCCAATTTTCATATAAGTGGTTCACAACCCCAAATATTCATAAAATACAAACTATTATGTTTTTTATACCATATCTCATATGATACAATTATGAATGATTCAGATGTAATATGGAATTGTGGTAATATATAAATTATTAGAGCATAACCCTTGAACAAAATATGATTATCCCACAAACTCATTATCAATTAAACCATGTATAATAGGGTATGAGTTTGACTCATAGACATGTTATTCCATTATGATATTCCAAAATGAGTGAGTTGTGGAAAAATTCTATAGTCTCTCTGATGATCAATTTATCCCAAGATTATGTATTTACTACCCAATTCAAACTGGATAATCTTAATACTTTTTTAAGCTGATTATATACTTAATTCTGTAACTCATTGAATTATTCTAAGGTTTAATATTTATGTATCATTAGGAAAATATAACCATAATGACTAAATTAATTATCGTAATTAACAAAGTACCTTAAATCGCCACTATCTTTGTTTTCTCATTGGTACATATTCATTAATATGTATAAGATCAAATTCCTAACCCTTTTACCTTTTCAACAAAAAACTACTTCGTTCATCTTTCCTAATATAAAAAAATTCACATCTATAAAATTATTCATATTAAAATGGGACTAATAATCTATCTATATAAAGAATGTGGATATGATTCAAATTTGTTTTTCTAAGAAGGTGATTAAAATGGTTGGTAAGATTATTATTAACCTTAACCTTACTAATCTAGATTTTATTAATAGGATTACCCATATTCAGAATTTATAAATGGTTTAATATATTCATAATGAAATAAAAAAATTTAATTATTATATATAAAAAAACTATTATTCAGAATAACTAATTAAAATCTAGTATTTTACAAACAAAATATTGAAATGTAATTTTTTTAATGTTGAAACATAATAGCAGTACTACAATTTCAAAACTAATCAACTATGTTTTTCATGAGTGTAAAATTATAATGTAGAAACTATTGATCAATTTACAACATGATGATATACATATCCTATCATCAATTAATTCTTATATTTGAGTCTGTGTTTACCATCACAAATGTGTTATCCACACCAAATATCCAATACCCGTGAGTTAGAGTTAGAGAAATTGATTTTTATAACATCCAAATTCAGAATCTCAAAATGATTCTCATTAAAAATATTTCTCAACAATATATACCAATATTGAACCATTTTATAGGTAATTTTAATAAGATACCTCAAAATGATTAACATGAATTAATCTATAATCTATAAAAAATAAATATCATTGTGTGAGTATCATGTTTTATATCTTTTCATCATGTACTTTTAACAAATGTATTCCCACTAAAAATGATGACCAAATACATCATATCCATGTAGGGAGACAAAATACATATTTTACTAAGAAATTAGTTATCCATAGAGCTTCTCTCACCACTTAGTTTTTTGGGTAGGAAATCATCCAAATTATAACAATTATTAATCATGGATAGTTGAGTGGAAAACCCTTTTCCGAATTCATTATATGGATTCACTCAACTCTATTCCTTTAGTAACATGATTTTATTAGGCTCTATCGACAAGTGTAACCCAAAAAAACCCAAAACATGCACCTGATTCTATTAGAGTCATCCATTACTTTCATTCCATTCACAAGATAATCCAAGGACACCTAGTTATGGTATACATTCTCTTTATATTTTAATTTTTTAATCTCTATTACAACCACAAAAATAATATGTCCACACTATATTAACATATAACTCTTTACATGACCCAAATTATGTGTTACTCAAACAAATATATAATCCAAAACTATTAATACATATCCAAATAGAGCATATTCATATTGTATATTAATGATTCATATAAATTCTTAGAATTATTTGATATTTAAAAACATAAAATGTGTAATTCCAGAGCGATAGATAGCCAAATCCCACCATTCTATAATAATGCACAACCCTCCAAATTAGTGAGATGTCCAACCTAAATTTCCTCTCCTCTGGGATACTTTACTCAAAAGAGAATAAAATTCATAATAACCTTAGATCCTAATATTCAAAAAAATATATTTAATAATTAAATTCAAGATAATATTTTTTATTGTATAATGTTGTCAAAGTATATGAAAAATAAATCTTATATTATCATTCCTAGATATTAATGTATGGAGTAATAATCTATGTAATGAATTTATTATATAAATTAAACATATAAAATATTCACAATTCATAAGCATTTATTAACATGTTTATTTTTAAGGAATTATAAACATAAATAAACACTTTATATATTTTCCAACACATGATATTCAAATATAGACTTTTGCTATTAAATTTCTGTTGAAAATCACATTTTATATGGCTTAACAATTATGTTTTTTAAAATTTTATAAACTATAAGAAAATGTATGAAAATATTAATTTTTTAACTTTTTCCTCTATATCATATTTTATGATTGATAATAGAATTATTAGTTATAATCTATTATTGATACATAAATTTAACCATGTGTATCAATCACATTTTATGATATAACATTATTTTAATTATAGGTTGATATTAATGCTTATGATTGGAAAAATCATAAGTCTCTAATCATATTTAATTATAAGGTAGATATCATAAATAAGTTAAAATGCTCTGTTTTTTAAAAATCTAGGAACCAATCTTATTTTATGATATCATATATCATATCCTACGTCATAGTGAAAATCCAAAATATTCCACTATATTGTACCCTTTAATATAGGCAGTAATATACTATCACTAAACAAAACATAATAATTTCAATGTATCATTTTTAATGATATGTATTTAAACTCATTATGATATATATGTTCATAAAAATCATTGGGATAACATTTTAAGCTATTGAATATGTCTTTAATACAACTTATGGTTTTTAAGATATTCATAAAATTAACATTATAGTGAATGAAATCCATGTAATTATTCATATATCATCAACTAAACCAATATGCATGAATATGATGAAAATAATAAAATACATGTATTTCTGAGTAATCCATATATTAATATTCCATGTATGGTTTATGTCAATCACCAAATTTATAGCCAAATTCCTCCTACCTTTCTAGGTGGTACACAATCCAATGAATCCCTAATCATATCGAGAGGATTATTGATTACAGAAGGGGTTTTATCACTATTTTCATGGATACAAATACTTATCATAGATGAAGAGTGTCTTGACAATGGATTAAAAGATCATTGACTTTTCCAATAGAGCAATAATAACGCTCTTATTGGAATTCTTTATACACTGCATTAAATGAAGAGATATAGAATCATCTACTATTATATGGTAGCCATGTTTTATTTACTATTGGTATACAATTCATTACAATATTCAATGAATACACTGATCCATAAATGAATAATATTATATTCATAATTTATGTAAACCATGTCAGAGACATGGAATAAACTAGTCACTCGAATTCATAATCCATCATACATTAGGAATAATGTATTCTCAATATATTCATTGTATAGATATCATGGTATGTTGTTAATAATGTACTCCAACGCTCCTAGGCCTGAAAATGTTGTTTAGAAATGTATCCTTCTGTTTATATTCATCATATTCATATCAATGGAAATAAAATAAGGGGATATAATATGTTAAACATACTATGTCATATGGGACAATAGAATCATACCACTCTTTATTGTGATAGAATAATATCATATTGTATTATATACATTATATTCACATCATAGTATACATCCTCGGTATATAAAAAAATATTAGTTACCTTAATTTTAGTGCATATCCATAAATATTAAGTAGTTAAATAAAATAATATATGGATATGTAATTTAAATTCATAATTGAGTTGAAGGTAAAGGTATTTCAAGAATAATCATTTACTATCTCTAAATAAGAATACAACAATGAAAATCATGAAGATGTTAAATATTTAATTTCAAATAAATTTAGATAAGGAATATAAAATTAAATGACTAAATTTCTAATAAAATTAATTAAATGAGGTTTTATAGGCCATTATACAATGTATGGTCTCAAAATAAGAAATATTGAAGAATTAATAGATTATCCAAAATAAATTATACCAGGAAAATGAGAAAAAATAATTCTAAAAAGTTTGATAAATATTTTTGTAGAATGTTTTTCCCCATTAAATAGAATAAGATGTGTACTATGAAACGTTTTTGAAAATAAACCCTTATTTATGTATGTATGTTAAAGTATAATGAAGTCATTTGAAAAAATTACATTCATGCCTCTTGTTAAGGTACAAAAAAACACTAGATGTAAAAAAATATTTTGAATAAAGGTATATTGAGCCGATGATAAAGCATATTCATTAAGCATGGACTGATCAAAATTTCGAATTGAAAATTGAATATCAAAATGTGGGTAAATTTTCAAAACAATCATGGAAAAATAATATAAATTTCTTAAAAATTAATGTTAATGTATAAATGAAAATGATTTAATTAATTTTCATGATAAAATTCTTGATGCAAAAATTTTTTAGAACGATATTGATTAACATTATGAAACATATGTTGAAGTTAAAACAGAATCATTGAAATTAGATTGAAATAAAGTTACTGCCTCTATATTTTTAATGAAAGAATTAGATTTAAAATATCTCACTCTATGTTATCTAATGGCTATTGATTTACTGGATTTATTACAACTTCAATATTAACCAAAAAAAGGCAATTTTTTTTATAAAAATGTAAAAATCTAATTTCATTCACTAATCCTACATATTTAATTTATAAATACAGTAAAATATATTATAATTAAAATATTTATAACCATTCTAAAATTTAAAATGTGGTAATTAGAACTCCCTTAATAATTATATCCTAAAACTAAGAGGAAATAGTTTCCTTATTATCATGAAAATAGAAGCCAACTCAAGCTAGTTGGAACATGTTATAGAATAAATATTACAAGATTAGTGTCTATTGATTGATTTATGGAGCATTTTAACATAAATATTATCTTTATTATCATAATATGTAATTTAAAATAGTGAAAATATTTACTAAAGATATGTTTATAACTTATTAATAATTATTAAATCATTTAAATGAATTGGTTTGTGGAAATGAATGAACGTTGCAATTTTTATACTAAATTTTTTTAATTTTTTGATGAAATATATTGTAAGTCCAATTGTAATATATGTAATTAATATTATTTATTCTTCTATAATCCTTTAAAAACAATAATAATCTTTTGATATCAAAAAAATGTAATAAAAAAGATGTTTTGAATGATCTTATGTTATATTACTACCTTTAAAGGATATAGTGAAGGATAGGTCATGGATATTAGATAGTTCATATTAATCCCACGATAATGTAACCACAAATAGTTTTAATGTAATTAACTTTTATAGTATAGGATCCATGATTATTTGTAATGGAAGTGTAATGAAGATCAATGGTGTATGCACTGTTGATACTAAATTCTATGAGATTAAACTAAAAAAAATCAAATTTTTATAGAATTAATATACATATTATATGTGTTTTAAAAATGTATTATTTTGTAATTGAAATAATTTTTATGATTAAAAAATTCATCAATGAAATCATAATGTATTGGAAATTTTACCCAAATGGAGAAATAAGTAGTTGTAATTTTTTTAAAATTAGTAACACCCAAAACACATCTTATTATGATGTGAAGGCTGAAAAAAAATAATATCATAAGGGGCAAAGTAATAATAGAAAAATGATCATCTGAATGATGTAAAAGGATATCTATATATTAAATATTTCTAAATTGAAGAGAGTGACTAGGATATATTGTCTTTGAATCTTATTAAAAACAGATGGTGGTGAATGGAAGTCGCAAAAGATTTTATTTATTATCAAAATGGCCAATTAGGTTAATATATTCTTATCTATATTTATACATTATGCATTACTAAACAAAATTTTAGTTCTATTAAATTAAATTTATTAATGATTTCCATGTATTACCATTTTAATGTTTTGAAAATTATTTTAAATCTAGTTGAGAAGTTCATGATATTTAGATGATATTTTTAAAAATATACATTTATATTATCAACAATATAAGGATCATACATTTAAATTAATATAGAAAAATGAATTTGATTCAAATAATATAAATCATGGAATAATACATTAATATAATACATAAGACATACTCGAAATATATAGTGGTGAGAGTTTTAATAAATTCCTAGTGATAGTGGTAAAGAGAAATCTTGTTGGGTATAAAATTTTAATGATTATTTTGGAATAAATTTATTTGAAATTTAGTTCATATAAATAAAAAATATTATTTTATATATATTAAATCACGATTACATATATTATAATGTATAATAAAAGAACCCACTAAATGTTATAAAATCAGGTTAAAATATAAAGAATTATTGGATTCTAAAAATTCCTCTATATCACAATGTCATCTGCAAAGTGTTTATTAAAAAAAGAATAAATTTTAGGAATTTTTTCTGAAATATTGGTGTTCACAAATAAGATCAATGTTAAACGTAATGTTTCATGAAAAAAATTATAACTTTAATGAAACTAATATTTTAACATGGAAGGTTTTTCTTTTAAAAGACTTTTATTCATGTTTTAAAGCTTTGTTCTATGAAAATAAGCAACAAATTATCATTCTGTATAAAATGAATGGGGATATAGAAGACATTTTTTTTATCAAACAACCTGAAGAATTTATTCTAGTATTAGATGGAAATAATGTGTTGAATTTGAATATTATACTTTTTTGCTTGAAATAATCCCCAATTTATTTTACTCAATGATTGATACTTAAATAAATAAGATTCAATGCATTATATAAGAAATTTGGAATGATCTATATATGAGAGAGATAATAACATATACATTTAAGGATATTATTTTTTTTATATTTCATCATGTTATTTATTTATATAATAAAAGTATAAATTATTTTTAAAAAATTTATTAATCCCATATAAGTGACCACACTAGGTGACATATAATTCTTTTTAGGAATAAAGGTTGTGTAATTTAAGAATACTATATTTTATTCCATTATGAAATATTCCTAATCAGTAAATAAAATAAATTGAATAAGAGACATCATGGAGTTTTCAACACCTATTATAGTGAGTATAATATTGATTAGAGATTTTAAAATAATATATAATAATAAGATAAGAAGTGTAGATACATGGATATTGTATTCATTGACATTGTTAAAGTGATAAGGTGTATTTTTTATCATTTTAATTTGAATGTGTGAAATGTTATATTGAATGGTTTCAAATTTTTATAGGGATTTTACTCCACAAGTTCCATATTTCGTTCCTAGATGTTTATTAGAAAAATTGAGAGATATTGGATAGAAAATAAAGGGTTTGATGGATCATTATTGTGAATGAGAACTAAAATTTAAATTCATTAAATTTAAAAAAAATCAAGGACAAGAGGTAGGTGAATCTAACTCTAAAATATAAACTCAAAATGATTAAAAAATAAATATTTATTTTTTATTATTATGTAATTTGTACAATTTTAACATAAGTAAATAAAAATTGCTAAGGAAAGGGAATAAATTTTGGTTATTGGATAAGATATGACTAGTCAGTCGAAATATTTTTTTTTGAATTTAAATGAATTATATATATGTGGATATGATTTGATATGAATTAACATATAAGATATAATGATATATACTGATTAATAAAGAGATGGTGGATATTGAAAAATTTAATTTTAAAATTTCATTTTTGTGTACCATATATTCTATGATTTAAAACATGGATATATTGAGTTATGTTGATATTTAAAATATGAAGTTGAATTTTGGTTCAAGTAAATATTAAAAATGATCTTTTATATGGAAAATAATTTTGTTGAGAAAATTTTGATATTAAAAGGGAATTTAAATTTCTATTACAATTCTATAGAAGATGTCATTAAACTTTAATAATTTATATAATAATTAAAATAATTTATATAAAATAATTTTTCTATAAATAGGGTGAAAATGTTGAGAGTGCAATGAAAGGTACTATAATAATACTAGATGAGACTATCACCATAAAAAATATTCTAATAGGCCAAGGGGGAGAGATCCTGGATAAGAGAAAACATTGAGAAATTATGTCAAATCCCCCTAAAATATCAAATAATCTGTAACCATGTTTCTTTTATGAAATTTATATTGAATCGTCATGTCCCGGTGAATCAAAAACTTGGAAAACATTGTGCTATGAATGTCCAACCAAAGGTTAATGGTTAGTTTTGACATATAATCGATGAAAAGCATTTAAATTGTATTTATAGTTCTTAATGGGGTGTTATATTCCCTATAAATATAGAGTTTTTTGAGGAGAACATGATAATATATAATGATGGGGTTACAATCACAATAAATGGTTTTTAAATATTTACCATTGAGCCCGAGGCATCATAGATGATCTCCCCTCTATGCATGTGACCATTTTAAAATGGACAATCAGGTATAAGATTATATCCAATTATAGGAGGCTTCCAACTAATCATATTCCCACATACCATATGATTCAAGATGTTTGAAGAATGATATCATAGTACACGCATTAAGGAGACGAAAATATAGACCATGTAAATTAGGATAATATCATTGATTAGATTACACATCAACAGTATAAGACCGGATGTGTTGGTTTGGGTCACATAATTCCTAGTGATATTATATGCTTTCCAAGGGGTCTAACAGCCATAAATAATAGCCCCACTATGAACATTACCATAGGTAGAAAGGAATTTCATTCCACATATTTACATCACTTTCTAGTATAGATATTCTCTTATTTAGACCATATATTATTTTTTTAATTTTCCTAGGTTGTCTTGGGTGATATTTTAGTGTTTTTAGAGTTTTATGGGTATGTTCGTGGTTAGGGGTATGGTTACAGAATAATATATTGGACATCCCAGGAAACCATTAAATGTTTATTTAGTTCTATTGGAGGGAGCATAGTTGGAATGTGATTAATCCAAATCAGGTCACATTCTCCTTTAATCATGCCACATAGTATAAATGAGTTTCACATGGTTGGTATGTGGTTTGTCAAACCATGCATCCAAACCATGAATCTTTACAAGTATCCCCTAAAGTAGCACACAGTTTTCATATTAATTGTTAACCCATTCGGCCCAACCATGTGATTCTAAGTAATTAATATTAATTTTTATGTTTAAGAGATAAAACACCTCTAATTTTCCTCATTCTTCTTTGGATGGATTAGAGTATTTTTCAAGGATACTCCAGATGTATATTTTGTAGATTCCTTACCTCCCATTGATTGATTTTGATGGATACTTTGGTGTTAGATCTACTTTTTCAAAGGTATTACAATGTTCATTCGAGTTCCTTTCCTTGATTCTATATCTCCTACCTTTATTAAGAGATCTATTATATATTAGGTGTATAAACTGGAACTATGGATTTTTTTATGATTTAATTATGTTTTAATTATATAAAATGTTGTATGGGGTCTCTCTCTCTTATATGTTTCCCTTGTGATCATTTAATCAAAACATAATGTTATGGGATTCATGGTTTTAGATCTACTCTTAATTACTAAATCCATATTCTTCTTTGGTGTGTGGATCCCAAGGAATTTTTAGAATACCAAGTGGTTGAAGAGGATGGTTTCATCTAAGGTCTTTGGATTATAAACTATAAAATATCTCTCATTTCTAAAAATTATTTATAAAAAAATTAATGTATTAAATAGAATTTGTTGAAAATATTATATATTGATTTTTAATAAAAAAAGGTTTTTACCTTTATATTTTATAAAAAAGGTTTAGTTCAAACCACTATTGATTGTTTGGAAAAAATGGATTTCAAAGCATGTTTTTGATGTGAAAATGGGTTTTGATGTGAAAAGTGTTGTTTTTTATGTTGAAATATTATATTCAATTTTCAAATTATTTGAAATTTTCATAACATGGTAGGCTGGGGTTCATAGGAGGTGCAGGTTCTCTAGGGACATGTTTCCCTGGATTGTAGGGAGGTTCACACATCAGGGTGTTGGTCGAGTCTTTTGGACCTTCTGTTGAGAATATTTTTACCTAACATCATATAGGGGTTCACATATTGAGGTGTTCCTATTCTCTCAAGGTCATCGTATTAGGGACTTTCTTAGTGTTCACTGGTCTTTATTGATTACATGGGGTGAGGATCCTAGCTAACCCAGACCTATATTATCCTAGGTGAAATTACAATTTTCATTTTCTATTATGTGGCCTTATTATACAAGTTTTGAAAATGATAAATGGAATATTTTAAAGTTATTTAAAAAATGTTTTATAGGATATTTCTTAGACTATTTTGAAAAGAGATAATTTGCATGTTTTTGGTTAAATTATATAAATTTTATATCATGCCTTGTATTATTTTCAAATGGTAATATATGGATTATTTAATAATGAATAATTCCCATAGGTATTTTTCTCATACCATACAAAAACCCTTATGTTTGGGTAGACTTTGTTTTATATGCTTCATGAAAGTGAAAGGCATCGAGTGTCGTTGGTGGTATTTGAGTAATTTGGGTTTGGGAATCGGGTGGTGAGCTAGTGGCATATTTCCTAGTTGAAACATAGAGATATTGATCATTATCTTTTGTACTTTTTATGTTATTCTTATATCATGTTCTTCAATTTTGTGTTTTTGTTATTTATTTTTCTCTACAATTGTTTTACTTTATTTTTTGATTATTCTCTTATTTATTATTTCATTACATGTGTCATGTTTTATAATATAACTAGTTTGGTAAAATCATTCACAACCTTTTTTGATTCCCAGTTTCTTTTAGCTAGCCCATGGAAAGCAGGATTTCCATTTAGCCCATATTTCAAATTAGTTTGGAACTCAGTTTAATGGTTCTTCTAGTTGTGTTCATGAAAAATTAGTATCAAATGATTTTTATGCTTGATTTTTTGTATCTTTTGATGTTTGGTAGATAAGACATAAGATATTCAAGAATTAATGGGTTCTTACAAGCTAGGGTTTGACAAACTCTCATCATAACAAGGCTTAAGATACCATAGGGTGTTTATAAGTGTATCTATCATATTGATTTTTGACTATCTCTATTCTTCAAATGTGTTCTCTTAATTCAAATTAATATTTCTTCCTAGTCTGATGGTTACTTTTTTGTAGTAGATAAAGTACCATTCCACCAAGAAGACATCCTTGTGTTCTCCAAATGTATAAAATTCTCCATGAGGGAACCCACTAGATGATTATAAGCTTATTGAGTCTATTGTATGGGTAGTATATGCAGTGTACCAGAAGGTGTCACTTACTCAAAATCAGGATATGGAACTCTGGCCATGGGATAGAGGAGATAAATATCAATCTCAGGAATCTCTATATCATATACCTCCATCCATATAGGGGATGAATTCCCCTCATAAATAAGATGATTTTTTGGATAAGGTTGATAGGATCTTTGACTTTTTGGAGACTCCAAAAAGTGATGAGTATTAAATTCAATATTGAGTGACCAAGTTATAGGTGATAGGATATAGTTTTCTAAGAGAACAGACATAAGGTCGTGGACTGGAATGACTTAAAGACAATCTTCATTCACCTGTTATATAAGGAATATGTGGTTATAGATATGTCTATGGAGTTTCTATCCATTCAGTAGGGTGGTCTCTTAGTTACGATGTATGCTAATCATTTTACTATATGAGACCATTTTTCTCATTGGGCTACGATAAATGAAAAGTTAAATGATTGAATATTCTTGATGGTTTTTCAACCATACATTTGTTCTCTGGTCTTCATACATAATCATGTCACCTATTCAAAGTTGGTTGATAGAAATTCAATGATTTTGATGGATGTAGTATGAAATTTGGTTTTGGTTAGACTTCCTCCCCTAACAAGATGAAACTTTAGTGGCTCATATAGAAAGAATAGGTAGTGGTATGAGACACATAGTGGTTGAAGTAGTAAATATTATTAGTGGCCTTCCTCCACAACATCGATAACAACTAATTTTGTTCCTTTAACTTGAAAATACTATGGAAGGTCATGAAAAACTATAAAATATTATCCCATGCCTTCAAATATATTTAGTTCTTTTCTCCATGATGAAATTTTCATATTATCTGTTATGATATTCCGACACCTCATTATGTATTTGGATTATCAGCTCCAAAGGGGTTTCAGTGTAATTAGAAGCTTATAACTCAATAGCGATCCATCCACATTTTTTTATTAGTTCATAAATATTTTATTTTAATGATCGAAAATCATTATTATTTTATTCTTAACAAATTATTTTTTATTTAAGAAAAATTTATTTTATTTTTTATATAATGAAGTCAATTTAATGCATAAATCAAATTGGAACTCTTTAAAAAAATTCTAAGGGTTGAAGAAACTAGATGACCAAGTAGATTGAGTGCATTATTATTTGATCGACCATGGTAGATTTTTCAAAAGTTCCCAAAATAGACCACATGAGTAACCAAGCAACCAAAATTCCATTTGAAGTCACCACACAGTGTAGATATTATTTTGGCCAAATATCTACAAATCAGACTAAACACATGTTATTTCAGATCAACTACATGATGAATTTAAGAGACCATATAAAATAGCTCGTATTTTGGAAAATTGTTGAAGAAATTGTTGGGAATTTCAGAAATTGCACATTATGATAAAGAAATAACATATTCTATGGATCTACTACATGAAATATCAAGGGATTTGGTCAAATTTTCTTTTAATTATCAAAGGGACTGTACATAAACTATTTTGGAACTCCTAAAGATACAATTTATAAAGTGGAATTATAGTTTATTAATATATATATTTCAACCACATTTTATATAAAATATATAGATTTGTATGAATTTCCTACCTCAAGGAGAGGTGGATACATTATTTTATAGATATAGTAAAATAAATACAAGTTGGCATAATATAATATGGGACATAGAAATCCACTCAACCTAATTATTTGGCCTAACACTCACCTCAAGATAAAATATGTATTTCTTGGAATAATTATCCAATAAAAGAAATAATACATCAAAAACAAGACCCTAAATACCCCCCCTCAAGTTGGGTTTTTATGTTGTGGATGCCTAGCTTGTAGAGAGAGCCCAGTAGAGCCCCCAGTAATTCATTGGTGATGATTTTGGTAAGATAGTAAGCCATTAGAATTTAACTGAAACTGATATGGTGATGATCATGTTGATAGTGAAGAATGTGGAAGTCTACCTCAATATTATCTTGGCCTTCATGGGAGACTGGATTTGAAGCAATCATTATGTCTAGATAATTATCACAAAATATATTAGAAAATATTTATGGAGGGAAACCAGTGTCATGAAGAATATAGAAAAGCTAAATAATTTTCATATTGACCATATACATCTCACGGTATTCTGATTCAGCATTGGATTTGGATATAACAATATTTTTTTCTCCTCGATGAGATTAATTTACCTTCCAAGAAAATGTAAAACATTGAAGTTGACTTCTAGGTAGCTAAGTATCTAGAATAGTCATCATCAAAGAAGTCTGTAATAATTAGATGATCAGGATGTGACTACTGAAGAAAATGGGTAGGGATTTCCATATTTACTTGAAAATGAAAAAGAAAACATCTCATTGATATTTCGTCAGATGTTCCCTGAATTGGATAACCTTGTTGATAGCAAAGACAATACCAAAATGAGTCCTAGTGAGATAATTGGGTTTTACCATAAGATGATGGTACCTCTATGGGTGAGAATCTAGGTATGTGATATCATATAGAGATTGTTCCCTACAATCAAGAGAAGTTCCAAAGATAGTTTCATGGGACAAACCAACATCATATATGATATACAAATCATATTTCCATTGGGAATGAAAATGGTGTTTGGATAATGGGAGACTTCAAAGACAAAGAAGTATGTTAGAGGACCGAGAACATTAGTTTGAAATTTTTGTTGAAGATAAACCTTTATATGGGAAATTCCATGAATTTCACTCTCAGTGATAATGATATCATCAACATAGACTACCAGCAGGATACAGCTGGAGGACATAGTGTTGTAGAAAATAGTGTGGACCTTTATACTTTGAGATAGGCCAAATTTAGTGATAACTATGAAAAATCTTCCAAACCATGCATGAGGACCTAGCTTGAGTCTATAAAGATAGCAATGAAGCTAATAGACATGACATTTGGCTACTGAGGAACAGAATCCATTAGGTTTTTTCAAATATACCTCTTCTTCAAGAAAACCATGTAAAATGGCATTCTTGAAATCATGTTGATGATGATTCCAATGATGAGTGTAATTCATAGAGATAGATAATTGGGCAGGTTTTATCTTTATAATGGGAGATAATTTTTTAAAATAATCAACACTATATGTATGGTAAAATCATTTTTTCACAAGTCCAACTTCAAGGTGATGATGATTTCCATCTATATTTAGGAATACCATATAAATCCATTTTCTACTAACCTCTTATTTACCTGTCATAAGGGGAACTAAGACCCATACTTCCCGTGATAGGTTCCCTACCATCTTCCAGCCATAGAAGTATACTCTCAACCATTCATCATCCATCACACACTAGCACTCTCAATGGAGGATATTGCACTCATACAATCTCAAAGGGATTCTTTTCCACATGTTTCTTCTTCATCATTAATTTTTCATACTATTATACCTACCACTTGTGTGTGTATCATCAATAGATATCTTAGATGATTGATTCTAGTGTTCTTCATTATCTCATAGGCTATTTAGGATTCCATACTACCTATCATTTGAATACCAGTGCTGCTACAACTATTGTTGTTGATAGATCTATAAACCCTAATGTTGGATTTGGAACATGCTTCCACTCTATCTGTTTCGGTGTCATTGTTATGTATGTGACACCCATTCTAACCTATTAATTATTTCTCCAAAACCCCTCTATTGCATCGTCTTTTGATATACCCACACTCATCATGGATATTAATATTTCTATCCAAACTAGCGGGATTATATCATATATGATTATGTCTTTTTTGTTGAGAATTCTCCAATATATTCTCCCTCTTCCCACCCAGACACAACTATCAGTGAATGTATTCCTCTCACCATCCATAAACCTCTTCCTCAAATATATCACTCTATTGATCACCATTTGGGAACCATATACTATTTTCAAAAATCAATGGTGTCCCCCATATTATCCAAGGACACCATCTTCCCATCTTCATCCAACGCTCCGACTCCTGTAATAGATAAAATTCCAATTTCATTGTAGAAGGTACATTATGTTTGTAGAATAATCCAAGGATGGCTCAAAAGAGAGATAGCTATGTTGGAAAAATGTAATGTCGTTAGGGGAATCACTCTAGAGTGCACAAGAAGAAGGGTGTGTCGTCATACGTTATTCGGAAGTTATCAACTTGGGGTGTTGTGACTAATGTATTTTGATTCCTAGAGAGAGATAGAGAGAGAGAGACCACGTTTAGGGATATCACCTAGGTGCAGTAATACATAAGGGAAACCGTTTGGAGTGATATCCAAGGGAGCGGGGTCCTGGAGTACACACAACGTGAGTAGGCACCTCAGATGCCTCAAGGTGGAGCGCACGGTTGGGATGCATGGATATCGATGATTTTTAGGACTGGAACACATTCATAGGGGTGTACTATTACATATGATTCATTGAATAGGGAGGTAAGGACCAAGGAGGTACCGATGCGGCATTGCTACTTTCACATAGGCAGGTCAGCGATAAGGAGAGTGGTGCTGGGAAGACCCCATAGATGGGCTCGTGAAGGTATGGAATGGGGTTTCCGCACAGTCGGGGCGGGTAAAGAGGGTCATGGGGCTTCTGTGTAGGTGGGTCTAGTGATAGTGTGTGGGGTATCTGTAAGAGATACCGGTGACTGAAGGAGGGGTTTCTACTGAAGGGGCTAGTGAGGTGATGTAGGGAATCCTCCATAGGCATCGGTGAAGGGAGGTGGGGCTTCCGCAAGAGGCATTGGTGACAAGAGGTGGGGCTTATATCGGAGGCACCGGCAATCGGGGTGGAGCTTCTATAAGAGGTTCCAGTGTGGGTAGGTGGGGAGTCTAGAGTAGGGGACGATGATGGAGATAGAACAGAGTTTCCTCAAGAGAGTTTCAATGTGAGTGGAATGAGGTTTCATCATGGGAGATTTAATGATCGGAGGCGGGTGCATCTGTATAGGAAGGACAACAACGAGAGGTGGGTACTTCCGTGTAAGAGTGGTCAGGGACTATGAGCATTGGCGGAGTCATTGTCTAGGTTTTGGTGAGAACATATATCATCAATGAACATGCCTGGGTGGATCATAGTGGACGGGAGGGGAAATAAAATTCTATCAAGTGTATCCATTTGATACCTTGTATATTAAAAAGAATTCCATATCTCAAGTATAAGTGAAGAAGTTATTTTAATGAAATATTATAATAAATACAATTTAGGATAATCACATGTGGGACTCAAAAATACACATAACCTATAAATTAAATTACTAAATCTAATAGAATTAAATGAAAATTCATAGTCATTTAATGATCCCAAATTTGATACTGAGGATGAGGATTCTAAGTGATCATTCTACAACAGATCATTTTGGATAAAAATTCTATTTAATTTAATTACAAAGATAAAAAATAAGTGTATATGAAGAAACATGAATGTGTGATCTACTTTTAATAACTTATCACCCATTTTATTCATCTATACATCCCAGAAATATAAGATAACACTTCCAAATCATTACATATGCTCTCAAAACCAAAGTAATACTTCTAGAATAGTATATTCTATTAGAGAAAAATTGAACTTGGATCTAACACTATATCAAAATTTCGTTTTCTTCCTCTATATTTTATATTAATTTTGAGTTATGCTTGAATATATCTATATTTTTTTAGTACATACTCTTATAATTCATAGAATAGTACTCAAATAATGTTTTCATTTTTTCCTTTATTTTTTTACTCCCATGAAAATTTTGGAAGAGGTTGTGTGATAGCTTGGAATGACTTATATGTAGTTGTGACATATACCCAAGGCTGGTTGTGGATCTTCCTATCTATTGTAATAAATATACTTTTCAATGGGATATAATCGAGTAGATAGGACTCAGTCTCATTTTTAGATTGAACCTCTTGTTTTTGTATTTCCATTGTGTGTTTTTAATTTTTACTTATACAATTTATTAAAAACTATTTTTCAAATTACTTATGAAAAATTTTACATTGATAGCTAATGTGTATCTATAATATATCTACTATTTACTGTCAGTTGATTAATCTTTAAAAATTATTATAATAGCATGTTTTCCTAGTAGATATTTTATCAAACTCTAGAGAGGTTATTTCAAAACATTAACATTGATATAAATGTTGTATTAGTTGACTATTAGTTTTATATATTGGGTGATTTTTCTTAATAAATATGTTTTTAAAAGAAAAATTTTATTGGATGCTCAATTCACCCTCCTCCCCCTCTTAAGCACTCAACTCCAACCAAAATTTGGTATCAAGTGATTTTTTTACTTTTATCATCCTTTTTTATTCTTGTATTATACCATGATCAATTCACATGGAAAATATCAATATTTTATTATTATTTTTTGTAATTATGTAGGTATAGATAATGCTAGATCTTAAGATCATGTTAAAAATAGACAATTTTACTTTAATGTCCAAAATTATACTTGTCGAAAATTTAAAATGAAATTATATCTTGAAAGTATGGGTTTTGATGTATGGAATTTAATAGAAGGTCAATTTGAAAAAACAAAATCTCTTATAGATGATTAGGGTGACTCCACTAAGTATGACTATGGATATAACTATAAAGATATGAATTTTTAATATATTTTTTATAATATGATGGATTTAATAGAATATCTATATGTCAACATTTCATATCTGAGATACTCTTTCTATATCTCATGAAGGAACTTCAAATATTAAATAAATGACATGAAATTCTTCTATGATAAAATATGATACATCCAAAATTATATTTGATAGATCTATTTCTGATATAAATCTCTGGTTCATTGAAATAATTAACACCATGTTTTCTCTTAAACCAAAAGTATATGAAAATGCTAAAATGTTGAGGATCTTAGATGTCTACCCGATTGCTAGCGAGGAACTGCTCTCTCCATTGGATAATTATATGACATTGAAAAATTATGAGTCAAGGAAATTATTAGAAAATTTATGATCTAAAAGGAAGTTTTTATCATGAACAATTAATATGATTAACCTAATAATTCAATTTAATTCAAAGATTCTCAGAAAAAGTCAATGGAAATTATTAAATTTGATAGTACCAATGGGTGTGTAACTACTTCTGATAGTGGTGAAGAGATGGATTATCTATCTTGAAGGATTAAAAACATTTATTCCAATAATAATCTCTTAAAAAAAATCCAAATAAATTATGATAATAAAGGAAATTGAATGATATAAAATAACAATAGAGAAGTTACTAATAAATATTCAAAGGGAAAAGGACATGTCAAATATGATCATCTAAAGTTAAAATAAAAATAGATATATGAGTTTCATGAATAAAACCCGATGAAATAAATGAATGAAACAAGAAATGATTTTGAGGATAGTTTATGTGACTTAGACTCATCCAAACACAATCCTCATGAAAAATAAAATCTATGATTTATGGGAATGACACTTGAGGAAAACAAATATTATTCATGTTACTTATGAGAAGGAAAATATTAGTGAATATAAAATTTTTATTGATGATTTATCTGAATAATGTGATATTCTATCAAAAAACGTTAATGAGTTAATGGATAAATATATTTATCAAAAGAAATGGCATTATTTTTATGATATATTAATTTATGATATATGTATTGAAATGGAAAAGAAAATTGTTTCGGTAAAATAAAACATTGAATATCAATTTCTTAATGAACAAATGAATAAGAACCTTAAAATTTTCATTCAAGGAAGATAAACCATTATCATTATTCTTGGTATGTAGAGCACACCAAAGTATACAACTGGGATTGGGTAACATCCTGGTCAAAGGAAATTTTTTTAGAATAAGTTTGTCCCTAATTCAAGTTATCCCAATTCTATAAACAATTCATTTACATATGGTCCTGTGAATTTTTTTATTTCTAAATCTATAAAATCTAATATTTTTATAACAATTAAGCCTCTTTGGATTCTAAAATATTTACATGCTATCATTTCTAAACCCAAGAGAATATAGATACCAAAATCATTACCCAATTAATTTTATTGAGGATAAATGCTTGAATATTATGAGGAAGTTTTTTTTGTATCTGTATAGTGGATGTTTTAGATATATAACTGTGGATTTATTTTTTTTCAATAACCTTGTAAAATTTTAGGGATGTCATGTCACTTTTGGTGACAATGCTAAAGTAAATATTGTGGGCCTTGGAAAAAATAGTAACTATTAATCTTTCTTTAATTTTAATGTTTTTTATATTTATGGTTGGATGTATAATTTACATATCATTTTCCAATTATGATATGATGGTATTTATGAAATGTTAGAACAAATTATGATAAAATATATGATTCAAAGAATTATTTATCATTAGCTTTTTAATGAAATGATAAGAAATTTTTTATTAATTTAGATTCCATTATTTCTAAAAATGTTTCTTTCTTATGTTATTTTCATAAATTATCTTGGTTCTGGCATACTAGATTGGTCCACTGTAGTATAAACTCTCTTATAATTCCCTATAAGAATGATTTAGTTATGGATCATCCCAAGATATAATTTTGAAAATATAAAATCTGTAATAATTATCAAAAAGATAATAATAATAAGATTTATTTTAAACCAAAGAAATAAGTTTCAACTTCTAAACCCATATGACTTATTCATATTGATTTCTTGGGACCATCTCGAGTTTCTAGTTTAGTAGGAAATTATGAATATGTGATTTATTTATAGTTATTCAATATTCATGTGGGTAAATTTTCTAGATCATAAAGTTCAATTCTATAAAAGTATTAAAAATATTTTCATTCTATAGAAAAAAATTGTGGAATTACTGTTAAGTAATTAATATGTGTTCATGTTCATGAGTTTGGGAATCAAGACATTAAAACATTATAATCATAACATAGTTATAATCACAATTCCTCTTCTCCAAGAACTCCTTAACAAATTGTAGTTGTTGAAAGAGGAAATATATAACTTCAAGAAAATACTTGGACTATTATCAATGAATATAACATACTCTTTTACTTTTTCATTTAAGATATTAATAGAACTTCTTATTTTATTAATATAGTTCTTTTCAAAAATCTTTTAAATAAGACTCCTTATACATTATAGAATTGTATAAATCCTAAATAAAATTACATTAAAGTATTTTAGATTTAAATTATTCATTATTAATAAAAAATAGAATCTTGATAATTTTTTGAAAATGAATTATTAATGCTCTTTCCTAGGTTATTCAGACTATAGAAAATCATATATATATTTTTAATAAAAAACGATGTTGGGGGAGAAATTGGAAACAACAATTTTGATTAAACAAATCCACATGAGCGTAATAATTCCTTAGAAAACCTTGAGGTTGATATTTTAAATTTTTATATCGAGAAATCCTAAATTATTTCTAAAAAATGAGTATATTTTCATGTTGAATCTTTAAAATATGAATAATCTAACGAATACGATTTATAGTAATTCTTCGAAGTACAATCTTCCTATAATCCTAATAATATTAAAACCCATAGAGACCATAAATTATATGATTTCATATATAAATAAATAAAGGAACATAAAATAGAGATTCTCTTAGAAACCATGTTGAACATCAAGTATTCCTGTGGTAACATTAACCTAAAAACATTTCCAATGCTATCAATGATGAATTATCGGTAACGGATATGCAAGAAGAGTTGAATCCATTTGTGAGAAACAATGTCTAGAAACTAGTGGAAATATCTAAAGACTATATAACTATTGGAAATAAATTTTTGTATAGTAAATTTTTTGATGAATCTCATACCATAGTTAGAAATAAAGCTACATCAGTTACACATTGTTAAGGTCAAGAAGAAGGGATTGATTATGAATAAATTTTTAAATCCATAGCTAGACTTGATCAATTATAATACTATTATCTTATATGTCACATCTTAATTTAAATGTATTTCGAATGTGTGTTAAGAGTCATTTCCTTGATGGTTATATTGTTGAGTATATTTTTTGAACAATCCCATGGATATCAAAATCCACATTATCCAAATTTTATTATTAAACATTCTAAATCTCTTTATGGTTTAAAACAGGATCCTAGAGCTTAGAATGACATTCTCAACTCCTTGATATCTAAAATTTCCTAAAAAGGAATATATGATACTACCATATTTATAAAAATAATTTAAATATATATATAAATATTTTAAATCTATATTTATGGTGTTATTTTTGGATCTTTCAAAAACTCGTTATGTATCAAATATTTTAAAATGATATAAAATGAAGTCGAAATTAGTCTAATTGTAACCTAAATTGTTTACTTGATTTTAATGTTTTCTAAAAAACAATAATGAATTATTTTAAATGAATGATTATACATAAAAGATATTTTAATTTGTTTTGGCATGGATAGTACAAAAGGTAGTAATACTCTTATGAGGATAAAACATAAAATGGATTTGGATAATAAAAAAAGAACATAAGTTGACCAAACATCATACAAAGGTATGATTGGAATTTTTCTATACATGACTCCTAGTAGATCAGATATTATAGATTGTGTTTGCATGTGTGTGTTTTTGCATGAAAACCCCAGACAAAATCATTTTAGTGTAGCTAAATTAATTTTAAAATAACTTAATAATACAATTAGTTTTTGTATTGATTTATTATAGAGAACATGATTTTGAATTATTTATTGCAATGATAATTTTAGTGGTCAAAATATAGATTAAAAACACCTCTAATGCATGTCACTTTTTTAGAAATTCTCTATTATCTTGGTGAAGTAAGAAATATATCTCTATTTAATTTTCTAGTAATCAATCTAAATACATCGTTGTAGATTGTTTTTGTTCATAAATTTTATGGATGAAACACACTTTCTAGGTTATTGAAATATTTTTAGACATGTCCTTATAGATTGTGATAATAAAAGTGCTATTAACTTTCTCAAAGAATCCCATATCTCTATCTAAGACTAAAAATATTGATATAGTACATCACTTTTTGAGTGATCATTTTCAAAAAGGGGATATCAAAATCCATTGTCACCAAACATCAATTTATTAAAATATTTATATATCCTATGAATGGTGATAGATTAAATTATATCACATATGAATTAAATATGATTATCATTTACTAAATATTATATATTTTATTTTATAGATTCTATATTAATCTAAGGTATTTTGTTTATAAGATTTATCTAATGATTATTGCTGATATTTGATATTGTAACCTCTTATGTTGAACAAACAGTTGATCAAAATTTTTCAATATTAAATTCAATTTAACAAACTAATTTTGCCGAAATTCTAATGTGCCAAAAAAAATTAGCTAACATTTTCTTTTTTAATTATTTTATGTATATTTTATTTCCTTCCAATAATTTTCTATTTTCCAATCCCTAAATGATTTTTATATTCCCAAATCAGATTAAGAATCATTTATCTCCTTTTAAACCTAAACATAGTGGGATCCAAACCATACCCTAGCCTTCCAAACCCCCAAATATCAGTCGAGATTAGATAAAATGAAACATTCACTTGAGAATCTCACTCCAAAAGACTCAATAACATCTAAAAGATCCAGATTATGTATAAATGGAATCACCAATACTTTGTGATTGAAATTTAATATTGAAAAGTAGTTACATAAAATGAAATGGATATAAAGTTATTTTGATCAAGTATATCCCTAGTTTTGAGAGCTATGTTTTAGCGAGGATAGAACAATTGGTTCATAAATAGTGAAAAAAATTATCATCATTTGGTAAATGATTTTGATATAAATATTAATTTTGAAGCTAGAGAAAATGAGATCATGTTTAGATAGTTATTGATGATCAAGTATGAAACGTTTATTCAACTTTTTGGGTTTTAAGTATGTAAGTACCACACCATGGTGTGTATGAAGATTTTCAAAGTATTCCCCCTTAAATAATCCTCATCTTGAGTTTGAATGATTCTTTTAAGAAATGAAAAGAAAAATAAATCATATAAGTTCCAATAATGTTGAGATCAATTGTGAATACATTTTCTTTCTCAAGTTAATCTGGAATGTAATTGGTCACATAAAAGGGGATTTCACAATTTTTAAGAATCAATGTTTTTATTCCATTATCTAATGATAAAATAGGTGTATATAAGTTTTCATAGTTTCCTTATGAGTCACACTGATGAGTTTTATAAGAACTATTCTTGGTTCAACTCTTTACCCTATCATAATATTATCTCTGCTTCACTATAGCTTAAGGAACTTCTTCCTTAGAGGGTAAAGTCTATTACCTTGTGTGTAATTTTTGTAAATAAACCCTCTTTAAAAGGATGAATGTTGTTCAAAATACATGTAGAATTTTTTGGGTTGTTTATGATGAGAATATATATGAGAACTTCATTCCTCGAAAGAATACAACATTACCAATTGATGAAATTGATCCATGTTGGGATCTTGATCAAGTAGTTGAGGTAGATTACTATTCAGAATACAGTGATGAAAACCCATAAGTGGACCTTAATGATAAAGACTTCAGGTCTTAGGAATATATATTGGATCAGTCATAATGGTTACAAGAATTGAAGAACCTATAGATGGAGTATCCACTCCTAAGGGGGATAGAACTCAAAGATCCTTTCTCTTTTGACCTAATCATATAGTCACTATATGTGAAGATAATGAGACTTAAACTATATATGATCCACCTATTTTTAACATAGGTGGAGGATCAATTTTTTACTCTACACCTCCTATATAAGATATGTATCCTGATATCCCTCTCATAGATTTAGATCTTCCTACACTTGATAGTGATAGTAAGGATGACCAGAATATTTAATGTCCATCCAAATCTGTTGAACATGACATACATCTAGTTTCCATATCTCTAACACAAATTTTATAGATTCCATATTCTCTTATCCTTTAAGAATAATGAAAGCTAAAACATTCAGTTGATGATGTTTTGGATAATATGTTTATTATAAATCCCCAAAATCTACTAATTATTTTTCTACAATACATGATTCAAATGACTCTATTCATGGTGATCTAATTTATCATTCATCTCCCCAATAAGATATTTTTCTTCATGAAGTTTTATATAGTTGATTTATGATATTTAGAATAAAAAATTTGACTATTTAGATGATAAAGGTTCTATGTTAGGACCCTATGAGTTTGTTTTCAGTGAATCAAATCCTAGACCTTCTCCATAAACCGTCTTCTTTTGTGTCAACTTAATTCATTTCTTCATATGAACTTAATTTAGTTTAATAATGTCCTTTTGGATGTTTTAAAATAGGACATTCATTTTTTGGTAGTTCTGGTGAATATACAATACAGTAGAATATATATTTTACCATTTTATGACTTATTTATCATATTTACTCAAATCTATTTCTCAACGTAGATCATATGGATCATTATATTAAATGTTTTATAGAAAAAGTGGGAGAAATTTAGGAAGATTTCACATATATATTTGTTAATCATGACCAAAATTATCTCATATTGTCACCAATTTTTCTATAACTCATGGTCCTACTCCTCCTCCATTACCTCTGTCCCTATATAAAGGTCTAATTTGAAATATTTTGCATGAAGAAATTAAAATTATTATGGGTATTTACAAGTATTAATTTTTTTTGACTCAAATCGATCTTGGTGCTCACAGTGAAAAGATATTTTACATAGTTAAGGATATGATATTTAACACTATCAAAGATAATGATGTTGTTAAAGGTTCCATAAATTATTAACTTCATGGTGTTTTTACGAAGTCAAATTTAAAAACCTTGTTTTGTTATTTGGGTTGATATTTAAATATGTATCCTTTATCCAAATCCTTTAATTATGTTGCAGAAAAAGTACTAGTTATGGATCCTTTTTTGGATCTGTTTATGACTGATAAGGATGAGTTTATGTAGACCATTGAGAATAAAAAAAAGCGATATATCATACTTCACATAGTTGTTAGATAATTTTATTTATATATCCAAAATATACATCTTATTTACTCTTTCTCCTTCTATTAAAAGTGTTTCAACATCCACAACAACATCCTCAATATCTCCTTCAACTGTTATTGGTCTCAGTATCCCCAAGCCATCCAATAGAAATTACATATTACCAAATTAATTATAATTCCATGTTTTTATTCTTCTCCTCATCCACTCCCTACCCCTTACCCCTATCCACCAAATGAAAAAGGAAGAAACACTGATTAACCAATAATTATTTAGGTACCATGTGGATTCTAATTTAGAATAAAGCCTCAAATAGGTATCATGTAATTATTTAGAACTATTTTGATAATCAAGTTAATCCATTGTTAGATCGAGGTAAGTATTCTTTTATTTCTAGTTAAAATCTTTATTTATGTTCCCTTTTTTGTCTTATACCTTTTATCTAGGAAACCAGTATGATCTTCAATCCTTAGGATCATTTTTTTGTTTATATTCTCCTTGAAAAATTTATGTTCGTGTAGTCTTGAATGCCCTATTTTCAGGGAATTATTTCTTTCTCTATTTTATTCCAATCTGTCTAGATTTTGGAGTTTATATTGGATTAGTGTTCTACCATGGGAATTTGGTAGGTGGTCTATACATTTACCTTAATACTTTGTGGGTTATTTACCATTCTGTAGTTGTGCACACACCAGACCTTCCAATGATCCCCCTAAAATTATTTTAATGTCTTGAATAAAATGATTGGAACCTATTTAGGTTTCCCACTAGTTAAATTATAATGTTTGAATTTTTTCACCTCATCCTAGATCACCCATGGGGTGTGTCCACATATATTCCCCGAGATGTACCACACTTTGGGTGCGTGTCTGCTCACCACTTGTTTTGGGATCCTTATTGAAATTAAATGAAAATTAAATGAATGTATTGGGGAGGGATGTTCCCTCATTAGGCATATTATAAAATAATATTAAAATTCTCAAATGGATTATACAAAATTTCATTAATTGGTTGGATAAAAATATCACGTGAATATAATTATGAAATGATGATCTTGATTATGGTATTGGATTCCAAGGATGTTTCTTATCCTTTTTTCATAATTATATAGAATTCCATGGACATTTATACTCTATAGATATTGATTGTAATAGTGTTTACAAGGGAATTTCTTGTCCTAAGATCCAGATTCCATAGGATTCAAAGGTCATTGCTACCCCTTAGATACAGATTTCCTAGAATGACATTGGACATGCACTATTGATATACACCTTGTACTCCACCTATGTTGCTATTGAGTTGTCATTATGATGATCCATGGACACGATGAGGATGCCTCAGTTTTTTATACCATTGATCTGACCCTTTGTGGTATGATACTGGATTACAGGGCATATTTCATTGTGGATGTTATGCAATTGGTTACATGGCATGTCCATTTTGGATATTTTTCTAATATTTTTAAATGTCATGTGATTATGGTGTCTTGATTACAGTTGACCGTTTATAGTGGTGTTCGATTAAAATCGGTAGACTAGACAGTATCACTTTTTCATTTTGGAAATTTACCTTTATTATTAATAATACCTATAATATATTACACGATATATTAGCATGTATACATAGACTAGACATGTTATAGACATAGTTGGTGGTGGCCTATTGAGTTTCATCTCACACCATGTTTGGGCCGTCATTGGGTAGTTGGAAAGACCTCATGGATGCAAGTAGGGACATGGGAAACTTCTCAATTTATGATGATTGATAGGAGCATTACTTAAGATCAGGGGAGCATGGGACCAATATATGATCGTGATGTTTGTAATAGATAATTATTATTTTTGGTTTTCATATAATTTTGATACATTTATTATATAATATGTCATTTTAGATGTAATTCATTCCATTTTTTATAGAGACAAGACATGATCATCATATTGTACATGGCCGTATTTCTGGATTTTTTATTATTACATTCTAGTTGATATTATCTTATATCTTGATTTATATTATTCTTCATCTTATTTATTGAAATTATATATTGTTGTGCTACACTCTGATTATAATGGTATAGTCTCCCCAATATACCACTTTAGAAAATCAATGCTACTCGACAGCCTCTACTGTATGGGCAGGCTTGCTTGAGGAAATTTGACCCACTAGCTTAGGGCACCATAATGTGGGTTTGGGGAATGGGTGTAACAAAGTGGTATGAAAGGGGAAATCATTTTTGGATTTAATATTTTGAGACCATAGATTGGATATTATGAACAAATTATTATTTGGTAATGAGTTGTGTCTGGGAGTAGCTAACCCACATATAAGAAAAATCAAAATTTCCAAGAGTGAAGAATCATTCTATATTTTTCCCATTACAGTTCATGTGATTCCACTGTTGACTAACACACTTGATGTTTGATGTTTATTATGATTCAATATTTTTATATATCTCTATATTATATGAGGGAATGACATCTCATGTATCATGTTTAGCACCTTTTATAATACACATTTCATTCATTATGTCATTTCATATAGGATGCACTTATTGACAGCATGAAATTACTATTTGTGCCTTGTGTGATATACTTTTTGTTTGCTAATTGAATTGTGAAGGTAATTGAAAAACATTATTATTACATAGTTGTTATATCATAACATAAATAGTTTTTCAATGTGTAGGCTACAACAGAAAACCAAAGCAGTTAATTATGGCATGTTGAGTCAGGGACCATTGGTCTCATGGTCACAAATGTATTTTGTTTTTAATTTCAATGGGTACAACACATTGATTTATTAGGTGAATGGGAACTTATGGATTAGACCCATTTAGTTCATCCATTTAAAGATAATAATAAATAAATAGTAATTTAAATGAATAGAAAACAAGAGGAATTGTCACCATTATATACATCGAGACTTGTGTTGTGAAATAGAGAGCATGATATTGAACTGAAAATAGAGAGGGATGTAAGAAGTGTCTCTAGTGATTTTAATTACTATACCTTCTACCCAATCCTATATTTAGGAGAATGAAAAGGGACGTGTCTTCGTTTTTGGAAGGATTCCACTTGTCCAATGCCTTTATCTATGATCAGATTGTTAAAGAATTTTCTTTTCTGATTTTTGTGTTTGGTATTGTAGAGACATGCCACCAGCATGACCTCTAATCATGTCTGAGGAGGTTGATGAAAAACATGAATTAGAGGTGGTGGGACTGAGGTTACCAATAAAACCTCCAGTATTTCAAGTTTCAACATCATCAAATATACTGATCGTGGGTCCTGATGCCCAATTACACTATAGTTTCATGCAATTTATTAATATCATTCAGGGAGCCTTGTATCCTTCCTTGTATATAGTATAGCATACCCATGTGTTCTAGTAGTAGAATCCTCCAAATTTTTTGGGGGATGGTGGTCCATAGACTATTGAGATGTGGCTTGAGCCTATCGTTTCTATCATCGATCATCAAGAGAAACCTTTTGATGGGAGAGTGAAGTTCACGAAATATATGATTCAAAAGAATCTAAGCGATGGTGGGATGTTTTAAACTAGGTTTATAGTCTTTGGGGTATGCTTGGGAGGGATTTTCAATCTAGGTTTTATGATTACTTCTTTCCTGAGACACTAAGAGTTGAAAGGGCTATTGATTTTGTTAGTCTAGAGCATGGTGCGATGTACATTTTGGAGTGTTTTTTAAACTTTAAAAAGCTTCAGTTTGTTGTTCCAATTTATATTACTAATGAACCATCGAAGGGTGATACACATCAAGGAAGGAATGAGGAATGAAATTTGATCACAGGTCAATGTGTTTCTGTAGTCTACTATTACATATAGAGTGAAAAAATTTCTTCTTACTGACTAAAACTTGACGGAGGCTAGGGACACAAAGTATGGAAGGTAGCCCCTTGACCAAGTGGATCTATGTCTAGTGAAAAAAAATGAGTTGAGGCTTCTCATGAGAGTAATATTGGCCGTAGTGTGACTTTTGGTATTTTTTCATCTATTATCAATTTATGAGATGGGGAACTATGACGATTTCGTGTGATAGAGACCCAATCAAGTACCAATTAATGTGATGAGATAGGCCATGCACATCGTTTTTTCGGGACCTTCCCTTTAGTAGTTTTTTGAATGGGATCAAATCTGATTGTAGGTCCAAAAGTGGGATTCGTATCTTCGTGTTCTGAATGGAGCTGGACTAGTGTCTTTCATTTAGGTTGAGGTGTTGTTCGTGGTCATGGTAACCAGACACCATTTGTACTGTAACAAATGAGCAGACCTACTCCCGGTAAAGAAGTTGTTTCGAAAGGTTTCTATTTAGGTCAAATATATTTTTTATAGACTACAACTAAGGGGAAAAGTTTTAGGGCATATACTATGATTTGTATGGAATTAGTAGCCTCTACTATAGTATTTTCTCTTTTTGATAATGGATCTTGTCATAGAATCATGTATATGCATGTTGTGGAGAGCATCAGGCTCATTGTTTGGTGTTTCTATGGTGTTATAACTCTGGATACTCTATTAAAAATAATAATAGAGGGTATACACTAGTGTAGGGAGTTAACCCTTAAGATTGGTGGGTGTCACTTCTTATGGGATCTTTTTTTTTCTTTGAGATGACTGGTTGTGACGTCATTCTTGGGATGGATGAGCTAGTTTTTTACTGTGTTCATGTCAATTGCTATGATCTGAGGGTGAATTTCACATCACTAGAGGGGAGATTTTGTTTTTCAAAAAGTTAAATGGGTTTTCATTGCAGGTAAATATGGACCATAGAATCATGGGCTGGGTAAGATGATATCCTAGATAGTTATCCTATATCTGGATGATTAGTTAACACATTTGGAAGACTTACCTCAAGTGGATTATTGTTTTAGGGTTGTTTTCCAATACAAGGTTTCTAGTTTACCACCTAAGACAGAGGTGGACTTCTCTGTTATTATGGTTCCAGGAGTTTCACTTATATGCATTCCTTTTTATAGGATGGACACTACTTTTTCACAAGATATCAAGATACAACTTCAGGCCATGGAGGCAAATGGGTATCACCGATTCATTTTGATAAAAAAGTCGATGGAACCCTCAATAATTGTGTGGATAACTGGAAATTGAACAAATTAATCGTTAAGAACTAGTATCCATTTCCATGGATAGATGATCTCTTAGACCTGCTCAGAAGATATCATGTTTTATAGAAGATTCATTAGAGGTCAGGTTGTCATCAGGTGCATGCTAGAAATTTAGAAACAACTTTTACATATTTTCATTATAGTTATGGTCTACATGAGTGTCTGGTTATGTTTTTTTGGCTCATGAACAAACCTATAGTTTCCATGGAACTGGTGAACCATGTTTTCCATCCTTATCTGGATTCATTTTTGGTGGTATTCATGGATGATATCCTTGTGTATTCTCATAATCTATACATCTATGAAAAATATGTTGAGATCATTTTCGATACACTAAAAGGGTGCCAGTTATATGATATTCTCACAAAACTCCCCTTATCGATGGATAACATTCACTTCCTGTATTATATTATCTCATATATAAGAGTATTAATTAACCCAAAGAATGTGATAGTTTGGGCTTTCGTAGAGAAGCCCAAGAACATATTTTACATATGGAGTTTCTAGTGGATATTAGGATATTATAGGTGTTTAATACAGGAAATATAACTCTTAGCATCACCTTTTACGATCTGTACTAAAAGGGTATGATGTTTCTATGGTTAAATAGCTATGAAACAACCTTTTAGGAACTGAAAGGGAGACTAAATTCAGTTCCAGTCCATATTCTACCAGACCTAGTTAAAATAAACACAGTATACTGTGATTCATCATGTATCAGGCTAAGATAAATTTTGATGTTGGAAGAGTGAGTCATGGTATAGAAATATTGTCATTTGAGTCCACATGAGAGGAATTACTCGACAAACAATCTCATTTTTGTTGTTTTTGTACATTTCTTGTGTTGTTAGAGGCTTTATTTACTAAGATAATGTTTTGTGTCATACAAGGACCAAAAAAGCCTTAAGTGAATATTTAAAGAGTGTGATCTGATTCTAAGGAAGTGAAGGTGGATTTTGTCTTTGAGCTTACTTATATGCATAGAAAGGGAAATGAAATTTCAGATACACTGAGGAAGGGGAGTTAGATAAATGCATTTCAGGAGGCCTATAATGATTGGATTCTTATGAACATATTATTAGATATGAACATGGAGGGGCAGGCTAGTCATGATATGACTTTTCTCTCATCCTTATTAATTACATAATCTTCTTTGGATAGAGTGTGGATGATTAAATTATCTGATGTTGATGGTATAGTCTTATGGGAGATTGTGGTAGGAGAGGACCCACCTTTTAATTAGACTATGGGAGAGGATGAAATTTTGTATATATAAGGACACATTCGGGTTCTAGCTAACATATGAAAGGATCTGATGAGACAGTTTCATGCATCACTTGGCATGCACATCCCATCATTATTAAGATGTATCATGATTTCTTCCATCAATAATGGTGGTCTAGAATGAAATAAGAGGTAGTTTGTTTTGTCATTTGGAGTTCCACCTCTCAGAAGGTGAAGGAATAACACCAATGACCAAAGAGGCTTTTATAGAATTTATCCATTCTTGAGTGAAAATAGGATGTTTTTATGATGGGTTCCATGATCAGGATGCTGAGGTGGCCTCAAGGTAGTGATGCTGTATAGGTTATTGTAGACCAACCTTGGAAGGATTTCTATTTTTGACTGATTAGGGTTACTTTCTTAGTATATTATATTGGGAGGATTTATGTACATGATATTTTGTTCCTTCAAGTAAAGTATCACAGAGGAAATTGGGTAAAAATTTTCTTTTGAGCACAATATACCACCCTCAGACTGATGGCCAGTCAGAGCGCACTATTCAGGTTCTAGATGACTTACATAGAGAATGCGTACTTGATTTTTGTGTCTCTTATGAGATACATATATCAATAATTTAATTCAACTACAATAATAGATATAAGGTGATGAAACGCATGGAACCTTATGAGGATTTGTATGATAAGTCACACAGATCAACTCTATTCTAGTTTGATTAAGGAGGGTAGCACTTCTCAGACATAGTCTCATGCAGTAGACCTCGGAGTATGTCTATTTGATTAGGTAGAAAATGGATACTGCACAGACTAGGTAAAAAACTTATACCAATTACCATCAATGATCTCTAGAGTTTGAGGTTGGGGATCATGTATTTTTTATATATCTGGAAGGTTTCTCATATCATGTCAATCAGGGATACTTTCATAGTAAATGAGATTCGGAGGCTTTATATCCATGATATTTTTCACCATTACAGAAATATTATAGAGGGGGTTGAGTATATTGTTCCTTTTGAGAAACATATACCACCCTGAGACTAATGGCTAGTCAAAGAACACTATACAGGTTATAGAGGACATATTTATTGAATGCTTCCAGGATTTCGTGGGCTCTTGGTAGAGGAATATGCCCCAGGTTTAATTCACCAACAACAATAACTATAAGGTGACGATATGGATGGAACCTTATGAATATTTTTATAGTAGGTCACACCAATCACCACTATTCTAGTTAGAGGTACGAGTGGTATCACTATTCAAAAAGTGTCTCATGTGGGAGTCTTTAGAAAATACATAGTTGATCAGGAAGTGGTTGGATACTGCAATGTCTAGGCATAAATCTTACACCAATAATCATTGATTCTATCTAGAGTTTGAGGTAGGGGATATGGTATTTTTTCATATCTCAATGAGGATAGGACATAAATTGATTTTGATATAGGTCAACATTTCATCATGATTTGTATGGTAGATCATGATTATGGAGAGAGTCTGGCTGGTAGTCTATCAGATGCAGTTACCTTAGGGGTACCAAGTCATGAACAATGTCTTCTAGGTTTCTCAGCTATGAAATTATCACATAGATCTATATCATAATCATTGGTATGATGAGGTAGAATAATAGTTGTATGCATCCTTCGAAATTCATCCTAGAGGAATTACTCATAGGATTGTGAAGGCCCTCTGAAGACGGTCAATTCGTCTAGTATGGGTGTTACGGCGCACGATTTTGTATAGGATGATACTTGGGAGTAAGGGGCAAGTGTACTAGCTCTGTGGCTGATGTTGTATTCAAATGATGCTTGACTACCATTGGAAGGGAAATTCGAGGACAAATTTCTTTAAGGGGGAAGATTATAAGATCTCAGGTTTTACAACAAGGTGTTGATTCTTTTAGATTTAGTTAAAACTATTTTTTAGGTTCTCTCTTTGTATTAGAACATTATGTTGGTCCATAGGGTGGTTGGGTTGTTATGGAACGAAGCAATCTAGGGGTTGATGGCATACTGTAGGCCAATTAAACTACATGTAATTGGAATACATGGCGTGTATTGATTAAAATATATGTATTGGCCTAGGCAGGCCAATTCACAATGTGTAATGAGCTTCCCCCAAAAGGTAAAGCCTGATCATTTCACGACAAGTAACATATTTACATGTCATGTAAATCTGAAGAGTCGGTTTTTAAAATTAGAGGTAGGGCTTCTATTTTTTAATGAACCCCCCTCCCTCATTTCGTTTTCCCTCACGCATAGGATAGCCACCAAAGGAGCTCCCCAATTGATCCCAACATAGGATTTTATGTCATTTCACCAACTGGTGTCTATTTCAAGACCCATCTATCACATTGGATTGCCACTGGTCATATATTCACTCCTTTTGTTGTTTTTATTTTTGTAATTCTCCTCAATGGAGTTATTTTGATGAAGAATCTTATACCCTATTTTCATGTTATTTTACTATTTCTCTATTTTCTTTAAATCCGACTCAAGTATGGAGTTTATACTGGACAAGTGTTCTTCCACGAGTATATGACATTGCACCTAAAATTAATTGAATTTCTTTAATAAATTGATTGGAAACTATTTAGGTTTCCCCCTAGTACATTAATATGGTTATATTTTTTTCACCCCATCCCAGATCACCCATGGGGTGTTTCCATATATCTACCCTGTTTTGTACCACCTTATTGGGTGTGTGTGGGATTGCCACTTATTTTGGGAGCCTTATTGAAATGAAAAGATAATTAAATGAATGTATTGGAGAGGGAATTTCCCTCCTTTTACATATTTTGATATATTATTAAAATGGTTAAATATCTTATATAGAAATTTTTAAATGGGTTGTATGATCTCATTTCTAGTTTATAATTATTAAATGGCTTGGGAATGATTACCCAATGATGATTGGGATTATGGTAGTGGATTCCAAGGACATTTTTGGTTCGTGGATCATGACTCAATAGGATTCTGTGGACATTTATGCTCTATTTATATTGATTATGGTAGTGGATTCCAAGAAAATTTCTACTCCTTTGATATTGATTCAATAGGATTCCATTGGAATTATTACCCATTAGATCCATGGAGCTTTGAATCGTATTGGACGTGCACTATGGACATGCTCCTTGGACTCCACCCAAGTCATTACAATGTTTCCAATGATATGCTCCATGTACGCGATGAGGATTCCTTGGAATTATATACTATGGATCCAACCTTTAGTGGCCCGAAACTGGATTAAATAGAATAATCCATTATAGATTTTATACACTTGGTTACACAGCATGGGTATTGTGGATGTCTTTATTATATTTACGGATAGTTTGTGATAATTATGGTTTTCTTACAGTTGAACCATGATAGGGGTGTTTGATTATATTTGGTAGAATGTAAAATATCACTTCTTTATCTTACTCTTTACCTTTATTACTATCATACCAATTATATATTGCACACTACTTTATCTTGTATACATAGACTAGACATGTTATAGGCACCCTTAGTGGTGGCCTACTATGTGATATATCACACATTGTTTGGGCTTTCATTGGGTACATGGAAAAACTTCATGGATGAAGGTAGGTACTAGAGAATGTTCACACTTTATGATTCTTTGTTCGATCGTTGCGTAAGAGCGTGGGAGCATAGGACCAAGCTATGCTCATAATGCTAGCTGGAGATAGTTCCCTTTTGATTTTTTATACTTTTTATAAATGAATTGTACTCGATACCTATTTCCATGTACTACATTCTATTTTTTATAGATACCTGACATGATCATCATATTTTAGAAGATACTATTTTTGGATTTATTATTATTATAGTCTTCTGGATGTTATCTTCTATCTTGATTTATATTATGCTTCTACTTATTTATTCACTAGAGATAACATTGTGTAAAACTATGTTTATGAGGGTATAGTCTGCCCATTGTATCACCTTATACCCTCTCTACTAGTCAGTAGGCTCTAGCATATAGGGAGGAACACTTAAGTCCATGTGACCCACATGCTTAGGGCACTGTTAAGTGGATTTTGGGTCTGGGTGTTACATATGTTATCTTAATTTATGTCACTTTATATATTATATTTCATTAGTTTTTATGTTTCATCCTAGGATTATATATATTTTTATGTCTACATTCAAATTATCATGCTCTCCTATACAATAATTTGTATATTCTCAAAACATTTAGTAAATATTTTATGGAATATTATGATTGAATGAATTGATTTATAACAAATGGTTCATCAGTTTATTGGTAAAAATTATTTATTTATCATTTCTGTGATATTTAATCTTAAAAAAGTGGGTTATTTAAATATTATTCTATAAATTACTTATTTTAATGATCTCAAATCATGTATTATTCTTTTAATTCATTATTTATATGATCTCAAATCATATTAATTTTATTTATAATGATTTTTTTTCTTTTTGCATGAAACCTGCATTTTTTTTATTTGTAGATATTCATAATTATCAGTTTTACCATGAAGGAAGACAAGTGATAGTGAGTTAGAAGAGTAAAAAACTCTATGTACTCCAGTGATAGTAAAAGTACTAGATGTAACTTCATCAAAAATTCAATCGACTGCATGAACAAATTTGGAACTATATAGAATTAATCTAAGGGGCGAACCAACAAAATGACCAAGTGGATCAACCTTTATGCCTAGTTGATCGATTGTAGTGGATTTCAAAAAATAACCACAACTTGATGCAAGTGTAACTAAGTGATCACAAGGCCAATTTAGGTAATGGAATGGTGTATATGTTTTTTCATCCAAAATTATAATTATCAGTCTGAAGTTATATTGTTTCTAAATGAATGCATGATGAATTTAAGAAACTTTAGGGTAAGGTTGGAATTTGTTATAAGTGTTAAATAACCTATATAAACATTAAAATATCTCATATTTTGATGATGCAACCACACACTTTATAGATTGACTGCATGGCCTATCAAGGGATTTGGTCAGATTTTATTCTAAGTATTGTTGTTTCAATGAATAAATTGATGTGGAACACCTTAAAAAACTATGTCTAAAGAGGAATTATATTTAATTAAATATATTAAAACAACCTTAAAGATAAAATTAATAACAATGTAGGAATAATTTAATGATATCATATTTCATGTTGACTATGGGGATTGGTCACTTCATGGCCATTGATGAGATGATCAAATTATAATTTATATTCACCTACTCAATTTTAGATGGATTATAGTAGAGTCGATCCATGGGAAAGGATAGAGTTATGTTTTAGGGTTTTATTAACTATAATAAACTATAAAAAGGACATGAAGTTATGATCAAATAGGTGAATAATGTGAAAAAAGAAGATGTAACATGTTGTGTTATTTTTGTTAAAACTAACTATGTTAAAGAGAAGAAACCTGAAAAAATATTATCAAGAGAAAAATGATTGCTCGATAAATGTATTTTTTTCATTTGTGAACTGATAATTGAAATAAACATTCAAAAACATGTAGTCTAACTCTCTATAGAGAAGTTTGACAAACCAAAAGATGATTATATTGGTCTTCACTTACCAAAATCAATCAATTTCTAAAATAAAAATGTTTAATTCAATTAGAAAACACTAAAAAAAGAATGGCTAAAAATATAAACTGAAAAAATATATATAATTTTCCCACTTAATTAAGAAAGTGAATTGTTTACATATAGAAAAAATTATCACAAAAATGAGATAAAAGTGAATAAAAAGTTTAAGAGATTAAATCTAATTGGTCAAGTCAAATTAAATCTCCATCACATCAACTTCGTCACTCCCGCCGAATGAAGTGCCTACTCATGATCTGGAATAAATCATAGCTCTCATCTCTAAATCATCTGTCCCCAAATTCCAGAATATGTTTATTAAAATATGGTAGATTAATTCTCCAAAAAATATGATACTCCCTTTTAATAATGAAAATTCCACCAAGTCAATTTTTCATAGGTCAAATTATTATCATCATTGGTGGTGTTATATTCTTATTTTATATCTAGAAAATCCACTACATCATTAATATTTTCTTATATCTTATTCTTACTTGTGAATATAAAATTAATGAGTCCATATAACATCTAGTGGAAGCACACAATTGTTTTAGGGTAAATGGGATTTAAGGTATACCTAAAAAGAACCTCCTTATCCATAATTAATGTGTCTGATATCTATTTTTTAGTTGAGTATTTATATGAGTAATCTAGTTGTGTTTTTTCTTTGGTAGTCGAGGATTTTTTGGAATTCTTTCCTAAAAAATTTTCTAGTCCTCCTCTAGAAAGAGAAGTGAAATTTTTCAATGATCTAGTATGTGGAACTATGCCGATTTTTATTCCATCCTATCATATGGAAGATACTGAGTTGAAAGAGTTGTATATTCAAATGTATTATTTAAATATAAATAGTTTTATTTATACTATTGTATCACCTGGGTCATCTCCTATTCTTTTTATAATAATATTAATTGAACTCCACATCTTGTGTTTATTATCGAAAGATTAATTAGGTGATAATTAAGAATAAATAACATTTTACCTGTATTGATGACTAGTATGATTATTTAAAGGGTGAAAAGTGGTTCTCAAAGATTGACCTATGGTATAGTTATCATCAAATCGGATTTAAGGAGTCAGATTTACCGAAGACCACCTTCAAGAGGAAGTTTGGTCAATTTTAATATCTTTTGATACCATTTTTTCTAACAAACATTCCTTTTTTATGGATTTTATGAAATGGTTATTCCACCTATATCTCAACCCCTTTATTTTTATCTTTACTGATGATATCCTGGATTATTCTAAATATGGGGAGGGCCATGATAATTATTTTAAAATGGTTTCGGAAATCAATTGGAATTTCCATATTTATGCTATATTGTAAAAAATTAACGTCTATATTTTGTAAGTGAAGTTCTTATGATATGTGGTTTCAGAACATGAAATTTATCCTGATAAGGTGAAGGTTATATTTTCACGGAAAGATCCTTGTAATGTATTTGAGATACAAATATTTTTGGGATTAGCTGGTTATTATCAGCAGTTTGTGAATGATTTCTCAAAAAACACATCACTATTGAAAGCCCTTACTATCAAAGGGTAGAAATTATTATAGGATTCAATATGGGGAATAGATGTTATTAATTGAAAATAAATATGATAGAAATGGGTATCTTGATTTTACAATAAGTAGTTTAGGGATATGTGGTGTGTTTTGATGCTTTGGGTTCATTTCTGGGTTGTGTGATTATAACGGAAAATCGCATTGTGGAATATAGGTCTCGTCAACTTCATCCACAGAAAAATCACCTTCCAATTAATGATCTCAAATATTTCATAGTTATGCATTCTCTGAAGTGTTGGAAACACTACATTTGTGGGAAAAGATTCACTATTTATTCTTGTCAAAAGATTTTGGAATATATATTTTCAGGGAAAGATTTGAACCCCAGCTAGAGATGAAGAGTGTAGTTCCTTATGATATTTGATCTTTGAGATCACATAAATCTCTGGAAATTGGAATTTTACTTCCAATGAACATAGCATAAAGTTACCGTTTTATGAAATTTTGAAATATAAGGAGTATTATACTCTCATTGGACTCTTTTATCAGTTACACTGGTGGTGAGGGAGGATTATACGAGAACTATTATATCAAGTTCATAGTTAACATAATCTCTCCCCAAGTTGTCCTTAAAGATAAATAGAACTATAATGAGTTTTGGGGGATCAGGGGATCCTTATATGTTTGTGAGAGCACTATTGGATTCTCTCTCTCTTCATGAGGGGTTTTTTTCTTCAGAAGTTGGCATATCATCCTAGTATCTATTAAAGAAGACTGTGATACTGGATTTTCATAGTTCCTTAGGATATATTCACCCTATAACTATGAAGATGTATTATGACATTAATAATTAGATCTATTGGTGGTGAATAATGTGTGAAATAATTTAATTTTTGTCACATTATTACACCTTACAATAGACTAACTCTAAGCACCAAAAGCCTTATGGTGTACTTTAGCCTTATCTTATGTTGTCTTGGAAACTGATGATATATCCATGTTTTTTTCATCATTATACAATGGGATTTCCAAGGGAAGAATTTTATCTGGCTAGTGATTGATCAATTGACTAAATTGATAAAGTTCATTTTGATTCTGGATTCCATGAAAGATGGGGGTTTAGGAATGTTTTTTGTGAAATAGTCTGAGAGGTTTCATGGGGTGACATCTTCTATTTTCTCAGATAGGGATCCATGGTTTACTTCTTGGATCTATAAGGGCCTTTATGAGGTATAGGGACTCAGGTTAAAATTATTATGGAGTATTGTCGTAAAAAAAGGTCATACATAGCATGGTATTCAGATATTTGGAATATGATTCATTCTTGAATATTGAATGTCAAGAATACTAGGATATCCATTTTGGAATAGTTGTGTTTTATTACAAAAATAATTACCAGTCAACTATTTAAATGTCCCCATTTGGAGATTTGTATGGTCACCCTTGTATATATCCTCTTTGTCGATTGGAGGCAGGTGATGCTTCTCTTGTGGGACCTAGTACTTACAAGGTGGCATGAGAAGGTATTCCGGTTACATATCAGTGATTGGTGATGGCTTGGATTAAACATAATTCTTATGTTGATATTTGATATCATCCTTTGTAGTTCTCAATTGGTGATCACGTTTTCTTGAGAGTATCTCCATGGTTAAGGAACCATTAGCTTAGGAAGAAAGTTAAGTTGCCTTTGAGATATGTTAGACCATTTAAGATAATTGAGAATATTGGGAAGGGGTATTTTCAGTTTGTTTATCCATATCATTGAATATTATTCATAATGTATTCCACATATCCCAGCATAATAAATATCATTATGATCCTTCTCATGTTTTTGTTTGGGTGGATATTTCTTTGGAATCATACATATCTGTTGTTAAGGAGCTAGTGAATATTATTGATTTTCCAAATAAATTCCTATTTTGAAAGTATACTGCTTTAATAAGATAGTTATTGTCGTATATAATAAAATATATTGAGATATTGGAGTATGAATCATTGATGAGGGGGTAATGGAATCATTTATTTTTGGATCAACCTTCTATGACTTATCTTTTTTGTGGTAGAAAGTGAGATGAGAGAAATTTAATATTTGGACATCACTTTTAGGTATGTATATCCTCTTATATTTAATATCCATAATGTTAAGATTTCATTTGGATGTTTTGCATGAATTTTTTTAGATTTTAGAGTTTTTTATCCTGTGCAGGATCACGGAAAACAATAATGGTCTTCCCAATAAACTGTGCAATCTATTTTAGTGTTACATAGTTTGTGCATGGATAGGGAATGGATAATAAAATATCTGAGGGATTCTCCTCAAACAACGTAGTATGGTATTGGGGGGTCTCACATGGTTGGAATGGGGTTTTTTATGCCATGCGTCCAAACCATGAAACCCCTCCAGTAGCATAGAAAGGGGCACACGGTTGTTGCACAGTTTGTTAAATCATGATAATCTAATTAATTAATCTAATTTTTTGTTTAAGACCTGAAAGACCTCCAATTTACCTCAGTATAATTCTATTATATTATGATCTAAGTATTGGATAATCCACTTCGATATTTTTGTGAATCCATTCCTTCTAGTGATTGATTTTTATGGATCATTGTGTATTGGATCATGTCTTTCAAAGGAATGTATATTTTTTAGTGTTGGTATCTATCAATTTATGTATCATCCATTTATCTTGAGATAGATCTTATATATGAGGTGTATTAAACATATATAAGGTTTATTTGACTCTCTAATGTTTTTTATGTTACAATGGTCATTAGAAGAGGTGGAATTTTTTGGTTCTAGTTTCATCATTGTATGAATATTAGTAATCTTCAAGGTAAGTGGTTTATTTATCTTCATCATTGACCATGGGATCATCGAATCTAAATTTTATAGTGTGTAATTCATGGTTTATAACACATTATTGATTCTTAAAGCCCTATTTTACTTTGCTACGAGTATCATATGTAATTGTTGCAATACCAAGTGGTTGAGGAGGGTGGTTTCAACCAAAGACTGTCTTATAAACTAAGAATGATCACTCATTTGTAAAATTTATTTATAAAGTGTTAATGGAATGATATCTAATTTATTAAAATGGGTATATGGTGGTTTTTATATAAAATGGTTTCCCTTTTGTATTTGATAAAAAGGGATTATTTCAATGCACTATCTGTTTTGTTGAATACAATGCATTTCAAAGCATGGTTTTGATGTGAAAAGGGGTTTTTGTTAGATTTTTGAAATGTGATATTCCCTTTTGAAATTATTTGAAATGTGTCACACATGGGATCCAGGGGTACCTAAGAGGTGTGCGTTCTATATATACTTGTTTCCATGACTCATAAGAAAGTTAACACATTGAGGTGTTCCTCTTCTCCCTAGGTCATCATTCTAGGGACAAATTTACATGATGTTATAGGGAGTGCACACATGAGGGTGTTTCTAGAATCCTTATGTTGTAATAATGGGGAAATTTTTATTGAAAACTAGTCATTATTGATTACATGGAGTGACGATCCTAGATATCCCATGCCTATATTATCCTAGGTGGACTTCCCATTGCTATTTTCATTAATGTATATTTATGATTCTTTCTTTGTAAATGATAATAGTACTATTTTAAAGTACATTGAAATATATTTTATATGATATTGATTATAACTATTGAAAAGGGTTGATTTAAATGTTTTTGGTAAAATTGGGAAACTTTTATATCACACCTTGTGTTATCTTAAAATGACTATATTTGGATATTTGATAAAGACTACTTGTGGAACACTTGGTGGGATCCCACTGGGCTAGTTTATCTCTTAACCTACACACACCCTTGGATGTGTGTAGACCATATTTTATCTGATATAGGAAACTGAAAGGCATCTTAGAGAGGTGGTGGGTATTTCATTCTGCTGGGTTTGGGACATGGGTGGTGATATAGTAGGATTTTTCTACATTTCACATGGATATTGTGGTCATTATCTATTGAAATTTGGGTTTTGTTCTCGAATCCTATACGTCAATTTTGGATTATATTTTCTTCAAGGTATCATTATCACTATTTTGGTATATTTATGGAATATTCTCTTATTCATTCATTATTTACATATTTCATATTTTCTGTTGTAACTAGTTGGGTAAAATCATTAAAAAAATATTTTTTTGATGACTGAGTTATTATCAGCATCCTATGAGGTTTGAGAACACCCTTCTTGTATTGATTTTAATTGGGTTAGAACCCATATTTATGGTCCATCAGGGTTAGGTTGTGAGAATTTGGTACCAAGGAGTGTTTTGATTGAGTTTTCACGTCTTTGGGTGTGTGGAATATAGAAAATAGGATTTTCAAGACATAAGTTTTTGTTACAAGTGAGGGCCTAACCAACTCTCATTATAAAAAGCCTTAAGTTATCATGGGATGTGGTGAAGTGTGACTCTCATAATTATTTTTTGACTTTATCTTAGTTCATTAATTATGATATCTTGATTCAAACTATGATTTATTCCTTCTCTTATGGATTCTTTTGAATCCATGGTATAATACCATGGCACTCAAAAGACCTCCATGTGTTCTCTAGGAGGTTATTGCAGATGATTCTCCATGATAGAACCCTCTGATTGATCGGAACCTCATTGAGGCTACAATATAGACTGTTCACATAGTGGACGAAAAAGTAACTTTTTCTCAAACTCATTCTAGATAAGTGAAAATAAGGGCTAGATGAGACCAAGGTCAAGCATTGGAATTTCTCTCTTAGAAGCCTCTATCCTTTTAAGGAATTAATGACCCTTAGAAACTAATGGAATAGTGGGGTAAGATTGATTAGATCATTGAATTCTTAGAGACTCCAGAATCTATTAAGGTTATGGGTGCTGCTACCATGCTAGAGGGTCCTAGTAAGAGGTTGTGGGATGAGGTTTTCCAGGTGATACAACATGAGGTCTTGGAGTGGAAATACAGTAATATTGTTTTCTTTTAGTGGCTCTTCCCAAATTAAATGACTATGGTGAAGGCTATAGATATTCTCTCCATTCGGTAATGTGATATCTTAGTGAAAGTGTATCCTAATAGTTTCACTGAATTGGAATATTTTTCTCCAATGGTTGGTAAAAATAACAAGATGAAGGCATATAGATTCTATATAGGTTTATGACTAGCCATTCATTCTATGGTCTTCATACAGAATCCTGACACCAATGTAGTGGTATTGGATAGAGTGTTAGTAGAGGAGATGGATATAGTGGGAAATTTGGTTTTTGTTCAACTACCTCTCTGACCCAGTGGGAAATTTAATGGATCGTATTGAATGAAAATGAAGTGGAATTAGACTAGTAGACGTGGAAGTGGTATCTCTCGACAACGGGCTTCCTCCGCACCATCAATAGTAGCTGGAAGTGTTTATTTGAATTGATACTTGTGTGGAAATATAAAAAAAACTAAGAACTATTTTCCCACACCACCAAATATATACATTTATTATGCTCACTAATTACATTTTTAGATGTTCTATTAAGCTATGTATTCACCCCATTACAGCTCTTGTTCATTGGCTCTAATGGGCACTACTACACAGTCAGAAGCTTCTGTTTTTATAGGGATTCATCAATAGGTCACTAGAGTGAAGCATTATCACATATTAGGGTAATTTCCAATGAAATTTGACATATGCCCATCAACAATGAGAGTTATTATTATTATTATATTATCTATAGATCCCTCATTGTTTGATATAGGCATATCTCATTCATTTGTATCAAACCATTTTGTGGATATTTTAAAACATCTATTGAAACTCATGCCATTCGTTATGGAGATAGAAATTCCTCTTGGGGAGAATAAGGAGTAATGTTTCAATGCCTTATTTGTTCTTTTTCAATGTCAAATAATGATATAGTTTATAATTTTTTAGTTCTTGACTTAGATAACTTTGAAGTTATCATTGGGGTAGATTGGTTGGTTTCCCATCAAAGCGAATTTGTTTTCTATCATAGGTAAGTTTCATTTACTTCCCCTGATGAATTCACAAGGGTGTTTCAGGGTGAATGGGATCTGAGATCTACCCAAACAATACCTCCTCATTCATAATTAGAGAGTTTAATATCCACTTTTACAGTTGATTTTGGAGATGATTCCTCTAGTTGTGATCATCCTTTGATGATCATTTATTTTCCGAAAGTGATTCTTGATGACTTCACTGGGCTTCCTTTGTAATGTGAGGAAAATGTTTTCATTGAGTTGGTGATTGGAACCCAAACAATCTCTATATCTTCCTATCATATGGTATCGACTGATTTGAATGAGTTAAAGATTCAATCAGATTATTTAAATGTGAAGGGTTTTATTTTTACTCGTATATCATCTTCGAAAACACATGTTCATTTTCCAAATAAGGATAATGAATTAATTCATCATTGTATGAATTATGATAAGTTTAATCTGGTGAATATTATGAATAAATATCATTTTCCCTAAATTGATGACTAGTTTGATCAATTCAAGGGTGGAAATTTGTTCTTGAAGATCAACCTTTGGTGTAGTTATCATCATCTTAGAATTTAGGAGTAGTATATCCTAAATACCACTTTTTGAAGTAGTTTTTTCCACACTATTATTATATTTTTATTTAATTTGTCCTAACTAAGGCTACAATGGTTTTTATGACATTTCTGAACCACATGTTCCACTAGTACATCAACACATTTTTTTCATTTATAGATGATGTCGTATTTTACTCAAAATCTACAGATGACATTGATAATAATTGGAATATGGTTTTGGAAATTATAAGGAATCTTCATTTTAATTCTATGTTATTGAAATGTTACTTTTGGATTCAGGAAGTGAAATTATTTGGATATTTAGTTTCAAAACATGGAATTTTAATTGATCCTAAGAAGGTGCAGGTTATCTTGTTATTGTAATAACCAAAAAATGTCTTTGAGATATGAATATTTTGGTCTTTAGCTAGATATTATTGGAATTTCATGAAGTACTTATCAAAACACTCTTCATAATTAACAAAAATTACTAATAATGGGGTGAAATTCTTATGGGTTGAAAAATTTCAGACTTCCTTTGCTGAATTTTAATGATATATAATGTCATATCTTATCATGATTTTACTAAATTAATGTTATGGAAATGTGGTATATTTTGATCCTTAAGGTTTAGTTTTGGGTTGTGTACTTATATTGGGAGATCATGTAGTGGCATATGGCTCTCTTCATCTTCATCCAAATGAAAAGAACTATAAAACTCATGATCTAAAGCATTTCATAGCTAAGAATGCTCTTAAGTGTCAGTGACATAACATTTCTTTAAAAATGTTCAATATTTATTCTGATCATTTGATTATAGGCTATATCTTCTCACAAAAAAGACTTGAATCTCAAGAATAGATAATTGATGGAGTTCCTTCTAATGTTTTAATTTTGACATCTTGTACACCACTTGTAACATCATGTTACTCACATTCTAGTAACCCTATATATTTTTTCATATTTTTGTAATTAATTGGACGTGCCTTGGGACTCTCGAGTATGGAGAACATTTTCTGATCAAATCGAATAAAATTTTGGAGATAAATGTTTGTTTTAATTAATAGATTATGAGTACAAATTTATTAATGGATTTGGGGGGTTCTTCCTAAGTTTGTAGGATTCCTAAGTTGGTTTAGGAATTTTCCATTTTACATTGGGAGATTGTAGGATGTGCACTTGGTCACCAGACACATGTTGTGAAATGTGTACATAGAATGATGTGAGTACACATCATGTAACGGTTACATGACTTCTAAAAATAAAATATTGATTTCTAATTAAAAGAAAATTGGGTTTTCAGTGAACTTAATCATCATGGATTACATGTAGTGTAAGAGAGTTACACATCATGCAACTATCTGTAGGTCAGATTTTAAGGTGCTGCTCGGATGAAATATTATTCCATTCTCCTATATCTCATTTAGTTCTTGACCCAGTACCCTTCTCTGGTAATTGTTTGATTCTCCATTTGATATGGATTGGTCCATTTGGAAGTTTATCACCATAATGGTCGGTTATCATCTCTCTGAGTGAGTAGGGCTTTCTACTTCTTCTTTTCTTTTACCATGGTAGTGTTATGGAATTATATTATTAGAACTATTTATCTGTAATGATGAACCCTCTTTTTTCCATGTTGATATATGGTGAGACCAAGTTCTGGGGTTGTTTCCTTTTGTCTGTTATAGTGTAGCAGGTGTTCTTTCTTGAATTATGTATCATTTCCTCTCCTCTACCAACCCTTCCATTGAATTGAATCAGTTCTAAGATGATTATATTTATTATAGGGAATTAATTGTTGTTATTTAATTCTTCTTGTTGGTGGATACTTCATGGGTGAATACGACCTTGGGTTTTTAGGTATCTGGTTCCATCTCTAAACTATATTGGTGAACATAATTCTTCTTATTTTGATAAATTGTTTATTTAAAATATATGGCATGATATGACCGATTTTATTCTATTTGGGGAATTGTTATTTTAACAAATATAGTTTCCCCGTGGTTTTTGGTAAATGGAAGTCATTTTTTTCAATGAATTGTTAAATTTTTTAATATAATTGTTTCAAATCATGAAATTATAAATTTTTTGATGAATTGGTTTGAAAAATAGTTCATATAAGAATCCTAGGGTAATTATTTGGAATGTATAGTAATAGGTATTATCCACTCACAAGATATTTGTTCATGGTGGTTATCTCTTTTCTCTAGGCCTATTATTTTAGGGACTTTTTAAACCAATTGGGGGGTTCACTGTCTGGGTAGTTCCTCTGCCATTTATACTCAATAAATATGTCCAGTATCTTGATACATATGTGATTTTCTATGTTAGGTATGAGTTTCCTAGCTATATTGATGTGGTTTTATCCATATCGTGTTGTTACCTATACATCATGGCCGATTTGGGATACTTTTGGACAATATTGTTTTGTTGTACTACCATAGACTTGATATCAGAAATGATTAATAATTTGTTTTTTTAATTTATATATCTACTGAGATATTTGGATGTGAAAATCGTTGAAACCAGTTTACCTAATTTATTTGATAATGTATAAAATGGGAAGGTTAAACTTTTTACCATGATTTTTTAATAAAAATAATTAAACTATTAACATTTATTGTTTCCTTTAAAGGTTATAATAATTTGATTTTTGTTTTGATACTTGATATGGAACACCTTTATGAGACCCTACTAATTTTTTAGGTCACACCCTGCATACCTCGTCAGTAGTATGTAGAACTGGTTATGTCTTTAGATGTAGGGAAAGGCAAGGACTCTTAGTGAGGTGATGAGGTTTTCTATTATATGAGATAGTTAACTGGTAGGGAGATGGTGGGAGTTTTCCCACACTATCACATGGAGTAGTTGGTTTTCCTATTTTGGTAGTATTTTTACTTGGACTTGTAATCAGATATTGTTTCTACTCTTTAGTTTTTTGGATTGAAATATTTATTTTCATTTATGGAATATACATATCTCTTCCACTATTGTCTCTATTATGTATATGTGTCATTTCATTGCTTTATGTTGGCTAAAATGATCCCAACTTGTTTTTATTGGATGCGTAGGTGCTAGTCGTCAGCCCGTGGGGGTATGAAACACTCCTCGAGTATGTGGAATATCAGGTCAGTACTAGTTTGACAGGTTATTCAGGTTAGTTCATTACAGTTTAGAATTAGAGACCTAGGTTTGGGGTTTGTCTTTTTCTTGAAATGTGTAGAATACTGGAGATAGGAATGTCGAGACTAGAGAGGTATATTATGGTTAGTTCCTCCCCAACATTGACCATGATGAGATAAAAGTTACAATAGGATATAGGGATGTGTGTCCCATTTTTTTAATTCTTGATGTTAGCATCATTTTTTTCTTATGGTTTTTCTAGTTTGATATGAGATTGTCTTATTTTCGGATCATTTTGTTTGTTTCTTTTTGTAGCAGTATGCTTCTGAGATGTGTTTCGTGGATTCCTCAAGAAGGTGCAGCTAATTCTGTTCAAGTTAATCGTCTGATGGATCAAAACATTATTGAGGATAACATGGGAGAAGTACATTTTGTTGTCTAGAATTGTCCACAAGTTAATAATTTGGTTATTTAGGTACATTCGAGAGATGTAGGAGAAAGGGATCGATCATGGGAGTTCTTGTGTGGGAATCCACAATCCATTAAATGTATGAATGAAACTGAATAGGTGTATTATTGTCTTAACAAGTTTGATCATATCTTCAACATCTAAGAAATACCTTAGAATATCATGTTAACATTTATAGAATTCAAGATTATGATTCCTAGAAAGCGTTGGTGGCATTCCATGGTACATACAGAAAATCATGTGGACTTGGACCAGAAGGGTTTCAAGGATCTATTATTTTTGCATTTTTTTTCAGAGTCACTGATTATGGAGAAGTTATTGGATTTCCTCTATTTGTAGTAGGGAGATCATTTGGTGTTATCATACACTAATCGGTTTTCTGATCTTGTTCATTTTTCACTCGAAATTGTAAATAATAACTAATTGAAGGCTTAAAAGTTCCCATGGGATTTGAGATTAGATATAAGATCGAAGGTATTTATACTGAAACATTTGACCTTTGCAGAGATAGCTGATAGGTATATGATGGAAGATATTAATATAGTAGTAAAGGTTGCATATTCATCCCCTTCCCTTCCACCTAGTGGAAGCTTCAGTGGTGCGCTAGGGAAAAAAGGAAGTTTCATGATTGTCACAAGATTGATGGAGGTGGTTTATGGCATCAAGCCTCAGATTCACCTCCAATTGCAGATAGTTGGGTAACTATGACTTACTATCAATGTGGAATGATTGGACACACATGTTCTTTTTTCCCTTCACCTGTAAAAATCTGTAACAACTATGGGTATTATGGCCATCTATTGAATTTTGTTCAAGCTTGGCATAATCCCCGATATGGTCAAGGATTATTGACTCCAAGTACTACTATAATGCAGTCAGATGATTCAAGGACTATAGGGATCTATCCACAAGCCTAAAGGGTGAATCACCATCACCAAATAGATGAGATTATATTAGAGGTATATCTGTGTCCCTAAATAGTGATAGGTACTATATTTAATGCATCCTTAGTATCAATTTCTTTATTTGATACTAGTTTATCTCACTTGTTTATATCTATATGTTTGGTTGATATGATTAACCTTCCAACGAAACTCATGTCATTTTTTATGCAGTTAGCAACACCTCTTTAGAAGAAGCAAGATTATGGATTTTGATGTCCTTGTATGCTATTGATAGATTGTATGGAGTTATTATAGGATTTATTATTCTTGATCTATATCTTTTTGACATCATCGTGGAGACAGATTTACTTGTTTCTCATTAAGATATGGTTGATTGGTTTCATTTTCATGTCTCATTTCTTACATATAATGGGATCTAATGGGTGTTTCATGGAGTGTGGAATATGAGTTCTGGTCATGCAGGACCTTCTCACCCAGATCTCAAGAGTTTTTTGTCATCTATTGTAGTTAATCTCGATGATGTTTCTTTTATTGTAGATCTTCCTATCATTGTTTGAGAGTTTCTGGATGTTATCCTAGATGTTTTCTATGGGATTACTCTAGAGAGTGTGGTAGAGTTTTAAATTGAACTGATGTGAGGAACATAGCCAATATCAATACCTTATTATCATATGTCACTAGCTAAGTTTAAAAAGATCAAGATTCATTTGGATGACCTGGTGGAAAACGTTTTTGTTCACCCAATTATTTTTCCTTGGGAATCCCCAGTGCTATATGCTATGAAGGAAGATGGTTCACTCCAGTTATGCATGGACTATTAGATGATGAACTGAGTAACTGTTTAGACAAAGTATTCTTTTCCTCAAGTGGATGATTTTTTCTGATCAGTTAAAGGGGGAAGTGGTTTCTGAATATTGATCATTGGTCAGGTTATCACCAGATCTACATCCGGGAGTATGATATACCAAGGGAAACTTTCAGGAGAAGGTATAGTCATTTGGAATATCTTGGGGTTTCTTTTAGTCTGATGAATTATCTTACAGATTTCATGGATTCTATATATTGGACATTCTACCAGCATATAAACAATTTTTTGGTGGTGTTCATAGATGATATATTGATTTATTTGAGATCTGAGCACAAGCATGATCACCATCTGAGTTTGGTTTTGGAATCTAGTGAATTCATCATTTGTATAGAATTCGTTAGAAATGAATATTCGAGATTCACAAAGTGAAATTATAAGGGTGCATGATTTTTTATCATGGATTTTTAGTTGACCCTAAGATGTTAGAGGTTTTTTTCTCATTGGTAGAACAATATAACATCGTTGAGATTCAATGTGCCCTCATCTTTTTAGATACAATTAATTGTTCATTAAGGATTTACCAAATTTTGTGTCACCGTTAACTGCTATTATAGGAAAGGGGTGAAATTAACATGGGCTGCAATGTGGCAGTCTTTTTTCGATGAGCTGACACAACATTTTAACATCATCTCTTATTACGATCTTACCCAATCATGGTAAAGGATATATGGTTTTCTATTATGTTTATGATAGTGGATTAGGTTGTGTTTTCATATAGAATAATCATGTAGTGTCTTATAGTTCTCTTCATATTTTAACACATGAGAAGAATTACCTCACTCATGATTTAGAGCATTTCATAGTTATTCATACTCTTAATTGTTGGAGGAATTATATTTTTTGGAACAACTTCATAGTAATTTCTAACCATAAGATTTTTAGATATATATTTTCTTAGAATGACTTGAATATTAGGCATAGGTGGTGCGTGGAATACCTTCAATTGTTTGACTTCAATTTTACCTAAATACAGGGGAAAGTGAATGACATTGCAGATGTTCTTATTAATAATTACCTTAAAAAACTCTTTTTTAATTGAAGGATGTATGGAACCTTATGAAGATTTTTGCTCAGTTGCTTCTAGAGGCTCTAGAGGTGGTTTTAGGTGTGGTTCTAAAAACTGTTCATTTTTTATCATTTATACTTGATTATATTCTATAGATTCATCAATAGGTTTTCAAGTTCAAATGAATTTGAGAAACCCTATATAGTGATTAAATCGTTTCTAGTTGGTCTCTCTCTTCAGAAGGTATTCTCAGTTATGCAAATTGGTTTGTCTTCTCAGTATCTGTTAGTAGTTCTGTTCTATCTATTTTTCAAGTTCATTATGGGTAATTCATCTGGGTATTATGATGTTGTATGATGATATGATATGGAGATTCTGGTTTCTGAGTATGAAGCATAACATTTTTAAATGTGTGTCTTGTTGTTACACATTCCAACAGATTAAGGTAGAGAATTTGAAAGATTTTCATTTCTCTAGACTCCTCTAGTGCTAGTTTATAAATGGTATGGGGTATCCATGGACTTCGTTATCAGATTTCCATGGACTCCCTAATAGAGTAATGATATCTAAGTGGTGATTGATCGGTTGAGAATGTTAGCTCATTTTATTCAGATCAAATACACCCAAAAAGCTGAATATCTTGGTAAGATGTACGTTCAAGATGTTATGAGGTTTAATGGGGTTCCTTCTAGAGTTTCTTTAGATAGGGATACTTGGTTTACTTAGTGGTTGTGGAGAAATAACCAAGAGAAAATAGGGACTCATTTCAGATTCAGTATAGTTTATCATCCATAAATAGACATTTAGATGGACTATTCTATTCTGATTTTAGAGGATATGATATCTGATAGTGTCTTAGACATTCTAGATCTTGGAATAGCCATCTTGGACTAGTTGTGTACCATTTTAACAATAGTTATCAATTTTCAATCAGAATGGCTCCCTTTGATGCTTTTTATGGTCACCTTTGTGGATCCCCTCTTTGTTGGGAAGAGGTAGGAAAATCATATTTTTTAGACCAAGATTGGTTTAGGAAACATTTGTGATGATCCATTACATATGTCGATGTTTGGTTTCAGAACAGAGTCATCAAAAGTCTTATGCATATCAATGGTGTCATCCTTTGGATTTTTTCATAGGTTACCGAGATTTCTGGAATGTTTCTCCTTAGTTGAGTCACTATCATCTTGAGAAACATGAAAAGTTGGCTCTAAGATATGTGGAACCATTTGAGGTCATTGAGAAGCTTGTTTGGGTTTCGTATTGATTGGTATGGATGGCATGGTTGGAATGAATTCATGATGTTTTCCGCATATCATATATTGGGAAATATCATGTTGGTCCTCTCACATTCTATGTTCATAAGTTATTGTGTTAGAATGAGATGTTTCAATTATTGAGAATTCAGTTGAGATCATTGAATCTCAAGTAAAATTAAGGCATGGTACTTCTATACCATTGATTAGAGTGTTCTGGCGGAACAGATCATATTCTCATAATACAATGGAGTGATAGTTGTTGATGATGGAGTAATGGCCACACCTCTTTACCAAACATCATTCTTCCATATGACTTATCAAGGAAAACAATTCTTATGGTGTAGAGTTTTTAACATCCTAGAACCTTTTTTCAGGTAACCCTCTCTTTATTTCTTATTTTCCTCTTTAATCAGGTGCGACTTGGGACTCAGAAATATGTAGTACATTTTCTATGAAAAATGAAAAAATGTTTGGAGGTAGATGTAATTTTTGAATTTGTTAATTGATAGAGTGGTGACCCAATACATAATATATCTCTCTAAGGGAGGCCATGGAGTTTATTTATAATGAATAATAAAGATGGCATGATACATATGTTCGACGTGGGACTCAGTCAACTTAAACTCTAATAATCCCCATCATGCTTGGTGTACCATTCTTGGAAACATAATAAAATGAATGAAAATATCATTGACACATTCACTCAAGTGGTAAATACCTATATTGAAATAAAAATACTAAAAACAAAAAAATAACATAAAAATAGTAAATAAGCTAGATAGTGATCCATGTGGTGATGAGGAAGCCCCTCGATGGTGATCTGGGTAGCCCAATGGTAATTTGAATAATGATAAAGAATTACAATGGAGATCCAAATAGATCGACGATTATCTGACCATTGATGTAGAATCCTGAGGTAGAGGCAACATCCACATGTACCGAAACTCTCTTTTTTCTTTTTTTTTCTTTTTAATTTTTTTAGTTTATGAATACATGTGACAGCTATTGTGCACCCCACATCATTGCAGGTACCCATACCAATTCTCAGACCAATAGTATTCCTCTCAATTTTTTACATCACCCACAATTTTCATCATGGGAGATGTATGATTAGGGTCAAAGGACACCAGAGATTGGGTGATGATATCAATCCATGAAATATATGCCAATGAATGGTTCGGTGACATCTGTAATGATGCAAAGAATAAACAGGTGTCATGGCCCCGCATGACCCCTGACCTATCCCTGGAGGGATCATCTAACAGTAAGGATTCTTAAAGAAAGGCCTCTAATGGTGAAAATTTAGAATGGTGGATGATGCGATTCCTAGTTAATTGTCCTCAAAAAAATAGGTACAACATTGTATTTGATGAGGTCAAATTGAAGGAGAATCACTCCATGGAGAGTTGGAACAAAAAGCGAGGCATCACGGAGGGGGGATCGCGTTAGAAGGGTGGTTGTACTGAAGGTGAAAATTCACATGGGGAGGAAAGAGATTGCATGGGTAATCACTACTATGATGATGGACTTTGGCCAGAGAGACACCACCCCCAAGGGGGAATATCATAGGCAGGGTTTCTCAAAAAAAATAAAAATGGAAAGAAAGGGATTTGGATTAGACCCTCTTTGATACTTTGTTAAATGATATAGTGGTGACCCAATACCCAATATTCCTCTCTAAGGGAGTCCTTGGTGTCTATTTATAACAAATAATTAATATGTAATGCTACCTTATTCTGATGTGAGACTCAAGTCAATATAATATCTAATTGAATTAATAGAGTCTAGATATAAATGTCTTAATGTCTTTTTGGGGTTCTCCCCAAGTTTGGAGGATGCCCGAATTGGTTAATGATTTTCCTGTAGTACTATGTGAGATTTCACATCATGTAATGGAGTTACAAAATGTGTACTTCATATCTAGATGTAATTAAGGATATTTTTACCCAAAATGAAGTGAGAACACGTCATGTAATGGTTACACTACATGTAAAAATAAATGATCTAGTTTTAATGAAAAAGAAATTGGTTTTCAATGTACGTTATTATCATAAGAACCTAGTTAACATAAGTTCAAGATCCACACCTGGTGGACTGATGCCTCCTCTCTCTCCCGGTCCGCTCTCTCTTGAGAGCCACTTCTCCTAGGGTTTCTTCCTCCAGGCATCGGAGTTTCCATTGTCGGCCGTTGTTTCTTCTTCTCTTCTTTCTGTTGTTGCAACTTACGTTCACTCCGACCTTGATTTTGTGGGACTCTTCTGCTGCTCTTTTGATCTTCCCCATCTTGCTTGACCCCATTCCTCATCTAGCACGATGGTAAGAAAGACCGATTGGGAGGTGTTAGTGGATGATTTCAACAGCACTACTTCGGTCATCTCAGTTTCGGCTTCCTCGGTTTATTCTTCTATTGTTTTAACCCAGGTCTCTTTTTTCCCATTTGTCGATGGTTCAATCATCAATTCCACTTCAATCCCTCTATTTTGGTTTCCCTTAGGGTTTCAGTCCCAGTGTTCCTCCATGTCCTTCGACGGCTTTGTTTCTCCCCTGCCCCTTCTTTTTCGTTCTTTTCTACCCTGGCCTCCTGGTCCTTCGCGTCCTTCCAGGTCGGTCGGGTGCGACAGATTCCATGGAGGTTTTGGGATGTGTATGGGGAGCGGTATGAGTCTACGAGCGGTGCATATGGTGGTGGATTTCTCAAATTTATTTGTCGTTGTGGTTTTATCCTGTGATGATGGTTGTGGTTCTCTTTCATTACGGATGTTTTTTTCAGTGGTGGGAATCTCTTGAAATCGGGACTTGTTTCTTGTTCTATGGAATATTTCCAGTTTCTCTTTCTCAATGTTATCAGCAATGCATTGTTTGTATCGGGTTTTTGGTTGTATTCATTCTTGGTTATGATGGATATCGTTCATGTTTTTCATGACGGTATTGTGATTTCCCACCGATCGGTGACGACGATGATGTTGATGTTTAGTGGCTCTGTGGTTGTGGTAGTGGATCTTGATAAAGTGGATGCTGTTGAAGGTATCCGGTTATCTTCTTCGACGATGAAGACGGCGACAATGATGGCACTGAAGATTGAAGATGAAAGTGACCTGACTGGCCTCTTGGTTCTAGGCCCATCCTCGTGATGATATTGATGTGGGTAAGCTCGTGGCTTGAGGTGGATAATGCCAGTTTTTCTGAATCTTGATTTTTGAAATTTGAATGTTGGAATGTACCTGATTGTCGTGGATTACACATTTTGTAAGGGAGTTATACATCATGTAACTATCTGGAAATCAGCTTTTAGAGTGATTCTCAGCTGAAATTTTATTTTATTATCCCCTGTATATTTTTGTTCTCAACCTAGAACCCTTCTTTAGTAATTTTTGGAGTCTCTATTTTAGATTGATCCATTTGGCATTTGATCACCATTGTGGTTGGTGCTCATCTTTCCAGATGAGTAGTCCTTTATTCTTTTTCATTTCTTTGATCATGATTGTCCTATAACATTGTGTTATCTAATATATTGGTCCATAATGATGATTCCTCGTGTTCCCTTATAGATATGTGTTGTGATATTGTTTCAGGGGTCATTTACATTATTGTTTGGGGTGTGGAAGATATGATTTCTTGAGGTATGTGTTGTTTCATCTCATTAACCAACCCTTTGTTGAATTGAATCGATTCTATGATGTATAGATTGATTCTATGTCCTATTATAACATTGATTCATTCTATATATTGGTGTATCCTTTGTGGGTATGTGGGACCCTGAGTTTCGTGGAAGGTGGTTCAGTCACTAGCTTGTGTCGGTGAACTACAGTAGCCTTGTTTTGGTAAACTATTTATTTAAAATAAATGGCATGATTTGAATGATTTTTCTGTGTGTGTGGAACTATTTTTTTATAAAATATGGTTTTACCCTAGTTTTGGGTAAATGTAAAGAGAATTATAAGTATTGTGAAATGGTTTTATGAAATGGTTTTCAATGAATGGTATGATAAATGGTTTTCTAAACTCATTTGGAAAATAGTGCACATGGTATTCCTTTGGTATATAGGTGGATGGTATAGTAATATGTCTCATCCATGTTTTAGGGATTTTCTCATGGGGCTTATCTATGCTTTTTAGGGATGTAGTTCTAGGGACATGTTAGACCTATTGGGGGTTCACTTTTTGGGATATTACTCTTCCATCTAAACACAATTCATACATCTAATAACTTGATGCGTATGTGATTTTCTACATTTGTTAAAAGTTACCAAGATATCATGACCTAGTGTGATCCCTGGAGTGTTGTTACTTTTTCTTCATTAAGAATTTTGGATACTTTAGGTTTGTATTATTTTGTTATACTTCCATAAAATTGATATGAGAAATGATGCATGCTTTGTTTTATTTTTATGTGATATATCTGTAGAGATATTTATATATGAAAAGAATTATAACTGATTTATATAAAAAAATTTAAAAGTAGAAAGATGGTAAATTAAACTATTTTTTATGATTTTATTATAAAAACAAATAAATTATTATCATTATTTATTTTCATTAATGTTGAGCGTGTTTGGATTATTTTTTAGAGACTTGATATGGAACTCCTGGATGCAAAAATACTGAGACAATTGGCTCACACTTTATGTACCTTTTCGATGATGCGTAGACCTGATTTTGTATTTTGATGTAGGGAAAATAAGTTTACCATAGTGAGGTAGTGAGGTTTTATGTCAGTGGGTATGGGTAGTTTTTGGTGATATGGTGGTAGTTTTCCCACACTATAACTTGAACTAGTTGGTTTTTAATATTTTGGTGGTCCTTTGTGGTTGGACTGGTACACATATATTTTTTATCCTCTTGACTTGTTTGGTTTATGTTGTTCTATTTCAGTTGTGGCATATAATTATCACTTCTATTTTTGTCTATGTTGTGTATATGTTCCTTTTCATTGCTTCAGGTTGGGATAAATAATTCCATCTTGTTTTTTTATGCTCAGGTTCTATTATCCATCCCATAGGGATTAATAACTCCCCTTGTATGTGTGGCATATCGGGTCAGGTACCAGTTCGAGATAGTATTCGGGTTGGTTTGTTACACCCCTAGAAATGGTGATTTTTTCATTGAAACCCTTAATAGGAAATTACCCTCTCATTTAGCCTTTAAATCTAAGGATGAATGGATCCTTGTGGGATTCTTTACTAAAATGCACCTGGTGGTGAGGGAGGACGATATATGTATGATTTTGGCTAGTGGTCAATTGAAATCATCTCTCCTCGAGTAAATTATTCATGATCAACATAATGATGATACGTTAAAAGATATTTGGGGATCATTATATGGTGGGGAGACCATAGTCAGTTGTTATCTCTCTTTGAGAGGGCTTATTGTTTTCAAGAGTCATTTCATCATCCCAATATCCATTAGGAAAATCATGATATTTGATTTTTATAGTTCCTAATGGGATGTCTTCCAAGGAACTATAAAGATGTATTATGACATGAATCATTTTGTATAGTGGAAATGAATGAATAATGAAGTAGAAAACTTTGTGTCTTATTGTTATATCTTCCAACAAATTAAGACTGAGTAGCGAAATCGAACTGGTCTACATCACCCTCTTTGTATGCCAGTTTTGAAATGGTACAAGAAATCAGTGGATTTCATCATTAGATTACCATGTCCTCCTTGAGGTAAGAACACTATATATGTGACGATGGATCGATTGACTCAATCCATGCACATCAATCTGACTTAGGACATCACAAAAGTTGAAGACATGAGAAAGTTGTATGTGTAGGATGTTGCGAGGTTTCATGGGGTGTCATCAACTATTATCTAAAAAAGGGATCCCTAGATTAGTTCCTATTTCATGAAGGGTCTCCAGGTGATTATGGGGACTCATTTTTGAGTAAATACAGCTTTCCATCCCAGATAGATAGTTAGATAGAGAATGTTATTAAGATCCTATAGTTTGTTCTTTGTTCTTATCTTCTAGTTATTATAGGAACTTAGGATATCCATCTAGAATTTTTTGAGTTCTCCTAAAATAGTATTAATCATTAATCTATAGGAATAACATTTTTTGAAGATCTATATGGTTTCTCATGTAAATATCCTCTTTGTTGGTCAGAGGCAAGTGGGTATTCTCTTGTGGGACCCAGTATTGTCCAAGAGACATCAGTGAATATTCAGGTTATATATCATTGATTGGAATTGCACCAGAGTTGACATATGTCATACATGGACCATCAATGTTTCCCTTTGTTGTTATCAGTTGGTGACAATATTTTTATGGAAGTATCACCGTGGTTGAGGCACCATCAGCTTAGGAAGTAATGTATGTTGGCTATAAAATATGTTGTACTATTTAATATCATTGAGTATATTTGTAAGCTATCATATCAGATGTCGTTACATTCTCTATTGACTGTTATTCATGATGTAATATATATATAACTTAATAAATGTCATCATAATCCTTCTCGTGTCTTGAGTTGGTAGGATATTTCTATGGAACTGGATGTATCTGTGGTTAAGGAACTATTGTTTTTTTATTTTCAAGATAAAATATTACTTAGAAAATCTATTCCATTTTTTGGGTGTTATGTTGGAATGGAACAGACACTCATGAGATGTGGGGAGTATGAATCATTAATGTGGGAGCAATGGGCTCATCTTGTATTGTATCATCCTTCTGTAAAATAGATTTCTGGTGGTAGAATGTAATATGGCTGAGATAATTGGAACATCTAATATCACTATCAGTTGTGGATATCCTCTTTCTCAAACCATCTATTTTTTTGGGATTTCCTTTGGTTGTTTTTGGGGAATATTTTGAGTTTTTAGAGTATGCTCAGCTTGTTCATGGTTAGAATCATTGTTAAGTAAAATCATGTGGCTCATCCCAAGAATCATCTAACCTGTTTTGGAATTCTAAAAGGCATGTACAATTGGAATACAGTTATGTTAAACCGTTATTCCTTCTCCTAAAACTATGTAGCATCGGATAGGGGAGTTTTGTGTGGTTGTAACATGATTTGTCAAACTGTGTAGATAAATAATGTAGCTCCATCATTAGACAAGAAGGTGGTGCATGTTTTGTTAATGTATGTTGACAAACCATGATACACTAATCAATTAATATTAATATTTATGTTTATGACTCAAAGAACCGCTAATTATCTTCATTCAACATTTGGTGGATTGAGTTCTTGGTCTAGGATAATCCCTTTAGTGATTTATGATATTTATTTCCACTCGGTGATAAATCATAATGGATCATCAGGTATTGGATCTATTTTTTTCAAAGGTATGTGTTTTTTCTTTATCATTATTCTCCTTTCTTCAAGATCTCTTCCCTCTATCATGAGAGGGATCTTAGATTTGAGGTGTGTTATCGATATCTAATGATGTTTCAAATATATTAGATGTTGGAATATGTGGAATTGTTTGGATCCATGTTAATCGTTGTGTGAATCTATGAGATCTTCAAGGTAGGAGGTCTCTATGTCATCTCCATTGTACTTGGGATAATTTAATATAAATTTTATGTTATAGGATTCATGGTTTATGATATAAACAAAATTCCAAGATCCTCGTTCTCCTTTAGTGGTTGTATCCTATGTAATTGTTGGAATTTGATGTGGTTGAGGTGGGTGGTTTCATATACATTATATTTCTTATGAACTATGAATTTTCACTCATTTCTAAACTTGACTTCCAAACTATTAATGGTATGATCTTTCATTTATTGAATTGTGTATATGGTGGTCCATCATATGAAATAGTGTTCAACTTGGTATTTGACAAATAAAGGTTGATATCAAAGAAACATTATTTCTATTGGATAAAATAGATTTCAAAACATGGTTTGGATGTGAAAAATGTTTTTGGTTTTATTTTTGAAATATAATATTCCAAATTGAAATGATTTTAAATGTTTAAAACTCGGGAACCTGAGGTACTTAGAAGGTTTGGGTTCTAGAGGGACTTGTTCCCTGACTCATAAAGAGAATCACACATTGAGGTGTTCTTCTCCTCCCTAGGTCTTCATGTTAAGGATAGTTATTCATGACATCACAGGGGTGTACATAGATCAGGGTATTCCTATGCTCCTTAGTTTATCATACTAGGGAATTTTTACGTGCCCAATAGTCATTATTTTTTACATGGGTTGAGAATCCTTGCTTTCTCAGACCTATATTTTCCTATGTGTATTTCCCATTGTTATTTGGTTTGGTGTGCTGATTATAATGTATTCTTTGAAAATGGGAAATTGATTATTTTAATGTTATTTGAAAAAATATTTTATATTAAATTTTTTATAACTATTGAAAAGGGTGAATTTATATTTTTTGGTAAAATTATGAAAAATATTAGATCACACCATGTTTATTTTTTAAATTTTAATATTTGGATTTTTTAATAATGACTGCTTATAGAACACTTGGCCAGATCCCACTATACTTATTTTTATCACACCCAACACACACCATTTTGTGTGTGTAGGCCATATTTTATCTGATGGAGGAAAGGTAATGGTGTCATAATTAAGTAGTAGGTATTTTAGACAGCTAGGTTTTGGACTAGGGTGGATAGCTATTGGGATGTTTCCCACTTAGCACATTGAGATAGTGGTAGTTATCGTTTATAAGTTGGGTTTTGTTCATGAATCATGCACTTGGTTGTTGGATTTTTTTCAAAATGTATCGCTACCACTGTTTGAATCTATTTGTGGAATATTCTCTTAATCCTTCTTTATTTACTTATTCAATATTGTGTGTTGTAACTATTTTGGTGATATCATTATCAAAGGTTGTTTTTGTGGCCTGGGTTCTTATCTCCAGCACATGGGGATCATGTGTAACGCCCTGACCCCAGCCACCCAGAGTCGGTGCATTACTTCGTAACATTGGCATGATCACAAAAGATCAAGTCTCAAAAGACCGATTAGTTTAGTAGCCTTGGAAACACTAGATACATTAATAAGTCATACATTACATCATAAAGTGAAAAACTAATAACAAAGTCTTCATAGTCCACACTCATATCCTCTTCTGACTATCCCTGCAGGCCATTCCTAAAATACTTCTTCACATCCTGGAAAATATTAAAACATTGAAAGGGGTGAGCACAGATGCTCAGTAAGGATAACAATATAGCGGAAGCTTTCATCAATAAACATAAAAATTTAAGGCAATGTATAACTAAAACAAAAGCCTTTTAAACATGAACTTCAACATAATATGGAAAAAGTAAAATGAGATAATGCCATTCACTTCTTCACAAGGATATTCTACTGCCCGAATAATCACATGCAATATCAATAACCACTTTCATAATGATGGAATGCATAATGCCAGACTATCATAACCACATAGCCAAGGCCTCATGCCAAGACCACAAATAAGATTTTGTCAAGGCCTCGTGCCAAGACACAAGTTTGTCTCATGAGACCTGCCGATGCATCAAGGAGCTATAGCGGGCTCCACCCGTCACTTATTAAGTCCAATTCAGTCCTCATATGAATAGGTTTAAACATATCATAAACCATAACATAATCGTATCACATAAAATATGCATAAAGGAAACATAACATTTACACATTTCAATCACAAGATATCAATACATAACATTGATATAATAAAAACGCTTTCAAAACCATTTTCAATACCAAAATAAAAGAAAGTTAAAACTTTGTATTTATTTTTCATTTAAAAAAAAGTGACGGCTTGTAGAGGAAGCCGAAACTAAAATAATGGTCATGGTGGTGGAGAAGTCATTGTCGCCGCATATGTACGGAAAGAAAAACATTCCCTTTTTTTGTTTAGTAAAACTCTTCGTATAAAAAATATTCCTTTTGAATAAATGTAATATTCGAAGGGGTTTATACACCGTATAAAAGAAAATTGTGTATAAAACCAAATATGCCTCAATGAAAGGAGATTGAGACGAAGACCTTAAAAAGATCATTTTTAAAATAAAATAGATCTATTATGTGTATTCACTATAGGTACACATAATGAATGTGAAAATACAAAATAGGACATAATAATATCATGACATAATTTGAAAGTAGGAGATTAACCCAAAGAATAGAATTTTGGTTAAGAAATTCCCTTACCTTGCGTCTTGTCCTGACTCGACTATTCTTTAACCTCCTGAATAATAAACTAGAGTTAATTTCTATTTACTTAAGAACCTTTTTCATGTTCATTATTCCTTTTATATCCCATATTATCATGTTATGAACATTATGTAATTATTTAAAGTTTATAACGGTCATTTTGTCGATCATAGGTACTTGAGTCAAAAATAAAATTCTTATAATTACAAGTTGTTCATGTGGTGATATATCCATTATATCCAGAATTATATTCATGATATAGATATCATATATCTCATATATATCCAGTATATACATGCATTTATAATATTCCATAACGTTTAGAGGTAAGAAATGAAATGCACCATTCATGGAGACGGTAAGTCGTACGTACGCATGAACGCTACTTTCATTTCTATTTAGTATTTAATGAAATCATAATGATATAAAGGTATATTATAATTCCAGTATAACATCATATATAATATCATTTACTCTATCCTTTATACATCCCACATATGTTATTAACGATTCAAATAACTTTGAGGGGGTGGTAGTCCGCATATCCTAAAATGAAAATATCACGTTTACCCATAATGGAAATAATAAAGGTATTCAATAAATGAAAATACAGAACCTTAAGTAAAACATAAACATATTATATATCATTTATAAATAGAGTGACATCTTAATGGACACCATTGAAGGTGTTTTGTGAGTGTTGAACAATCATCGTTTCGTGAGGCAGAAATTCACCATCCACAGAAACCGTATGTTCTTTAACCATTAGATGTAGGTGTGTGTAAGTGTAGCTCGAATCCTTCTTATAAAAACATCCTAGTATATTGAGGATACTGGTGTTTTTACAAAATAAATGAATAAAAAGAGTTTATGGGGTTGGAGAAGCAAAATAAAACAAAATAACATAAGAGAAGACATTACCTTAAAATCGGGTAACTCTTTTGATTTGAGCCAAAGGCTTCCTTGGGAAGGGTTATGCCCAAAGTGACGCTTCTAGGAGTAAGGGGGGAAAGTTGGGAGAGTATTTGGGCAGAGTTTGTCCAAGACAAATTGCTTGAAAGTGTGATTGAGTTGGTAGATGTGGGGGCCTTTTATAAGAGGAGAGGATGGGCACTCTTGGAAAGTAAAGAAAAGTCACTTTATTATAAAATGAGTTTCGGATTTTAGAGGTCCCACACTTATATAATTCGAGGATATGGTGATAAGGGTTCGAAATATACCCATCCAATAGTCTTTGGACAAGTTTAATCCATGGAGTTTACATTATATTTTCATTTTATTAAAATCGTTATATAATGAGGTCATCGCTGCATCATCATGATGTCATAAATAATTTAATTTATTTAATGTCTAAAAATTATAAAAAAAATAATATGATGTAGGAATTATTTTTAGCTTTCCAATTACTATTTATAGTCAAAAATATGACTTGTATAACCCCATTTAAAAATTGTTTTAATAAAACATTTCATGTTTGTGTCATTTTTTACTTTAACATTAAATAAAAGGTATTTATGTCATATTCCAACTAAATTGGCTCCATGGGGTCCCCAAGTTGACCCATGGATTGTCTTGGTCGGAAATGGCACATAAAATGAGGGTAGGACATGTTTCAAGGTCATCTCATATTATTAAAACATTATTTTTACCTTAAACTACACTAATTACCTCTAATCGTGATTAAGAACTTAAAAGTTACTATTCACCAAAAATTATTTTAATCTCATTGAACCACATTTTACTTATTAATGACAACCATGTATGTTGGATTTTTGAAATTCAAAACACAGAAGTGGTAAACTTTTATTTAAACGAAAAATCAGTTTTTATAAGTACCACTTAGTGGTTTCACTATTCATCAAAAATTGATGTTTTTCAGAAAAATCCCAAAAATTAACCTTAAGATATATTCGGTATTTCGATTTCAAAAATGATGTCTATTTTAAGAAATTCAAAACATATATGTTGCATTAATTAATTTTATAATTAATTCCCGCTGTCACAACAAATATCGTGTTTTTAAGAAAGAATTTATATCAAAAGATTGGCAATTGTTTATGTCCAATTTCAATGTTAAATTAATTCTAATGACCACGATTGGATAAAATGGTAAAAATATATTCTAATTATACTTTAAAATCAATAAATAGTATAATTTACCACCATAAATTATTTTTATCAAAAAAGTTGTTTTTAAGTATTTTTCACTATTCATAAAAAATTAGAAGTTCTCAGAAAAATACAAAAAACTCAACATAGGCTAATTTCGATATTCAGAATCCAAAAATGAAGTCCATTTTGAAATATAAAATTTCTATAATTTTAAAAAGTGGTTATTACTTTTCATAACGGCTACTTTGATTAGTCGCAGTGTTTTAGAACTCGATGTTGCGTACAATGCAAGCTATTGCATTATTGGATGAGAAGCATATCGTGGAAGCTCGGGGTGTTACATTCTCCCCTCCTTCAATAAATTGAGTCCTCGCAATTTGAAATTTTTTTCATTGAAAATAAAAGGTTCAAAAGAGAAAATACAATTGTGGAAAACCCACATCGGAAATAAGATTAATAAAATTTAGCCTTAATAAGAGGGAAAGGGAAATGAAAAAGTCAACACCCAATTATGATCTCGATTAGGAGAACATTGGTGGCAATTAGAGACATATAATTGGAGGAAAAAACATAAATATTCGTAGGGAGTTACTGAGGTCATAAATCACAATCAACTGTCAAATTGAGGGCCTCAAAGCCTTCAATCTATGTTGATTTAAAATATCATCAGTTCAACAAGACATAAGGTATTAAGATAACACATTTTTTTGTTTTAATATCCCTTTACTAAAGTTTATGAATTAATTTATTCATTGAATAAGAGATAGGTATATATATATATTTATGCTTGACAATTTGAGTTTCAACCTTCAACTCATCTTTCACTCAAAAAGATAATAGAACTCAAAAATATTATACTTATCCTAATTGTATAAGGTTCCAAATGTTAACACATACCATTTAGATTAGTAAAATTATTTTGTAATAACTAGGGACTTCCTGTAGGCTAGTGGTAGGAAATAAAGGCCTGTCGCACTATGGTTGTGGGTTCGATTCCTGCAGCTTTGTCCGACGCGACGGGTTATGCCCCACCCTACAGGCTGTCCTTTTCCTAAAACAATAGTATTATAATATTCCAAAAATAATCTTCATAAATTTTTTATCCTTAAATAATACTATCCAAAGATCAACTTAATCCACTCCAACCTTTATAGTTATCCAAAATACCTATGTCCAGACTTTCTCTAAAAGGTCACTTAATTCCAAAATCAATTTATCAGATTCTCCAAACAAAGTAAAGTTTCTCTTATTGTCACATACTAAAAATATAATTACCTTCATCATATTAAAACCTTACTAAAATCAACACGTACTGCAGTACAATCCTTATATATATATATATCACATTACTCTAATAACTAGAATATAATCCATGAGTCCAAAAGCACCAATACATTAGTTATTCCGCTTCAACTGTAGTAACAACATAAGATTGTCCTTGATCCCTTGGCCTTTTCTGAGGTAAGTTTCCCTGACGCTTAGGACATTCATTTTCATAATGACCCATTTCCCTACAATTGTAACATTCAACATTCATAGCCTCTTTCTTTCCCTTGCAATCACGCGCCTGGTGACCTTTTTCTCCACATTTATAACAAACTCCCATTCCTTTTAGGCAAGTACCAGGGTGATTCTTCCCACAATTATCACATAATGGAAAATCCTTCTTTCCATTTTTCCCTTTATCTGTCTCTTGTTCCACCGTTATCTTCTTCTCTTGCTTTTCTTTGTTGTCATAAGACTTAGAGAATTCATTTTCGGTCTTGATAGCACACGAGACTATATCTTCGTATGTTGAGAAACATTGTGATACAAGAGCTCGATAGAGAAATGGTTTTAAACCATCAAAGAAACGATCAATCTTACTTCTCGGGTTACATATATAATCTGCAGCATGCCTCGCTAACCTTGTAATGTTAGCCTCATACTTTGCGACATTCTCATCCTCCTTCTGCCTCAGACTCAGAAATTGCCTTTCCATATCTGCTCGATGGTCGTGTGGAAAGTATTTTTCTAAGAAAATCTCTTTGAACTCTCTCCATTCCATACTTGATACTTTTCATATTCCTTTTTATTTTGAATCAATGACCACCACTGATTGGCATCTCCAGTGAGGCGGTAAACTGCCATGACAACCTTCTCCCTTTCGCTACTCCCCAAGGCATGGAATATTTTCTCTAAGGAGTTTATCCATTGCTTAGCTAATAATGGATTTGTACCCCCATTAAATGTTGGCAGTTTTTGCCTCATGAAGCGGTCTAACATTGATCCTCCACGTTGTGGATCAGGGTGATCCATACGAGTAAGGTTATTATTCATAACTTGAGTGAGTTGCCCCAGTATGGTAATAAGTTGATCAGCACCAGTTGTATCTCCAGATCCACAATAATTATCTTGAGCAGGAGGGAAATCCCTACACTGAGTGCGTGTATTGATACGGTTTCCATTCCTTCCACTAGGCACCATTTCTATACAATGGCATAAACTAGATTAGTTTATGAATCAAAATACATAATTCCATACTTTTAAAATACTTAACATAAATTGAACTATTTATGGATATAATCCATAATCATAAAAAGGTTTTCTTTGAGGAAGTATATTCACATAACCGTTCATAGTGGTTTGTAAAGAAAACGAGAATTATCCTAAGCATATCCCCAGGGAGTGTCGTAACCAAGAGTGCAGCAAGGCCCGTTGTCGTGCACCAGTTCCCGTTCGAGTCTAGCTCAAAGCGGTGTTTTCAGGTTTTACCCCTAGGTACATCTGTGCCAGAGCCGCCTCTACCTGCTCGTATCCAGACAGGGTTGTATTTCTCGGAAAACTCACAAAATCTCTATAATACCAAAAGTCTAGGAAGTTCTTTTATACTAATCCTTAAAGTCTATCTTCGGGATATGTGCTCTAATCAGAGTTTATCTAAATCTAGCTTCTAAGGTTAGTACTAAACTGCCTCTGATACCAACTGTAATGCCCCGACCCCAGCTACCCAGAGTCGGTGCATTACTTCGTAACATTTAAATGATCACAAAAGATCAAGTCTCGAAAGACCGATTAGTTTAGTATCCTTGGAAACACTAGATACATTCATAAGACTTACATTACATCATAAAGTGAAAAACTAATAACAAATTCTTCATAGTCCACACTCATATCCTCTTCTGACTATCCCTTTAGGTCATTCCTAAAATACTTCTTCACATCCTGGAAAATATTAAAACATTGAAAGGGGTGATCTCAGATGCTCAGTAAGGATAACAATATAGCGGAAGCTTTCATTAATAAACATAAAAATTTAAGGCAATTTATAACTAAAACAAAAGCCTTTTAAACATGAAATTCAACATAATATGGCAAAAGTAAAATGAGATAATTCCATTCACTTCTTCACATGGATATTCTGCTGGTCGAATAATCACATGCAATATCAATAACCACTTTCATAATGATGGAATGCATAATGCCAGACTATCATAACCATGTAGCCAAGGCCTCGTGCCAAGACCACAAATAAGATTTTGTCAAGGCCTCGTTCCAAGACACTAGTATGTCTCATGAGACCTACCGATGCATCGAGGAGCTATAGCGGGCTCCACCCATCACTTATTAAGTCCAATGCATTCCTCATATGAATAGGTTTAAACATATCATAAACCATAACATAATCGTATCACATAAAATATGCATAAAGGAAACATAACATTTCCACATTTCAATCACAATATATCAATACAACACATTGATATAATAAAAACGCTTTCAAACCCATTTTCAATACTAAAATAAAATCAAGTTAAAACTTTGTATTTATTTTTCATTTGAAAAAAAGTGACGTCTTGTAGAAGAAGTCGAATCTCAAATAATGGTCACAGCGGCGGAGAATTAATTGTCGCTGCATATGTACGGAAAGAAAAACATTCCCTTTTTTTCGTTTAGTAAAACGCTTCATATAAAAAAGATTCCTTTTGAATAAACGTAAATGTCAAAGGGGTTTATACACCGTATAAAAGAAAATTGTGTATAAAACCAAATATGCCTCAATGAAAGGAGATTGAGACGAAGTCCATAAAAAGGTCATCTTTAAGATAAAATAGATTTATTATGTGTATTCACTATAGTTACACATAAAGAATGTAATAATACAAAATAGGACATAATAATATCATGACATAATTTGAAAGTAGGAGATTAACCCAAAGAATGGAAGTTGGGTTAAGAAATTCCCTTACCTTGCATCTTGTCCTGACTCGACCGTTCTTTAACCTCCTGAATAATAAACTAGAGTTAATTTCTATATACTTAAGAACCTTTTTCATGTTCATTATTCCTTTTATATCCCTTATTACCATGTTATGAACATTATGTAATTATTTAAAGTTTATAACGGTCATTTTGTCGATCTTAGGTACTTGAGTCAAAAATAAGAATCTTATAATTACAATATGTTCGTGTGGTGATATATCCATTATATCCAGAATTATATTCATGATATAGATATCATATATCTCATATATATCCAGTATATACATGCATTTATAATATTCCATAACGTTTAGAGGTAAGAAATGAAATGCACCATTCATGGAGACGGTAAGCTGTACGTACGCATGAACGCTACTTTCATTTCTATTTCGTATTTAATGAAATCATAATGATATAAAGGTATATTATAATTCCAGTATAACATCATATATAATATCATTTACTACATCCTTTATACATCCCACATATGGTATTAACGATTCAAATCACTTTGAGGGGGTGGTAGTTCGCACTTCCTAAAATGAAAATATCACGTTTACCCATAATGTAAATAATAAAGGTATTCAACAAATGAAAAATACAGAACCTTAAGTAAAATATAAAAATATTATATATCATTTATAAATAGAGTGACATCTTAATGGCCACCTTTGAAGGTGTTTTATGAGTATTGAACAATCATCGTTTCGTGAGGCAGAAATTCTTCATCCACAGAAACTGTATGTTCTTTAACCATTAGATGTAGGTGTGTGTAAGTGTAGCTCGAATCCTTCTTATAACAACATCCTAGTATATTGAGGATACTGTTGTTGTTACAAAAGAAATGAATAAAAAGAGTTTATGGGGTTGGAGAAGTAAAATAAAACAAAATAACATAAGAGAAGACATTACCTTAAAATCGGGTAACTCTTTTGATTTGAGCCAAAGGCTTCCTTGGGAAGCGTTATACCCAAATTGAGGCTTCCAGGAGTAAGGGGGGAACGTTGGGAGAGTATTTGGGCAGAGTTTGGACGATACAAATGGCTTGAAAGTGTGATTGAGGTGGTAGAGGTGGGGGCCTTTTATAAGAGGAGAGGAGGGGCACTCTTGGAAAGTAAAGAAAAGTCACTTTATTATAAAATGAGTTTTGGATTTTAGAGGTCCCACACTTATATAATTCGAGGCTAAGGTGATAAGGGTTCGAAATCGACCCATCCAATAGTCTTTGGACAAGTTTAAGCCTTGGATTTTACATTATATTTTCATTTTATTAAAATGGTTAAATAATGAGGTCATCGCTGCATCATCATGATGTCATAAATAATTTAATTTATTTAATGTCTAAAAATTATAAAACAAATACTGTGATGTAGGAAATCTTTTTATATTTCCAATGACTATTTATAGTCAAAAATATGACTTGTATAACCCCATGTAAAAAAAATTTCAGTAAAACATTTCATGTTTGTGTCATTTTTTACTTTAACATTAAATAAAAGGTATTTATGTCATTTTCCATCTAAAGTGGATCCATGGGGTCCTCAAGTTGACCCATGGATTGTCTTGGTCGGCCATGGCACATCCAATGAGGTTAGTACATGTTTCAAGCTCATCTCATATTATTAAAACATTATTTTAACCTCAAACTACACTAATTACCTCTAATCGTGATTAAGAACTTAAAAGTTACTATTCACCAAAAATTATTTTAATCTCATTGAACCACATTTTACTTCTTAATGACAAACATGTATGTCGGATTTTTGAAATTCAAAACACAGAAGTGGTAAAATTTCATTTAAACCGAAAATCAGTTTTTATAAGTACCACTTAGTGGTTTCACTATTCATCAAAAATTGATGTTTTTCAGAAAAATCCCAAAAATTCACCCTAATATATATTTGATATTCTGATTTCAAAAATGATGTCTATTTTACAAAATTCCAAACATATAAGTTTCATTAATTAATTTTAAAATTAATTCTCGTTGTCACAACAAATAGCGTGTTTTTAAGAAACAATTTATATCAAAAGATTTGCAATTGTTTATGTCCAATTTCAATGTTAAATTAATTCTAATGACCACCATTGGATAAAATGGTAAAAATATATTCTAATTATACTTTAAAACCACTAAATAGTATAATTTATCACTATAAATTATTTTGATTAAAAAAGTTGTTTTTAAGTATTTTTCACTATTCATAAAAAATTAGAATTTCTCAGAAAAATACCAAAAATTCAACATAGGGTAATTTCGATATTCCGAATCCAAAAATGAAGTCCATTTTGAATTATAAAATTTCTATAATTTTAAAAAGTAGTTATTACTATTCATAACGGCTACATTGATTAGTCGCGGTGTTTTAGAACTCGAAGTTGCGTACAATGCAAGCTATTGCATTATTGGATGAGAAGCGTATCGTGGAAGCTCGTGGTGTTACATCATGTATGTTCATTAAGTCTTTTTCTAAATCAATTTTGAACCTAGATTGATGGGTCATTGAATTTGGATTTTAATAGTAGAATTTGAGGAATAATGATGGAAGAAAGAGATCAAAATATCCAAAGGGCTCAAGGTTGAGAATGATATCCATGTGGCTGCTGAGAATATTTTAGATAATCAGATTTCCATACCCTTAAAAAAATAGTCCCATTAACATGATATTATAGATTTTATAGAAAATTAATTTAAATTAAAATTGAATTCCACTATGATAGATTACATAGTCCATAAGAAGGGATTTGTGATGGAAATTCCAGTCCACAACCTTATCTTTTTGGGGGATGGAACCATCTCATAATGCTTTACCCAAATGATCGATATCTTGTTGAACATGTCATTGGTTTTTAGGTCATTAATGTTGAATTTACCTATAATGATAAGGATAAAGACATAGAGATACTTCTCCTCAAAAATATAAATACTATTAAGGATGACATTAGTAAGGATGGGGAGGTCCCTTTCTATCTTGAAACTCATTTCTGGTGTAGGGTATTTTGGGAACTATAGAGTGTTCTGATCCCAATTATCTTTCTATAAAAAATATCCCCCTCATATTGATCCAACTTCAGTGATCCCATTGTGTTCTAATGGGTTCATGAAGGTGATTTCATAGAGGGAATTTAACAACACAAATGGAATTGGTTGAGTTCATGGTATATACATATGAATGATGAAGAAATACCATATGTATTGACCAAAAATGGAATCCCATGAATTTTTTACTTCTATGTAATATTTAGAGGCTTCTATGTCTTAGATGTTGATGCATCATTCCTCAATAGTATTTTCTAACTGGATCTAGGTATCCTGGAAGAATCGGCCTTTAATGTGAAAAAACCATAAGAAGTTAATAATAATCCTCCCAATGTTCCTAAAAATAGATTTTGGGACTTATATATTTAGAAGGATATATATAGGTGTATATGTAAGGACAGTGTTGATCATAAAAATCCTACCACTAAAATATGGGAATCAGTTTCTTGTGAGGATATGTTTTTTGGTATTTTTTACAATCTCTTCGTGATAGAGAATTTTAATCCTAATAATTTGTATGGATGCACTATGATAATTTCTATGAAATCACCTATAAAAAAGTCCATCTACCTCTCCCTTAGTTGATATTGTTGGTCTGAACACCTAGTATAAATGTACGTATACATCTTGTTAAAGTTCCTTATTTTCCCTCTCTAGTGATATTATTTCCACTTAATGGATTTTCGGATTCCATTGATAAGGAACAACATTTAATCACAAAAAATGGATGATTCTTGGGATCCCGTAACACCCCTGAAAGAACTCACAACCATAAAAATAATAGATTGGTTGAGATTTCAAATTTTAAAAATATGGTCAAGAACAAAGGCACCAAATGATAGGTTAACCTTTTCATAGCATTAATTAAGCCTTGAAGATATTTAATTGTCAAATCTTGACTTTAGGTGTGTTCTATATTTGAACTTTGGGATGTTTTTTTCCATGTTCGGGAATCTTTTAGATTGCCCTGGTGGTTTAAAATGGTGTTTTTTGGTCTTTTGGGGTACCATAGGATGGACCATTGTAGTAGTGGTGGTTGTGGTGTTCCCATGAGGTCCCTATGTAAATGGAACAAGACACCATGCCTAGAGTATGGTGTGATCCCACGAATGGCTAGCTGGTGGTTTCCATGTGTTCCATGACCAATAAGGCCTCACTATTTCTATGGTGGAGGTTGTAGCTGACATTAAAATGGATAAGGATCTAGGGATATTTCCTTTTATGTGGGTGTTTCGAGTTTCTTGGTGTGGTGAAACCAAGACATCCATGGGCATCAAGAACCTCCCCCAAATTGTGGTATAATATTGTTGGGAATTTGAATGGTTTTTTGGCCACCTCTTTTTGAGTATGTTGTGACGCTTATTAAGGGAAAATCTGAGGATCATTATAGGGGGATTTTGAATTTTTTGGCACATTTTTGTCCTTTATTAAGCCATTATTTATCATTCACAACTTGGATTTTTAATAATATGATTTTTGGAAGATATTTAGAAATCGTTCTACATTGGGTGATCCAATTCCCATGATTTTTTCTTACTGTACTAGATAATATTTTAGTTCTTGAAGGCCAAATCATGTTTGGCTGGGTCGGATGTCATGTTCTATGAGTTTTCTGATCTCCTCTCTTCTCTTATGACCTTGTTATTATGGAAACATCATCTTAATATGGTGGAATAAATTTCTAGGGCCTCCTCTAACTTTCTCATGAGTTCCCTTTAAATTCAGTGTGTGGATCCCATTTTTTTGTCATGAGAAATAATATGTGGGATTATTGGTTCCACCTCTTGTCTATGTTTGGTGAAAAACACATGTTCTTTATTTATACCTCTTTTTCCAAAAATATTATTGTAATGATCCTTCATCTTTTTTATGTGTTCATAAATAGTTTTTGAAAAGAGATTTCCCCCTATTTTTGGTAAAAGAAACATGATTTCAAATCACTATGAAATGGTTTATGGAATTGGATTTAAAAGAATTATTTTTATGAAAAAATTGGTTGTTTGGAAATTATTTTATAAATTTTTTGATCTATTTTGAAATTTATTGACATACACAACACATGGAATCCTTTGGTACCGAGGAGGGGGTTTAAGCATTGGTACTTGTACTTATTTTTATATGGGTTCACTTATTGGGTGTTCCTCTATTCTCTAGGCCATGTTGTACTATCGTCATGATTATCTGACACCATTAGGGGTTCACAAATGGGGTGTTACTCTGTTCAATAGGATCTCTTGTTCTAGGGACATTTTTAGTGCATGAAGTATTCCCTTTATTTTTGGGGTGGATTGACCTTGCTATCCTATACTCATGTTATCCTCGGGTGACCATCATTATGATTTACTTTTTTGGATTTTATTTTTATATGAATAAATGAAGCATTATTTGATAAATTGTTTTTCTAAAAATGTTATTTAACCTATGTTTCATGGTATATATTTCATAATTGTGAATGGGAAAATGTTATACCAATTATTTTGATATAAATGTGTAAACTATGTTATCATTACTTGTTTTTCATATAGTGAATGTCTTGGGATTATTTGACAATGAAGTTTTATGGAACACTTGGGTGGGATCCTATTAGTCTTGTTTTTGTCACACAATGCACACTCTATTGGGGGTGTGTAGACCTAGTTTTTTCTGATTTAGGAAAGGGAAAGCCACCATGGAGTGGCGGAGAGGTTTCATGTCAGTTCAAAATAGGTAGCTACTAGTGAGATGAAGTGATGTTTCCCACGAATCACATAGAGTAGTTATCTATAGTTTGGGTTGCCTTTGGTTTTGGTCTTAGACATATACCATTGTTTTGTCTTGTTACCTTGATTGTATCATTAACTTTGTTGGATTTTTATTATGGCATATTTCCTTTTTGGTAACCTTTCATTACATGTATACCACATTAGTTGTTTCATGTTTATAAAATCCTCCCTTGAGTTGTTCTTGGATTTCTAATTTCTAGTCACCATCCTATGAGGATCGGGAATGCACTTTGTGTCTTTTCATGGTCTAATTTTAAGCATAGTTTGATGGGTTGTCATGCCAGGGTTGTTTAAATTTGGTATCAAAGGAGGTTTATCCTCATGTTTTCCTGCCTTGATATGTTTTGTAGATAGGATATAATATCGTCAGAAAATAAGGGGTATGTTGTGAGAAAGTTTCTATCCATATCTCATCATAACAAGCCTTATGTCGTCATGGGTTGTTGCTTTTTTATCAATATCTCAATTTCTATTTATGTTTTTTTGGTGTATACTGAAATATTTTCATTGATAGATAGTCCCCATATTTTTTTGGTATGTAGAATCATGGCTCTGAGATGTTTTTTTGGGATTCCCTTTGGATGGTGTAGAGGGAAACTCTCCCCAAGTGAATCCTCATATCGATCAGAATCTCTTCGAGCCTACAGTGTAGGTAATTCGGGTATAAGGACTATAACTTGCTCTCATACATAAAGTATCCAATCAGTTTATAGGGACCAATCATGTAGAAATTCACCAATATATATTATCCCTCTTCACCAAGTAAAAAAAAATAATGTTACTATATTTTACACTATTAATGGTTTTAGTAGTAATGCTTAATATAGTGAGAATAGTTCTGTCTTAATACTATTGTATTTTCAGCTTCATCTCAACAAAAAGGATAATTAGATACAACTCACTAAAGGCCTTATACACCAACGGATCATTATTTTTTTATACTCAACACATCAGCAACAACAGTTCCTTTCTAAAGGGTATATGAAATTTCAAATTCAATTACTTTGAGGTACTCAATTCACCTTCTCAATTAAAGGTTTAGGTTATGGTGAGAAAATATACACTTTAGGATCTTATGATAAGTATATAAAACAAACCTCTCACAAAATAGGTAGTTACACCAACACCTTAGTGAGTATACCACTAATTCCAACTCAAAATAATGCATTTTGTAGTTTAACTCATATAAACCTAGCTTCCTAGATCCCTAAATGACTACTTTCCCATTCTGTATCAGAACAACTCCATGAAATACTCCTTGTGAATCATAATATAATGTATACTCCTTATCTAGATCAATTAACCTCAGTAATGTTGTGTTCATCAACCTTCTTTTCAACTCTTAAATCTCTCTCTTATAGTATTATAACCACTAAAACATCTCCACCTTCTTTTTCAATGTAATAATTGCTACTTCCAATTAGGGGAATCGTTGGATAAACCTATGAAAGTAATTTTTCCATCGCCATAAAATATTAATATGAAATTTTTACTTTGATTACTCCAAGAAAATCACCTAAGACTTCTCAGAGTCTTTAGATATTCCCCATATCCAACATCACATTCACCAAGAAACTAACCTCGCTGATCTAGAACTAACACATAGAGAGAATTTAATATACTCGATTCGATCTCACTATACTTAAGAAAATATCTACTTGTCTAGAAAAATCCTACATTGATAGAGATTGTTCCAAAAAACATTCAAAAAAGAAAAGTATAAAATAATCACGATACAAATGGAATAACTTGTTCATCAAGTATGTAAAATCTATTAGAACGTCTCTCAAACCAAAAAAATCATGAATTATGTGTCTAGAACAAACCTACACTTAAAATTGTAATGCGGAATATCAAATGGACTCACACATAAATGACGGTGTCTAGATCAAAAAACAAATCTTGTGGAACCACCTAGAACCACTCAAATAATCCAATAAGTGATATATATGAAGGAGAGGATACTATTTTTTGACCATCACTCAGTTCATCCTTGGGTAATATATACATAGATGCAACAACACATCCACCTTTTTTGAAGATAAGATGGGAGTATCCTAAGTGGAAATTTTGTAGCCATAATTCCCATCAAATCAAGGTCCTATAGTTTAGAATTTAACTCTATAATATTTGTAAGATTCATACTGTATGATGGAATTTATTTAGGTTCTATACTTAGTATCAACTGAATAATTATTTAAACCTCTATATCTTGTGTTGAAACACTAGGAAATATTTAGTAAAACACCCTAAAATGGATAAAATATTTGACAGATTCCCATTTTTATATCACATAATATCCTACAATAACACTAGATAACTAGGCCAAGACCACCCCTAGAAACTAAGGTCAAGGTCCTTAGTAGACTTCCAGTAAATCACGCTCTTTGATGAAGGTATAACAATAATCATTGATTGATGTGAAAGATACAAATCATGAAAGAAGTTGATTTGTTCTTGATCATAATTTAAATAATATATACTAAGTATAAATTAAAAACTAAATATCTATAGCATGAAGAAGTCCCAAAGAACACTACAACCATAAATCATGATATCACACTTTGAAAACATATGAATACCATTGAATCACACCCCCATGGGAGTATCAGTTTACATAACTATATATTGATACTCCACAACCAAGCCCAGATCATTGTATAATTTAGAATATATAAATGAATAGGATGTATAAACATAAATATTTCATATTCTATGGTATATTCCACTATAATCATACCATAAATATTTTAGGGGTCACAACTATGATCAAAAGAATATGCTCAATGGCATGAAGGCGGTTTGAGACCCATCCTTGAGATCCCATCACCTAAATCCCCTAAGGGGTATTTATCTATAGGCACTAATATACATTTCCCTTGGTATCATGTCCTCCTCTATGGACTCAATGGATAGACGAACCTACGATATCATATCACTGCGATGATCCTAACCCCACCCTTGACCCTTGAATCTAACCAGAAAAATTCCCATTGGTTTATCATGCGGAAATATCACAGAACCTGTGTAGATATCCTATCTCTCCGTAACGATGTAACTCATTTTGTATTCTATCACAACCGATCCATATATAATCCATATTCCCATAAATTTATCTCAGGAAGAAAACCTAACCCCTTCGAGGAAGTCATGATCCTTACCGAAACTAGGCCAACATCCACTACTCTAGTGGGAATAATCATACTTATGATTCATACTACCTAGTGAGCCCCACTCGGACTGGGAGGAATATGTATCCTACATCGATGCATCACTCTCAATCAAGTTTCTCTCAGAATTGGCGACCTATTTGAGGTTTTTTAAAATGATTTTTGGGAAAAATATTGAAATTAAATTGAATAGAATACCTTAAGATATATTTGACACTCTCGAAATCTGATTGTCTCATCACCCACTAAAATGGGTAAAATATGAAATGAATTAGTAAAGAAACAATCCTAGCCTTTATGCAACATCAAACCTTGGACAAGATGCATGGAATCTTTTAATTTTTCAACCTTCAAAGTCTCTTGGAAAAGCATCTCAGTGAAACCAGACTCGAAATCCTTCTAAGCCAAACCCACTTACTGATCATCCTAAATAAGTACATTACACTAATGAAGAGTTGGTTTTGAAAAATATAGGTATTAAGATTCACTATTCTTTATAGGGGTGTCTCAATCTTGATGAAAATGTTCTTCATAGACTCCATCAAAAACGTAGTAGCTTATTTTCCCTACCTCACTTATAAAGAGAAGTGAATTCTATAACTAGAAGTTTATATTTATCTTTAACATGGATGACCCAACTCTAAAAACTCCATGTATCATGTCTTATAGGACAAGGAGAAGACTATCTTATAGATGCTGATCAATATGATGTACAAATTCAATTGGAAAACCCAAATCCATTTCCAGTGGGGAATACTAATCCACTCCCTCCTAGTAGTGTAATAGACAACAATAGGGGATCATATCACTACTATTCCAAATGCATAACTCAAAATAAGATTATCACAAATCATGATATCATAATTTATGAAAATTTGTAAGAAGAAACAAATTCTTATACATTATACACTTGCACCGTATAACACAAGGGTTCAATATTCTCTATCTTGGGTTATCCATCCTACCCAATTTTAAGCCAGATATAATAACATATATAATCACAGAACCAATCATTATATATCAAGAAGAAATACATTAACATGGTTCAGTCAAGTATAATTCCACTATCAAGTTATATTTGAAAAGTTTATATAATACTCCATAAACACATTAAATAACCCATAATTATATTATAAATTAGATTCTCAATCACAAGTGAACACGTGAATTTAATGTGAGTCCTAATTGTAAAAAATCATCAATTAAAAGACACCCCCTTGTTTCCCCTGAATAGTAGTAAATATAAAAACTTTAAATCGAAAATTATAATATTAAAAATCATTAAATCATAACATCTAAAATCCAAGAACAATAATCCCATCTCTAGTAACTTGTAATTTCCCTATATGTGGTTTAGGAACTCCCTAGAATAATTTAAATCTTAAGTTATAACAATATCTTATCTCTATCTACCATATTATAAATAGTAAGTCAATTAAAAACAAATATCTAATACCAATTTATAACTCCCCAACATTTACTAGATGAGTAGTTTCTAGAATAGAGAATCATGTGACCTCATCTATGCCTCCTGATATTCTAGAGGCTATTGACTGATACTGAGGGTTGATATATCTAAGCGGCATGACTACAACCTCTATATCAGATAATGTTCAATAATATTGGAAACAAAAATAAAAACATTTAATATAAAAACACTAAAATATAGACATTATAGTTAAACACCATCCATATGGAAAATAACATATCACATACTATATAAGAATATATTATACTATAATGTCACATTATTATACATAAAAAGTAAGAAAATCTATAATATAATCATATATAATCTATCCAATAATATTAAAAAATATATATATACCATTGTAAACCATATCCAAGTACCTTCCCAATATCATCTCTCACTCCAACCTTCTAGCTCATCAATGAATCATAGGATCTTTTTCCATACCCAATAATAAAACCATGAAAGATGGATAATTAATGAAGCTCTTGTGTAGAGTATTTGTACAACATAATAGTTTGTCATCAAAAGTGTTCCTAAATAAATCAACTAAATATAATTTCATGATTGATATGAAATTCAAAAAATAAATCACAAAATAAACTTATCTAATCATGGAGTAATCAATAACCAGATGATGTGTGATCCTACCTACTTCATCCAGTGCTAGAAAGGGATGATACACCCATTTATTTAACATACTACATGATTAAACAATTCATCACTCCTCACATCACTAGAAATGAGAAAGAGTTATTACAATACCCAAATCTCCTCAGTGGTCAATACATCACCCTCATATATCATCGGTGAATGATACATCACCAAGGGCCATATAAGTGATAAGATAATGGGGGTTGATGATAGTATTTAAAGATGAGGTATTTCATTTTATGCCTCATGATGTTGGGCCTTTAAAATATGTAATTCTAAGCCCTATATTCTTCTTGGCCTTTAGGTCATGTAAATGTTTTCCTCCCAGAATAATTAAAAAGAGGGATTATCTAGAAAGAAAATAACAATATAATTGGATTGATGATACATCATCACCATATACACCATAGGTGAACACCATACCATTATTTAATAATTATATTAATAATAAGTAAGTCATGAAGATATATTTTTACAATATAATATTCTAATTAAATTTTATTATTTTGTTTCATTATTTATAATTTTTGAATTGTATTATTTTCAAATTTTTACTGAAAATTAAATATATTTAATATACTTATTGGATACATACATTCCAAACAACCATATATGAAATGATCATATTTTCAATGACCTTATATACAACGACCACATATAATTTTCATATTTCATTTTGATATATAACTTTTCAAAAATCATAGAAATCATTCATATTATTTACTTTTCTATGAACATGTTTATTTTATTTATAATGTTTTACCTTTATTACATATTTGAAATTTGGGTTATGACCGTCATGTAAAACCACTGGGATAAATATTTTATGTTTTTGGTATTTTTTTACTTTTAGATTTATTCCACTTATACTTTTATCGATGGTGTTTCATATTATATTCTCGTAATTTATTAATTTTTATCTAGACTTATAATGTTTTATCTCAAAAAATTGTATCACAGTTCATTTTTGTTTGGTGTTGTCTGTAAAACTAACTATTTAACAAAATATTTATTTAGTTGTAAGTTCATACAAAAATATAAATTTGTTACATCCCATCCACTTAAATAAATTATCTCCTCATAATTTTAATTATCTCTCAAATATGAAAAAAAAATTTAGGGTATCCACGAGATATAAAAGTCTCAATATTGAATTTTTAATGAGATATCAACATCACTATCTTAGGAAACACTAGTAAACACTTATTTACCATCATAGAATTCATATAACCAAAATTGTGTTTCTCCCAAATCATTTTATCAAAATACCCAGCATCATAGGGTATTAATACCCATATAATGGATGGGATTCCTATAGAGAGTTCATATTCAACCTTTCACTGATATATTTTCAAACATTTATCCAATATATGAAATTTTAATTCTCTATCCTAGAAATTAATATAGAATACATGTATAAATATGTAATTCATACCAAAAATCACATCAAATTCAACTAAAGGGAGAATAATAAGATTTATAGGAAGCATATTCCCATAATATTATATGATATTGGAGATACTATTCAATCATCACACCACTAAAAGTTTTTATTGAAAATTAAATATCCAGACATCATAGATATGAATTAATCATCTTATACGCATTTTAATATATAATGGAATTCATATAAATAGGGTCAAATAATATGTTTTCAATATTGAGTGTACATATCGCCACCCTAATTTCACGATTCTATCATTCATACATTACTAATACCTAAACGATTATCTTGAGTATCCAATAATAATAACTAGTGTAATAAGTAATATGATAAATAAAAAACCATCCAAATTTGTCCCAAATAATTAAACCTTCATTTCATCCTATGAAACTTTCGGTTCATCCAACATCACTTTTGGTTCATCATAATTTTTTATTGATTCTATCATATAATTATTAATAATATAATCCCCAAAAATAAATTAACATATATATGATACCAACTGAATATATCTAGGACAATACTACCAAATCTGGTTCTAGAAATATAAAATTTACATTTATGATTTGATAAAATGTGAGACAACCTATACCTGAAAGACATATATTTTACATCATATGCATAATTTAAATATTATGTCTCAAGAATTCACACAATCCTAGAACCAAAGTTTTACTATCATTGGAGATTAGATACATGAGATTCATATTTTATAATATGTATTCAATAATTCCCATAAATATCCTTCTCACATGATACCATTTTATAAATATCATACAAAATACTATTCTTTAAAACATAAGGAATGAAAACATAAAAAAGGTGTGAGATCAGATGTGTGGTAAGGGTAAACATATTATAAAGTAATTAAAGTCCATAAGTTAGAATAATATGAGAATGTGGGTATAAAATATAATCAAGATGTATGGACGTAATATAAAATAATCATTCCTAGAAAAATAGAGGTAAAATAACAATAAACCATGACATGATTCTTTCATCATGACATAATACATGAGTTATAGAGATGTTAAAACATGATTCCATGATCATGAGCTGAGATCATAGGATTGGGAGAAATATATTATTTAAAAGATTATGGAATGGGAACATAGGTCCATGAAATAGTAGTCATGGAAATATAAAACATATATCATAACATAAGGATGTAGTAACATGGGGAAATAATAATGAGAAATAGGGAATAACATAGTCATGTGTATAAATCATAAACAAAGTTAATGCTTAGCATTGTGAATATATAAATGATGTCTATACTTAAAATATTGGATATATTATTATGGTCTATACTTAACATTGTGAAAATATAAATAAGATCAATTTTTAAGTTTGTGGGCATAGAAATAAGATCCATACATAAGATTTTGAATATATCAATAAGGTATATAGTTAACACTGTGAAAATATCAATAAGGTTAATTATTAAAATTGTGAACATATCAATAAAGTGCACACTTAAAAAATTCATATCATGACATATAATGCTTTATCGAATGCATTGGAGGGATGTATCAGAACCAATCATAATATAATTATAAACCATATATGTGTGTGACACTATAACTAAAAAATTCATAATTCCACAAAATATTAATTAACCAAAAAAATGAAAAGTTTTCCATTACAATAAACATAAGATGTTTTAATAAGTCATCCAGATAATTAAGGTGGATGGAATCATTAGATCATATTCCTAGGGAAGAATAAGAAGCATTAATTAATTCTAAGAGAGATTAAAAATGTTTCTATAAGAGAATTTGAAATTATATTTGGAAAATATGAACCAATATCTTTTACTTTTGATAAATTTTATTTAAAACTAACATAATTTATAATATGATGGGAATATAAATTATTTTTGGAAAAACATGAAAACATGAAAATTAATACATTTTAATAAAATTTAATAATAATTTGGGAAAGTAAATTTATAAATAAAACATTAAATAAGGAATTATATTTACACTTTTATAAAGAATGCCAAGGTTAGAAAAAAAAAGAACATACTGAAAACATTAGAAGAAGATTCATTTTGTAAAGAAATGAAATTACATTGAAAAAATTCTTAAGAATTTCTAGATTTATAGATAAAATATATATATATAATAATAATATATAGAAAATGGGAATGAAGGAGAAATATTTATGACATAAAATAAGATATAAATTTGTCGACCCTAGCAATCATCTTTTCAGTTAAATTCTAAAACAAAGATAGATGAGACAGTATGACTTCATGGAAAGCCAAAAAATAACTATATCAGAGAAAAATATATACGATTTTAGAAATATAAAATATCAAATTTACATTTATAGTTATTTATTCATAAAAAATATTGAATTAAATGTTAGATTGTAAAAGAAACACTTCTGTATTTGGTAACTTTAAAATCAACACTCATTAAAAGAGAAACATGATATGGAATAGTAAATATATGGAATTTCATGAAAATTGTGATTAACCACATCCATTTGTTAGTATATACAAAAGATAAAATAATATAGGTTATTAATATGAAGCATATCTCAATTTTAGGAAAATTGAGATGAGAAACACTTATATTTACTCCCAAAATCAATGAAAAATTATTAACCTCATATATAATAATCATAAGCATATTAATAAAAAATCTAATAACCTTATGCATATATTATAAATTTTATAATAATTAATTAAAAATATATTAGTTAATTATTTCATATTTTTACCATTCGATGTTATTAATTTTGATTAATTCATGCAAGTTTTGTAATGGCTATGTTGATCCCCATTATTTGATACCAAATTCTACATTAGTATATTAATAAAGGTAGAATAATAATTATGATTATATTATTTAGGAATTACTGTGTTCATTTTATTGAATTTATGGGTACAGTTTTTAATAATGTAATACATGATTATTATGCTTTGATTAATTTAATGATAAAAACGAGTTACTTTATAATGAAAATTATTTTTTATGTTATACTTACATAATCATATTCATGAAATAAATTATTATTTGATAAAATATATCACCAATATTTATATCTTTATACCTATTAATGATTAAAATGATGATGTTGGTATATCATTCATCATGTAGGTGGCTGAACCGACCCAAACAAGAACAAGATATATCAATGAATGAGTAAGAGTGTAGATTTATATGAAAGAAATTTCATTTCTACAAAGAATAATTATGATTATATAACATCACAAAAATATGAAATGATTTATATAAATATTATATGTATTAAGTTAATTGAAAAGATATTAATGAACTAGGTACATTGATGAATTATCTCCATCTCGAAATGAGTTCTTTGAGAATGAATGATTTAACCTTCCTTCTTGGAAGCAGAAACCACCAAAAATATACGAAGAATTTATGAGATTAAAATGGGTAAGGATTCAAGAGATAAAGTAATGGTTTTATTGTTTTGGGAGGGTTAGAGTTTGAGTCAATTTATAGGTGAGTTTTTATTGATATTTCTATAAAATTTCATTCCTTAAATTATTAGGTTGTAATTTAAAATGGAATATGGATAAAAGGTGGAAATATAATAGAGGTGGGATGTGGTTTGGTCTAGAAATACCATAAATTCACACTTAGAGATAGTTATTATGATATTTTAATTATTTTCCACTCAGTTTTACCCTTTTTTACAATAATATCCCATGATTTTAAGAGAACAACTATGTTTGATAGCATACAAAATACCCAAAACTGAACATTATCGAACAATGAAATGTTATTATTTAAATTTGACCATTATAACATAGATATTAAATTGGTTATAATTAATAGTATTAAATACTTATATATATATATATATAAATTTTATAATAAATACAAATTTATTGATTAATTTTTAGAAAATAAGTGCACAATTTTTAGTAAATCAATTTTATTCATCAAATATATGTTTTCTTCAAAAAATGGATTTTAGTAATTTTTTTGTGAGAAAATGATATAATTATTTTCTGAAATTTTAATAAATTACATTTGATAAAATAAATATATTATCGTATTATCATATCAAAAGTATCACATGGTGAAAAATTCAAATTTTTCTTAAAAAACATGATTTTTAAATAAATAGAAAAAAATACTAATTTTATTGAAATCAGTATTTTATTTTAATGTATTTACTAAGTAAAATTATATTTTGGATTATTTTTAAATTTTAATTATTTATTTATTATTTAAATTAATCCAATTATTGTTTTTAAATGATTTGTATACTTTAATATTGTATAAAAAATTAGAAAATAAAGGGAATTTTTTCTGAAAACCCATTTTCATCTCGTTTTTCTTGCTTCATTTTAAACTAAATTCTACAGGATATATGTTTTGAATCTTAAAAAATTGATAATTTTTTTTATTAAATTTGTCAAAATTTATTAAAAAGGTCACTTTTATTTTTGGTCAATATAAATAGAAACCTTACAAATTTTATTTTCACGGTAAAGAGTAAATTAGGCATTTAAAGTAAAAAAATGATAAAGACTATAAAATGACTCTAAATTTTTTAATAATTTTATTTAATAATTCCATATCATCAATAATCTTCCAATATTCAGTTATATGTCTTTTTTCTCATTTATATGTGATTTTTCCCATTATAATATTTTATTTAACGAAACATAAAAAATGCCACACTTTTGTTTTGAATAAATATAATATTTCTATCATAAGGGTGAGTATAGTATATTTTTGGTTATAAGTATAATTTTTAAATATATATTAATTGTTTTAATCATTTTAATTTATTTGTAATTTTTTTAATAAATAATTACCTTAAATGATTACACAATGATGATGTCATAATTATTGAATTAATGGAAAAATAAAATAATTGATATTAAAAATAATAAATGTTGTATAATTTGAAATAATTAATATATTAAAAATATTTATAGATAAATATAACATGTTATGTATTTATAAAAAAAATTATTTTAATTCCATTTGTTTTCTTAATTTTATAAAATCCAATGTAAATGAATATTACTCAAATTAACATCATTAATATTTTAGGAAAAAAATTTTTAATTAAATGATATAAAATTAATAAAAATCCAAAACTTATCAATGTTATTGGTATCTGGTTTAAAATATAAATCGTCTTCCATTTATGGTATGTTTTTACATTTATAGTAACTATCATGATTCTCAAAGAGTCAAAAATATTATTGTTGATGTAAGTACAGGAAGGGTTAACGGTGGTTAATATTAGAAGTTAAGGGTAATAATTTTCTAAGGGCATGTAAAAATTTTATTTTAGTAGATAATTTATACTCATAATAATATTATATTATCATTATATCAATCTAGATCCATTTGGACATCACAATTAATATATATTAATTTAATATTTTAATCAATTCCAAAAGTACCCATCCACTCACATATAAAAGGGAACTACTTCTTTTCATTTATTAACACTTAAAAACAAAGTTTTAAGAAAATATCAGCCAAAATAACTTCCTAAAATCCATACCCATGTTTTATATGGCTTATTTTTTGATGAATACAAACTTTAGTCATCTTAAGGTTTAAAACATTAGAGGTTGTCAAATAAGAGGTATAGTTCTTAACTGAGCACTGTTGTTTTATTTATTCTTCAACATCCATTATATATTTTTCATTCATCATTTAATAATAACATTATTATATAAAATATAATATTATTTTAATATTTTTGTGGAATAAACTATATTCATCTCCAACTTATATCAAATTGGAAAGCAATTAATCGTCCATGTGTACGACGGACTACTGCCTCACAGATCGATGTAATTCATTTCCCATCACCACCTATCTTGACTAGTTATAATAATTTATTTAATGTAAATAAATAAAATTATTAACATATATATAATTCTTAAAATATAATATATATTCCCTAAAAATGATTACTGTGTTCGGGTGATTTTGTAAACTACCAACTCTATGAAGCGACGGGATTTATTTTTTCCCCCACATCACAAGTATTATATATATAATTATATTTAAACAATTCATATGATATATCTGATATTATGAACATTTAAGAATGATAAAAATAATTTTTATCATCTATTCATAATGATCGTTGAAAAATGGAACCATTACTCATGCGTACGTACGATCTACCTTCTCAAGGACTGTATCACAGTTCATTTTTAATAGCTGTATTCAATGGATGGATTTAAAATTATAATTTATTTGTGAAAATGATTATTAATTAATTATTATTTTTTAAATTATTAAATGAGGACCTCTTTGACCATAGTCAACCTACCAATGTAATTTTGTAATTATGAACTGAATATCATCAAAACATCTGATGTGAACATAAATGATTAAGTTATTGATTATAACATGATAAATAGTGGAATAAAAAAATTAAAAAGGTTCTCAATAAATTAAATAGTTAATATAATTTTATTATTCAAGAATATAAATAATATACATCCTGATTTGGACTCAAGGTAAAGGACATTATTTTAAAAAAAATATCATCTTTTAATGTTTCCATTAAAACTCTTGGTTTCTCCCATATCAAATTTTTTAATGGGGATATTTATCAGATGTAATCTAATTAGTTATAGGAGCTTTGTATTTAAATAAACAATTTTATGTATAAGGTTTTTATCTATTATATTGTGTTGTCATGTGGGTTCTTTGGTGATATTGTCTAAGAAGGTGTATGGTAGTTTGAATTTTTCATAGATTACCGGTGGTTGAACCATGTAACTATCAAGAATCATTACCCCATTTTGAGGATATATGGTTTATTTTATTAGTTTAAAGGATCTAACATTGTATTGAATATCTATATGCACTATGAATATCATCATATGAGGGTGATTGTAAAGGATATCATGGAGATTATTTTCATGTGTTGGTATGCTCACTTAAAATTAATAGTTATGATATTCAATGTCCTGAACACCCCATATGATTTCATGGGACTCAAGGACTCTATATTTCAGGAGTACATGGATTAGTTAATTATAGTTGTCATTAATGTTATTCTCATGAACTCAATATATCATATCATATCAGAGAGGTGGAGTATTGGTTTTGTGTTTATGAAGGATTTATGTGATGATTCTCATAGTGACTTGGGTTGTCAGTTGAAAAAACAAAGGGAAGTGATATCATATGGGTATTTGTAGTTATATCCCCAAGAAGATAACTATACCACTCATGAACATGAGTTCATATATTTGGTATTTAATCTGAATTTTTAGAGACATTACATCATCAGTGAATGCTCTAATGTTTTCAAAGATCACAAAACCTTAAGGTTTAGCTTCACATAGTGGTATTTGTATCTCCATCAGTGGAGATGGATATAGTTATTACATAAATATAACGTTGATATCTAATAAACCTTAGGAAAAGGGAAGGTATTTTCTAATGTGTTGAGTAATAATTCACATTTAGATACTATTTTGGTGTCTATAAATCATAGTCAGTGATGTAGGAGCATTCAATTATGTTTCTTGGTTTGATTTAGGTCAGTGTTAGAGGTTATATATATCATATGATAGTGTAATAATCATTGTTTTGGTAGATATAGAAGTATTAATTGGTATACATTGAGGTATAGGTGTTTTTAGATCATGAATTTCATGGTGATGGTCTTGAGGGATACTCAGCAGTTGATTGTTATTTGGTTTTATTTGGAGGGTAGTTGTAAATTTTACATTTGAGGCAAGAGGTGGTTCTTTGTGAGTTTCATAAATCACCATTAGTAGTGCATCTAGGTGTATCTAATTTGTATCAATCCTTGGAGATTTATTTATAATTGAATGGATAAAGTTATCAATGGAGGAGTTTGTGTCGCAATGTGTTTTCTATTAACAGGTGAAAGAAAAGCATCGTGTTCCTTAAATTTTGTTGCATACACTAAATGTTCCAAAGAGAAAGTTAGAGGTCGTTATAATGGATTTCATCACTAGTCATCCACAATTTCATGAATGATGTGTTTTTATATGTTTTATTATCAACCTATTGATGAAGTCAACTCATTTCTTGGAGATTATGGAGTTTTTTACTCTTGAGGATTTGGAAAGGTGATATGTGTATGAGGTAGTGATGATTCACAAGGTTCATAGGATATTAATTCTATTCTATATCGTTGTTTCCCCTATGTGTTTGGAAAAGATTCTAATGTTCATCTGGTTATCATATACACATTAACACAACATTTCATCCTCAGATGGATGGTCAAATCAAGAAAACAAATCAAATTCTAGAAAAGATATTATGTGCACTAATTCTAGATTTTATAGAATCCTGAATAAAAAAAATTATTTGAATTAGTTTTATTATAGAAATTGTAATCACTCTTCTACTGGTATGTCCCAATTCAAGGTGTTTTATAGGATGCTTTGTAGGTCTTCATTATGTTAGACCATGATTGGATATTCAATAGGGTGTAGTTGATTCAAGAGTTAATGAATATGGTGTAGGTTTTTATAGGTCTTATAAATATTAGAGTAGGAGACATCAAGAGTATGAGTTCATAGATTATGTTTTCAAGAAGGATTCCTCTTTTTTTATAAGTGGTGGTTTGGATGAGGTAGTAATATTTCACCTTATTTTATCAGTATTTTGATGATATTATATTTTATCATAGAGGTAGAGTATTGTTTATCCCTTCTTATATATTTAGGTCAAATATATGATTTCTTTCATGCATCGTGCATCCATAAATTTCATCAAGATGACTCTCGGGTAATTGGTTGGGGTGAGCAAGATGTGGAGGATGATGTAACATTCATATATTAACTCATTAGGGTTCAGGATCATCGGAAAAAAGTGTTCTGTAGAAGAATAATTACCTTAGTTCATGTCTCATGGAGACGTGGTGGATTGAAGGATATTATGTTGGAATTTGAGTCCCAAATGTGTGCTCAGTATCCTGAACTATTTGGAACATTATATTTCCCTGATATTTAAATGTTTGATTCTATGATGAATTAATTGATATTTTTTATCTTATTGGTTATTGTGATATAGTAATGGATTTTTTCTTATTTCAGATGTATCTCCATGGGATGTTTGGGTTTTTTGTAGCTTTTTTCTTTATTTGTTGGTTTTAATTCTCTATTTTGAGAATAATTTCATAGGCATCTAATTTGATATCCTATATTTTCTTGATTAGTTTCATTATGTTTTTGAAGTGTGTGAGATAATAAGGGATGTTTGGAGGGAGTAGGTTAGAGTGAAATTTGAAATTTCAATTTGTAGGGATTCATTTAGGTCGATCCCAATGTGCTTAACCATGAAGAGTTGGATAGGGATGATGATTTTTATATAGTATGGTGCATTGGGCCATGAATCATTGTATTACACTGTGGTTATTGTGTTATGGAATAGGGTGTGAACCATGAGGTTTCAGTGTCTTATTGTTTCAAAGTGTAAGCCTAGTTATTGTTTTAATAGGTTTCATTCTATATAAATTCTCCCATGTTGTTATTATATAGGAAAATCACTGGGTTAATATTATGTGATATCTTTTGAGTCTATCCTCCTTGAACTTGGTAGCACCGAATGATAGTACTATGGTGTGCCAGTCTTGATTTGTTTTTGGTTCATCTTACACAAGCCTTTGGGTTAATATTAATTGAGGGTTATTACAATGAAACTCTATTAATTTTTTCATGTGTTCCTAGATTATCAATTTCTATGTTATTTCTATTTGATATATGTTTTTCCATAGTTCCTTCCATTATGCCATGGTTTGGTTAGAGGTTTTTTTCAATTGGATAGAGGAGGCCTATGATTGCACCATTATCCTATAGAGTTCTATGGTCATGCATGTAAGTCTTGGATTTTTTGTGACCCCAGTTATTAATATCATATTTAATTCAGTTTATCCCCTATATTCAAGGGATAATGCTATGTAGTTTTAAATTATATTTTTATCTTTTTGTGGTTTATTTTTTCCTTCCATGATCATTTATTTTTCTATAAAGTTTATAAATATTCTCATTATCTCAATTTTTTTCCTATATCCCTCTAACTCTAGGTGAATTGTGATTCATCTACAGAGATCGTTAGTCATACATTGTTAGGTTTTATCCCTTGGATTCAAGATATCAACCACTTTGAGATATAAGGTAAATTTATCTTCTCTTTTTCATGATTTTATTCATTAAATTTCTTTTAAGGGAGGATTTAATAGTGGTCAAGATTTGGTTTTGGTGTTTTGAACTATTGTTTTAATGTGGAATAGTCATGTGTAAGAATTTTGGTTGATCCTCATGTGTTGGGTGATGTTTGATTGGATGTTTTAATCATTATTGTGCAGTAGTTGTTAAAGATTTGGTTGATGTAGGGAATTAAAAACATCTCCTTCTATAGTATGAGTAAATTATTGAATTTTCATTATTTCCATTAGGTGGATGGTACATATTAACCTAAAAAATATAATGAAATATAATAAATGAAATTTATAAGGTGTGTTTCAAATGTGATTTATGAATTACCATGATATTTACTATACGTTGATGGTTTTATTGATGTTTCTACTATGTGATTTATGATTTCTTTGGGAAATAAATTTCTTACCTTTTATAATTCTACAAAAATTTCCCACACTAGAAATTCAGAAATATAATTCCACTCTAGAAAAATTAAGTATTCCAAAGGAAACCTTTAGATGTTCATTATACCAAAACAAAGAAGAATATAATTCTCCCAAATCACCACACTAAATCTAATGCACACTCAATAATAATTTAATCTAACTCACAAAAATATTAAAGAAAAGTAAAATTGAATACAAGTATAAGAAACATTGGTTTTATATGATTTAGATTTACATTCTACATCCAAGGGATAAGACATTGTAACATTCATTTCATCTAAAGTGAGTTTTATAATCACAATAAATCATAATCCATTTAGATCACTACATCCAAATATTTCATGTCCTGTTAACGAAGTGGTCCCACCACCATTATATAAAGTTGAATTCAGTTATCTGGATGTACCGACCTCCATTATTTATAGTCATCCATCTATTTCACTGTGAAACTATTGATCCACTATTACATTCATTAGGTTGAACACTAATCACTATTAGATAAAAATTATTCCCTTTACCTCAATCCATCATTATAAAACCTGATATAAGTGATTCAAACATTGAAATATCATATTATTATTGATTTTAATTAATTTTTAAAAAATTGGTAGATTGACCTCCAATTTGACATCCATCAAAAGTTAAAAAACATAAAAAAATCACTGCCCCTAACTAAACCCTATTGTCACTTCTCTAACATGGTTGAATGGTTCATGATTTTTATTCGTCAGATAAACTTACTATATTTTAAAAAGTTTCTTCATAAATATGGACAATATATTACTTAAATACTACTTTAGTGACTTCATGTAATCCTACAACACTTTAGAAAACATTACCCACTCTATATACACTACATGCAATGATCCACTTTGTTACTCCAACATTTACCGAATTCCAACTAAGGAATAATGTTACCACAAAATCTCTTTGAAAAATAAATTTATGATCATATCAATTTTGGTTTTTCTTAACTATTTTTCATAAACCCATAACTCCATATTCAGTAAATTTACATAAGTAATTGTGCTTTGGAATAATTTTCTTCATCCTCACGTGGAACATCAAATTTTTGGCTAAATATATTTCCCTCTAACTGTTATAGAACAATATTGTATTTTCCTGAATTCTTATGAGTTATTCAAATAGATTTTTTCAATAATACTATTTCTTATATTTCTTCCATTATTCCCACATATTTAACTTCTATTTTGGGTAGTGAAATCACTAGTTTTACCCTTGAAATCCATATAATCATTGTTCCATTAAAGGTAAAAACATACCTATTTTTAGTTTTTTATGAAACTAAGTCTCCCCCAATGTGTATATCGATATAACCAACCAATTGATTGTAATATCTAATTCAAAGGTTTCTATATTCTATTCTCATGAGGTATCTCCATATCCACTTCAAAACATTCCAATTTTCTTTCCCAGGATTTGACATCAAACTACTAAAAACTCCAATTTATGGCCAAGATCTGATAGAGTGAAAACCATGGATTACATGCTACTTATTACTGTTGATTCATATGGAATTAATACCATGTTTTTCATATTACTCCTTTTTGTCACATTATCATTTAAGAGATTCATTTGTCTAACAAGAGGAGTTGAAACATATTTAAATACATACATTTCAAAATTTTCAATGATCTTCTGAAAATATTCTTTCTTATATAAGATCAAAATTTCCAATATATTATCTCATTTTATATATGTGGCCAATATTTTCCTTTCATCTCCAAGATCATTCATTCCATACATACTTAATAAGTATTTCTTTATCTCATAAATCCATTGGATTTATGGAAACACCAGAATCATTTCATCCATATACAGTAGTAAAATAAGGAATGTCCCATCACTATAATCCTTATAGTAACAACAGTAATCTATGTTACTTTGTGTGAAACACTTCTACTTTAGGAATGATTCAAACGTCTAGTTCTGATGACTTAAAACTTGTTTCAAAATATAGATAATTTAATATAGTTTATACACCATGTAATAATTTAGATACTACAAAAAAATATTTGGTTTCTTTAACTAGATTTCCTCTTCAAAATCCATATGAAAATTTCTTTTTTATATCTACTTGTTCTAAATTTAAACCATTAAAAGAAACCAAACTCAAAAAAACTCAACTGATAGTATGTTTATCTAATTAAAAAATATAATAAAAATATTCAATGTCCTTATTCAACTAAAATTCCTTGAAAATCATCCTCTTCCTTTTGTTTATTACTTTTATTATCTCCATATTTTATCCTAAAATATCACTTGTTCTTAAGTGACCTATTTATATGTCATAGTTTCAGTAATTCCCATATTTTTTTAATATGTAGTGAACCCAACTCATCATTCATAGATAATTACCACTCACCAAAATCTTTGAAGATATCCACTTCTACAAGGATTCCCGGTGCACTAGAATATATTAAGATAGTGGAGTCTAAGTGAAATATATATCTTCATTTCGGTCTTCTAACTCTTATTGACCTTTAAAATAATGCATAGAGCTCTTCTATTTCTTAAACTGAATTCTTTGAAATTTAATTCCCTGAAACTCAAAAATGTTCCTCACCAATTCTAAATCTCTATGGTATATCATCCACTATTTATAATCTCAAGAATAATGTGATACCACCTAAATTCTTATAGGGAATATTTTAGCTTCTTTTTTATTCAAATATGTCTAAAATAATTGAAATTTTCATACTTCTAGTACCTCCATTTAATCCACTTGAATTGAAGTTTTTTCTTCTCATTAAGCTTTCTTTGCCTTTAAGTTTCTATCCTTACAAATGGATTTCTCATTGAAGATAAGATTTATTATTATAATGACAATATTTTGGTCATCATCCCATAGTTTTAACTTGAAGTATTCATCACCATAGAATATTAAAAAACATGCACGATATTTGGAATCATTTTTAAATCAATATTTTGAATCCATAGTAACATAGTTTATACTCCCAAAAACGTTGCGGTGAACTAAATCCTATAATATTCCTATCCATATGCTTTCCAAAAATTAATTTCCCATTGGTCAATATGGGACTTTATTGATTAAATAAGTAGGGTTAATAACTAATTACACCCAAAATACCTTGGAAATCATTGAATGAAGCATCTTGTTCCACACAATTACAAAAAATGGTTCTTCTAATCTATCTAGCTACTCCATTTTCCACAACCATTTTTTTATCAGTATTCTCATTTCTAATGCATATGTGTCTATGGATATATTGTAAATTTATTCCAATATACTCTCCTCCATTTTTTAGTCTCAATAATCTTATATTACAATTTATTTCCCTATCAACCAAAGATTTCTACTTTATGAATACTCCAAATACTTATAATTTATTTTTGGTAAGATTATTTGTACTTTCCGTAGGGATCCATTAATGATAGTAACAAAGTATTATACTCGTTGTGAGATTTAACTAGTATAATTCGCTAGAAATCATTATGCACAAGTTCTAGAATTTGGTTTTTCAACATTATTTCGAATTGATGAAAACTCACCTTGCATTGCTTCCTAAGTATGTAACTCTCGCATCCCCAAAGGTTTGAAAGTTGAATCTATTATATTAGATTATCTTTTATAACATTCATACCTTTATCAAAAAGGATACCATGAAAAAAATAATGTAGATATAAATTCCTATTTGGTGAAGTTTCAAAAATTTTATCTCCCATTTTCCTTTTGGTCAGATATAATATTTAGTCTTTTACACCTCTAGCTATTACAATAAAACCTCAATTCATTTTCAACACTCTATCAGTAAATATTTTTCCATAACCATCTTCATCCTACTATCCTACTAAAATTATATTTATCATCATACCTAGAATATACCTAACATCTTTTATATCAAAGACAAAGTCATTCTTTGACTAGATTTTTACATATACCTTTCCCACAAGGTAAAGATATTATTTATCTTCATGATTCACTCTTTCTGTGTTTCCACACATATAACTGATTATACATACCTTCTCACCAATGGATTCGAATGATTCTCTATAATCTATGATCTAATATTATACCTATGTGTTGATACTCATAATTATATTAGAAAAAATTTTAGTAGTTGAATTAACTAGATATAATCATTCAGATCTTGTCAACCAGAATTTTCATTATGGACAAGAAAATATTTCATGATAGGACCCCTTTTACCACATTTATAGTACACTTAGTCAGATCTGGTTGATTTTCCACTATTAATCTCTCAAATTTCCTTCTAAAATACTTTTAATTCTTAGATTAGGTGATCACGCACTTCTATAAGCATTTAATGGATCATTTAATGATACATAACTCTCCCCCCTCTTGAGATCATCATTAATAAACAAATTATAGATATCAATGATTATTAAGTCATCTCTACTAATAGAGTTATCGTTTATTATTAATATTGCCCCCCATTATTCTGAGAATGATGAAAATAGAAATTTCATCGACAGATCATCTATAAATGATACATTCATATACTCAATTTGGATCCTAGTTATGTTGAAGGCATTCACATAATCAAAAGTATACGTCATTTCGATATCCTCATGATATATAACCACTACATTAAACATTACTTTTTGAGTCTTTAAGTCTTATCAAATATGTTTTCCATGAATGATATTGACATTGTTATATTCTTACTTTTATAGATTTTCATAGACACATTCTGGGCTACTGAAATCCACATAATACCTAATGCATTTATATCATTCTTGTCACATTTTTATCTGCATTTAATTTTGTTTCTCATATTTCACTATAATTTTCAAATATTTCTATATGAGATAATTCTTTATTTAAATTCTCTAATAAAATTCATCATTATCATCTAATTTTTCAAGTTATAACTTTTTAAAATCATCACCATCACCTTATAAAATAATAATTTCTATTAAATAAAAAAACATCTAAGAATGTGATAATGTTACTAGGGATTTTGTTGATTAAACTATTAAACCTATGATAACCTCTTAATTATTTGATACTAATTATTGATAATACCACCAAAATTTTACACACACAAAATTAAAGACCAAATGACCTCACTAGTGGAAACATGTCTTTGGTAGAAACCCTTTGGACGTTCAGTGTACCATAAGTTGGAAGAATATACTTCTCCCAAATCACTTCATGGAATCTATTGATAAAATAGTCCTTATTTTATCTAACTCACACAGACATTCAAGAATATTTTAAAATAAAACAATTAAAAGTCATTTTAGTTTTAAATTGTTATTATTTAAATCATATCCCCACAAGAAAAGACATTCCAACTTTCATTTTATCATAAGTATAATGTATAATCAATATGAATTGTAATATAAATAGATAACTACATAATAGTATTTCATCACCTAATAGAATTTTTTTTCCAATATCTTTTATATAGTGGGTTAAACTCAGTCGTCTGACTTCACCAAACTCGTGTATTTGTTTCCATCTATGTGTTTCACTATGGAACAAATGATCATGTGTTTCTTTTCTCATCTTTACCATAATTCACTAGTAGAGAAAACATGTTCCATATGCCTCAATAATTTCATTAAAATACTAATGTAAGTGATTACAATATAAAAACTACTTCATACTATTGATTGTAACAACTACTCAAACAACCAGCAGACTGACCACTAAGATATCATCCATTAGAAGTCCATGAACATATGAAAACCTCCTCACCGCCTATATGAACTATATTAATACATCTCTACCATGTTGATAGGGTTATATAAATAGTTTTAGTGAAGTTAGTCAATTTTTATAATATTATTCATAATTCCTAACACTTACTAAAATTTATATATTAAAATCACCTTTCATTTTGGGTTGATCATATAATGTGTTGGTGTTTGAACAGAAAATTATACTTCAATAAAAATTAATTATTGTGGGGGGAGGTTTAGTGTTAATTAATATTATTTCATCCATTATTTTCTTATATTTATTGGGTATTTATCACTTTGATTATAATGGTGATAGATTATTGTTGTGTTCAGTTGGGAGGATTTAGTGTTGTTGTTAATGTGGTAGTGATGGATGGGTTATTGTGTGGTTATGGTAGGGATGGTATGGATGGTTGAGTTGTAAATAAATTATCTTGTGGATGTTTTGGTGGTTTTTGGAATGTGTTCAGTATCATTCTACGTGGTGATGGGTTTGGTTATAGTGGGGTTGGGTTATATTTATTTTTTTCCTAGAATATGGATGGAATAAATGATATTGGTAATGGATGATGGACTGAAAATGATTGATGTGATGTTAAAATATTAATGGCAATAGTTTTAAATGTTTTGTTTGATAAATGTTAAAGGCTAGAATAAATGTGATTAATGATTAAAGAAAGGCTTGTAATGGGAAATGGTTTATTGAATGGTTTCACATCAAATAGGACTAATAATTAAAATGTCATGGGTAATTGAAATCATAGAAATTTTAATTTTAAATGAAATGGGAAGTTATTATTTTTTATATGAATGATTATGTGATTAGTTAGGTTTAGGTTGTGGCGCGGTAATGATAGAAATTGTTAGTAGGTGGTAGTAATGACACAATTGATGATATAGATGTTTGTTTGGTGTAAACCCTTATGATATCCTTGTGTGTGGTTATTTCATATTTTATAGTTTCTTTTTTATTTCTTGTTTTCCACTACTCAAGTCAAGTAACATAAATAATTACTATATTAGTATATGTGTTCCAGGTATTTTATAAAAAATATCTAGGTTGTAAGGATAATGGATGTCTGACTTGTCCTTCTTCCTAGCTCCCCCTTCAAACATAGTATGGGTTGTGATGGATCATGGTATGTGTATATATACATGTTATAAAAGATTTAGGTTTTGGGGTGTATATAGGTTGGACGACCTATTTATTATTAGGGAAGAAAAATGAGAAACTATGAGTTAAATATAAGTTACCACACTAGAAAATACATTTTTTACAATCCAAGGTAACCTTAGGCACAAAAAATCATGTGTAGTGGAACACCTCCTCTAATGGGTATAGTGTAGAAAAGATCTTGTAGCATGATAAAACATTAAATCACCTCACTAATTTCTTCAACATCCACGTGCATAAGGAATCATATAATCAAGTGAAAACATAAGGATGGAAAATGAACTTTTATTTATGTGGTTCATACATTACATCATGCATCCATGAGATAACACTACTGTATGTTTGTTACTAACTATATGGAAGATAAAATATTATTCAATCACTATGACTTTATCATCACTTATATCAAAACACATAAAATAATCCCATGTTGTAAGTTATTCTCATGTACGCGGGTCTCACATCTCTTTTATAAAAAATTCCAATTCATCTTCAAGTATCACCGACTCCAAAATTTCATGTTGGTCTTTCCATTAAAATAATATGGTTGTTGATTCATTTTATAATTTCTCATCTTGACCACTAAATATAAGTGAAATAAAATACCACCTCTTTCCACACAACTAGTATTCTCACATTACCTCTTACATTGAACTAGTCATCCAACACATTTCCATAACACATTACTAATTTTCAATCAACATTATAATGTAAGTATTTTTCTCTTACACTTTACAAATATATAATTCCCCCATCCATCTTGTAGTTTACATATCATTTGGTGATCTAATCAGAAATTAAAATTGGAATAAAAAATCCTAACAATATTCCACTTGAATACTATTCCAAGGAATCCTATAAACATTTGAACACTTAGAAAATGAGGATCAAGAAGTCTTTTTATGTTTCATGTAGTAAATCTATACTACCTTCTAATCACGCTAGTCCCACTAAGTTATACTATTACCATAGGATTTACTAAACTAAGACCTCAGTGTACATATCTACAAGATTTTTTTTTCATTTATCTTTCATAGCATTACCTATCCATTCTCCAATATCTTCTGGATGTATATTATCTTAATAATTATATGTTTAGTACTCAAATAAAACATTTAATTTTTCACCAAATTAATTTCACAACTATCTATTGTAGTAACGTATCCCATAATTGCGACCCATTCAAAGATCCCCACAAAAGATTCCTTAAATAAGACAACTCCTCCACTACTTCAATTATTTCTAGATATTGACTTTATATGGTATAGAGTATCACCACATATGGAGGCCTTGAAGTAAAACTTACCATAATAATTTATAATGTAAATACATATTTGGTTGTACACTTTCGAGTATCATAACTCCCCTCCCTGCTAATGTTAGCACATACATAACCTTATAATTTATCAAAAAACCTAAAGCATGATGTTATATATTCTAAGCCTTTTGATATCATACAATACACTTGATGAATTCTCAAGGTAATTTCCCCATATTTTCAATATACCATATATCAAATCCCACTGAATATGAATTTTTAGATGAGTACATATTATATCATACATCAAAATTACACCTTCTAAAGTATATGAAAAATTTTCTATGTATCTCATCTCATCTTATAAAAATGGTGTTTTCTATTTTAATAGTTTTAAATCCCTAAACATAGGAGATAAAACATCATTACATCTGATCATTTAATATTAATTATTGATATTCTACATGTAACCACTTTGAGAAAAATCTAGACTACCTGCTTCCTTACCTCTTTCAATCCATATCAAATTAATTCTATTCACTGTTCCAAAATCATTCATTTAAAAACATCTAGAAAAATATCATTTTATTTTCCTAAATCTATGGAATATTTAGACCTAATAAAAGAATTTAATCAACATAAAAGAGAAGGATAATTAATAAATCATCCTAAAAACCTTTCTAATAAAAATAGTGATAGTGTTTATTTACCTGAAACTCTTTGTAGCCATAAAGAAATAACATTTGTAGTTATATTTAAATGTTTCTTATCTAAATCTGTAGATACAATGATTACAATTACACAATAACTCATTCTTCCCAAATTCCTTGAAACAATATTGTTTTTTCATGTAAATGTATTCATATAAATATTAATTAAGAAAATTAGTTTTACATTTATTTTATATAAATGAAATTCATCATAAACAACCATACTCAGGACTATCCTAATGGTAGTGCATTTAACAAATTTTAAAATTAATTTAGATAAATATACTCATTCATTATTTTGTAATACTTACACTACTAGACTATCTTTAGACGTTTTACATTTTTATATTTATTCTTTTAAACAAAAAAACACATTCTATCAAGTGACTTATTCCCACATGGTAAATTGTTTCCCCCATGATTCATTATAATATAATGAATGAAATTATTCTTTCATAATCAACTCCCACTTTTGGGAATCATGGAGTTTAGAAACTTCTTTTAGGATTTTATTTTCCCTTCCATCCATTATAAATAAATAGAATAAGTCATGCATAAAACTATATATTAGTTATCTCACTTTTAAATATCATTGTAACTCATCCTATGGTTATGGTCTATCTATCACTACATTTTCTAGTGTTGTAACCTCTAGATTTTTGCTTCACACCTTAGAATCCTTTAGTTAAGTGATACATCCATTGACATAATTTCCTAAAAATCTATACAACCATCTCATCCTTCCCGAAATTTTATTCCTCTAAAACGTTCATCCAGTTCCACTTGAACAAGGAATACTTATTCTTTCTATAAAACTCCCACATGCACTAAGTTATGATCCTTATAAAAGACCCTCACATTGAGGAGAATGTTTTATGATCTGGCTATCTTTTAATGATCATCATCACCAAGAATGAATTAAAATCTCTTATCTCCATATCCCACAAAAACAATAACTTAGTCTTAGCCTGGAGGTTTTGATTTTATATAGAATTATATTAACATATTTAGAGAATTCATTAAAATTCATGTGACTGATCTGTGTAGACATATCAGAATAAAACTACCCTAGGAATCTCATGTCACATAGGTTCCAATGAAATTTAGATAATGTGGTACATGCTCAATTCAAAATTTCCACCAAAATTTATTTGGACACCCTATAGTGAAATCCAATATTATGTGTCCTCTTAGTCAATGTTCTATTCATACTTTTAGTCTTACCACTTTATTAAATTATACTAGGTAAAATCTTCTCTATTCTGATTCCTTTAGTTCAGTAGTAGTTCATGAAGTCCATTTTACTATATCTTCCTCCAGTATCAAATCTTAGACATTTTATATTATTTCCAAATTCTCTTTATATCATGGGTTTACACTGAATTAAATCACTAAACACATCTAAAATTTATTTTTGATAGATATACTTGTACCTTACTCATTGCATCATCAATAGAAATTATAATGTATATGTATCCTTTATAAGACCTCACATGGGCTAGTCCACAGAAGTCAAAATGGGAAAATTATACTTTTTGTATCTAAGGAATAATTTGATTAAAATTAAATGGAACCTTCTTCTAAATCCTATTTTTACAACTTTCACAACTTTTAACGTAATTATGATCAAGCTTCAGTAGAAAATTTCCCTCTAGATGCCTCGTATTCCTCTCAATAAGGTGTCCAAGTTGATAGTTCCACAATTTTATACTTCCAAACATTAGTTTTATGGACATATAATCGAAACATATGATCATCTGTTCAATTATAAGACTTTGTACATCACTCTCCAATCCACTAACATGGATCTCTATGTAACGGCCCAAACTTTTATTAATGGAAATTCCTTATGATCAGATTAAATGTGTTATTATGTAAAATGGTTATAAAAAACATAGGCACCTTTTTGGTTTTCTTTTTTTTTGGATTTTAAAACACCATTATAATTTTTCTCCATTGCTAATATAGTTTTTGAATAGTAATCACATGATTAGTATAAATATAGGGCTTTATCAAATCCAATTTACTCTGACAAAGGAAGTGATGACCTAATCTAGTATAATTTTTCCATACGAAGCTTATTTTTTAGAGCTCTTAAAGGAGGTGGAATCACTAGGCTTCACTCATGGCCAAACCCATGCCGAGATTCAACACGTTAAGCTTGAAAGGAACCACCTATGGTAGAATTGGAAGTTAATAGAGATTATCACCCGAGTGATGTTATTCGAGCCACCCCAAGAGTCGGTCACCAATGCACACCATACCCCTTGGTCTTATGTAGGTGTTATAAGGGGTTATGTTCCAAGACCCTAACACTATGATTATGTGCTTTATTTTTTTGTATAATGAATATACATTAATTTCATTATTGTTGCTTTATAAATGGGGTTTAAAGCACAAATAGTATTTTTAGTTAAAATTAAATTAAGAAATCTATTTTGATGAATTAATTTTTTTGTAATTAAAAAATATTTTAATAAAATATTATTATTACTAAATTAGTTTTTATTAAATATAAATAATTTTATAATTTTTATGAATTCAATTGTAATTTTTTTTAAGGTTTGAAAACTATTTTTATCAAAACCCAAGAATATTAAATAAATATCATTTTTTATGTTAAAAGTTAAAATGAACATATTTAGAAAATTATTTAATTAAAATGAATATTATTTTTGGAATCAGGACATTAAAATTATCCAATAGTGATTTTTTCAAAATTTTCTGATACAGTCAAATTTTTTGGTAAATATTAAATAATTTTTAAAAATATATTGTGTTTTAAGACAACATAATGATCCAATAGTGATGTAATAATATACTATAAAGTGTTGTTAGTTCAATATCTGTTTTACCTTTAAAATAATTTGATTTTAGATTTTTTTTAATTTATTTTTCAAAGTCTTAGTGAACCTTCCAGGACTTACAAAACATTTTATCATTTTAAAACGATTTTATTGAGAGTGTGCACTAACCTCCACATAATCAAGTCTAATATTTTAATAAGTTTGGCCATTTTCCTTATAAAATATGTTTTTCTACTCCTTTTTGGAAAAAACCGTGGCAAAAACCCATGGGTTGGTTTGTGGTTTTGATTAGTTTAATGTGTGGTGCCCAAAACCTAAATAATAAAGAACTCCATGTTTTTTCCTATATAAACCCTCCCAATATACCCCATAATCTTTACTCAGAACCCTTGGATCACGTCCCTACTCTTCCCTCCTTTCACTAGTATCCTCCCATGGTGCCCCATGTTCCAAAGAAGCCTCTCTCAAGCCCTTCACAAGCCTTTTGGATCACACTTCCAAGTAAGGGATTTCTCCCTTTCTCATTTATGTACAAATTTATTTATTTTGTTATACCATTTTATATTCAATTAAAAATGTTGAGGTATAATTTTTAACCTCCCCCATAATTCCCTCATTATTTTTTAATGATTATATACCACTTTCTCTCCATTTAATTCCTCCCATGTACACCCGTTACCATATGAAAATTCTGTAAGGAATTTCTCTCTTTTCATTTACATTCAAGAAATTATTTTCTAATATGCATATAAATTTCACTGAATATGTTGGGATATTATGATCCATGACCCCCTTACTTTATATTTTATGTATAAATGATTATATACCATTTTCTCTCACATCAACCCATTTTAGGATTTCTATTTTACGTCGTTATGCTGTCGAAGATACACTAAAATTTCCATGCCCAAATCATCGTGTAAGTAAATACACTACCCATTTCTCAATCAGGGGTATTAACCTTTTTGAACATGTAATTATTGATTGAGGAAATACATTTATGTATTCAATATCTCTTATTTGTGGTATATATTATGATGTTTGATGAGTCCATGTTGTATGATCTATGTGGCACACTTATGCATGAAATGAAATGATTAAGAAGGGTCAACCATAATAGCACTCCAATGCATTGTGTAAAAATTAGTATCATGATACATCAAGTTAAATGAGGGTTTAATCTTGATAATTAACTTTAAATGAGTGTTTACTCATGCTCCATGTGCAATGAGCCTTAGATCATGCTAATATCATGTTAAATGTTGTTTCCACATTTCCAAGTTATGATAATCATGCTATATCATGCCTTTATGTTCATGTTTCTCTTATGGTCCATGAAATGCCTATTTCCTAACATGTACTGTATTCTTTATGATATTCCTTGTTTACTCTATTACTAGACAATATATATCACCCCTTTATTATGAATTTCCTTAGGTAATATCATGCAATTCTAAGTACGAAGGAATGTGTGTGGCCATGTAAAAGAAGTTTTCAATATAGATGTGTATTTCATGATTTAAATTGTTAGGCAATGTTCCTAATTTCCCAAGACAAAAGACCTATCAATCCAAATTTTTGTCTTAAGTTTACATTGATGTAATAAATCATGTTTAAGTATGTAATAAAGGGAAGGGTTGTTATAGTTGGTATCAGATGATTGGTTTTGTTATTTTTGGAATTGGGATTAGAAAACCCTACTGAAAGCCTTAGGGATTAGAGTAAGTATAATAAAAACATACCTAAATTTTGGTGAATATTTATTAATTTTTTTATCAAGAAAATACATCCCTATCAATATATGAGTAGGTAGAGATGGATTTGGCACAGATGTATCTATGGGTAAAACCTAAAAACACTTCTTTGAGCTTGACTGGAAGGGGAACTAGTACACAATAATGGGTCTTACATCACTATTGGTTATGACACTCCCATGTGATATGCTTTGGTAAATTCATATTCTTTGTATGAACCATTATTAAGGGAATAAAAAAATGACCCTAAGAATATACGTTGGGAAGTAGACCATAGATAACATAGATTAAATCCTATAAAGTCATATGTTAAGGAAATAAATGTAATTTATAAGTTAGCCATTTTTTCATTGGATTGCCCTTTATTTCTTACACCTATCTTTCCATTTATTCAATCCAATGGCTGGTAATAGGAGGACTCAGGCTAACAAAACGATGCAATGATCTATGTGATGATTGTTCTAATGAGATGCCCAATCCAATGTGATCAGGAATCATAAACATTGTCATGATTCTCTCTTAGTTAACTGAAGTTTTGAATAGAATCATGGTTCAAGAGGAACGTTCACCCCCCCCCCCCCCACAGAAACAAAATGCTTCAATCGAGATCTTTATTACATAAAGGCCTTCTACTTTTAATGAATCATATGACCCCTAAATCACTGAACAATGGATCAACTCCATTGAGAAGATCTTCTACATCCTTCAATGTTCTGAACAAGTGAATGTACTTATGGATGCTTATCGTATTGAATGTGAATCTGATCAATGCTGGACATTGATCAAAAATAAGAATCATAAGGATGATATTGAGGCATTGTAATGTAATTATTTCTATAAAATGTTTTTTGATAAATATTTTCCTTGAACCCTCTGACTAAGGATGGAAAGTGAGTTTCTTTACCTTAGGAAAAAAGCCAACGAATCCATCGGAGTGTACATGGAAAATTTCACAAAGCATGCACAATATGCCACCAGCATTATTACTACCCTTGAATACAATGTTGGGAGATTCTTTGGTGGGAAAAAACCTAGCCTATAGAAATCCCTATTGATTCATGTCTTTGAGAGCTATGAAGAAATTTTCCGATGTTCCCTCTAAGTCAAAATGGAGATCGAATAATCTCAGGGGTATCATTGGGATAAGAAGTTTAAGGTTAAATTTAGTTCTGGTGGTCTAATAGATAAATCAAACGGTGCTAAAATTTTTTAGCACCCCACTTTCAAAGGGTTTATAATGAAGCACCCCAAAAATTGCCAGAATGGGACGAGGAAAAGTTTAAGGTTTAGAAGAGATGGGAACTTGGCTATTAACTGCTGACAAGAGAAACCTATTATTGCAACAAAGGATAGGAACACTCCATTGGACCCTCAATGCATTGTTCATTTCTTCAACTACAAATTACCTAGGCACTTTCCAAACCAGTTCCCTAATATAAGGGTCTCGGAGGCAACCTACAACCTCTAAGAAAAGAAGGGTGAGCTTTTTCAATCACAACCACTAAATTTAACCCTAAAAAATATGTGGTGACTTGTATTCTATTTATTCATTCATGAATAGTGATATTACTTTTTGATTTTGGTTCTACTCATTCTTTTATATCCTAAATGTTTAGTAGAACAATCCCAAAACCACCACAAATCATGTAATTAAAGATGTCAGTGAGAACAACAAATGTGGAAATCATTGCAACCAATGAATATAACTCCTCCCCTATCACAATTTGTGGTTTGAACTTCTCGATGAACCTCATCATACTTCCTTTAGATAAATTTTATGCAATTCTCAGTATGGATTGGATTTCCTTATATAAGGCCAACATAATTTGTTATGAGAGGGAAATCACTCTCCATATGGAGAATCGACCCCTGATTTTGTACAATTGTGAGGAGGAGGATGACACTTCATGAGAAAAACCATCTCAAGAATGGATATTACTGAACTATGAGCATGTGTATCTTGCTCAAATGATTTATTCTATGTAAGAAACCATCCCTAAAGACATGCCTATTGTGAGGGAATTCGTTGAAGTGTTTGGTGAGGAATTGTCTGGTCTTCCACTAAGAAGAGAGGCCAAATTCTCGTTTAATCCAATACATGGGGCATTGACAATATCCAAGACTCAGTATATAATGTTTGTTTTACAGCTTTAGGGGATAAAGAAATTACTAAAGGAGAATCTGGATAAATAGTTTATATGCCAAAGTGCTTCACAATGGGGGGCAATAGTCCTCTTCGTCCAGAACAAGGATAGGTCAATGCCCCTTTGCATTGACTATCATGAGATCAAAAAATAAAGATAAAGATGAAGTATCATATTCCATGAGTTGATGACTTCTTCAAAAAGCTACATGGAACACAATACTTCTCCAAGTTGGATTTTTGGTTAGGATATTAGCATGTAATGGTGAACGAGGATATCCCTAGGACTGCTTTTCATACAAGGTACATGCACTATGAATTCATTGTAATACCTTTTAGACTCACTAATGATCCAAAAATCATCATGGACTTGATGAATATAGTCTTTAGATATTAACTCAACAAATTTTGGTAGTCTTTATAGATGATATTCTAATAAATCCATAACCCATGAGGAGCATTTGGAGCATCTAAGTGATATACTAGAGACCTTGATAAAGGCTAATATTTATCCAATGTTTAACAAGTGTGAGTTCTGGTTGAAGGAAGTCTCATTATTGGGTTATATCATCATAAGAAATAAGATATTTGGGGATCCCTCCAAGATAGCTGCAATTAAGGGATGCATGAGGCCAACATCGATAACCAATATATGTAGCTTCTTTGGGTTAGCTAGATATTACCACTAATTTGTGAGAAATTTGTCACAATTGTTCGATCCTCTTTCCAAGAAAAATAAAAATGGAGTAATGTTTTCGTTGAGTGATGAATGCAAAGAGAGATTCAAGGATTTGAAATGGAGTCTTATCACTACATTTGTTCTCACACTACCCACAAGTGGAAAACATTTTGTGGTATTTAGTGATGCTTCAAACTGGGTCATGGGATGTGTATTGATGAAAAATGACAAATTCATTTCCTATGCTTCATGGAAATTGAAATTTCATGAGTAAAACTATTCAACACGTGATTTGGAGTTGGCTGCAGTAATATTATCTTTTAGAAATGTGGAAACATTACCTCTCTATGGAGAAGTGTGAATTATATATAGATCCAAAAATCCTAAAGTATATATTCACACAGAAATTGTTAAACATGTGTCAACAAATATGGATAGAGCTAATCAAATACTATGACTGCTCACTCAATTACCACCCTAGGAAAGCGAACAAGGTGTTAGATGCTCTATGTAGAAAGGAACCAGTGATTCAATCATTAATGAGAATTGAAAATGATCCAATAATCATAGATTTGATGAAGATGGACATGGGAATCATAAATAATGGAACATCATTAATCCTTTGAAAAAATATTTCTCAACTATCTCTTTTGTAAAGGATAAAGAATGATGTGGGAGTTCAAAATAAAATGGAAACTATCTGAAAAGGAAAATCCTCGGAGTTTAATGCTAATGAAGAAGGAATGGTGAGATTTGGGACAAGACTATGTGTTCTACCAGATCTGGAGTTAAATAATGATATTTTGGATGATGCACATAGTGCAAATTTCTCCATTCACCTAAGAAACACAACTATTTATTGAGATCTCCGAGGACATTATTGATGGAATAACATGAGGAACAAGATCGCTGAGTATAAATAAAAGTGTCTAGTATGTCATCAAGTGAAGGCGAAGAGGCATAAGTATAAGGGGATGATGCCACCATTACCCATACTATTATGGAAATGAGATAACATCACCTTGGATTTGGTCACAATACTTCCGAAGACATTTAGATGAAACAATGTTATCTGGTTTGTTGTGGATCATCTTACAAAGAATTCACACTTCATGGTAATTCGATAGGATTTATCATTGGATCAATTGACATGGATATATATTAGAGAAGTGGTATAGATTCATGTCTTACCACTATCTATCTTTTCTAATTGATATCGAAGATTCACCTCTAGGTTCTGGAAGAGTCTTCAACATGCATTGATTACTGAGATGAAAATTAGTATGGATTATCATCCTAAAATTAATGGACAATCTGATCAGACTATCCAAACACTTGATGACATGTTTAGATCATGCTCAATAGACTTCAAAGGAGGATGGGGTCAACATATTCCTATGGTAGAGTTCTCTTAAATTAATAGTTTCTACTCAAGAATCCAAACGGCTCCTAATGAAGCCTTGCATGGGAATAGGTGCAGAACACCGACACGTTGGGATGAAGATGAGGAGGAAAAACTCATAGGTCCAAAAATGGTTAAAGAAATGGTGGAGAAGGTTAATACCATCTAGAAACAAAATAAAGCTTCTCGGAGTCTACAAAAGAGCTATGATGGTAATCATCAACAAGACCTGGAATTTGATGTCAGAGATATGGTATTCCTCTACATATCACTATGGAAGAGAGTTATAGGATTTGGGAAGAAGGGAAAGCTTAGTCCATGGTACATTAGCCCTTTTGATATCCTTGGTTGCATTATAGAAGTAGACTATCGACTATAACTTCCACCAAACCTATCTCAAGTACATGATGTATTCCGTGTATCACTCTTGAGGAAGTACATGCACGACCCATCATATGCACTCAATCCAGAGGTGGTACCATTGGATAATGACCTATCATATTATGTAAAGACGGTGATGATCTTAGATCATAAGGAAACAGTTCTAAGAAATAAGAAAATTCCCTTCGTTAAGGTGTTTTAGAGAAACCACATGTTTGAAGAATCACTGTGGGAATCAGGGGAAGTGATGAAGCAGAGTTACCCACATCTATTTGAGTGTGGGAAAAGGAAATTTCAATGGAGAAGTTTTTTATGTGGGGAATATTTTAATGACCCAAACATTTATTAATGAAAATTCCTCTTGGTCTTATTAAATGTCTTATTATGTAAAATGGTAATATGAAACATATGTACCTTTTTGTTTTTATGTTTTTGGATTTTAAAATAACATTAATAATTATTACCATTGATGATATAGAAATTGAACAGTGATCACATGATTAGTATAAATATAGGGCTTTAATACATCCAATTTACTCAGAAAAAGGATGTGATGGCCTCACCCAGTAGAATTTCCCCATATAAAGAAAATTTTTGGGATCTTGAAAAGGAGGTGGAATCACTGGTATTCTCTCATGACCATGCCCAAGAAGAGCTTAAACACGTTAAGATTGAACGGAACTTCCTACATGAGAAGTCGAAGTTAATAGAGATTACCACTAGATCGATGTTATCCGAGCCACCCCAAGAGTCTGTCACCATCGCACACCTTACCCTTACGCCTTATTCAGTTGTTATAAGGGGTTTTGTAACAAGACCCCAGCTCTATGATTATGTTCTTTATGTTTTTTATAAATAATATACATTTATTTCATTATTGTTACTCTGTAAATTATTTTTATGGAACAAATATAATTTTTTAGTTAATAATCAATTAAGAAATGTATTTCAATTAATTAATGGATTTTTGGACTTAAATAACATTTTAATTAAATTTTATTATTACTAAATTACGTTTTATTAAATATAAATGATCCTATAAGTTTTATAAATACAATTTTAATTTTTATTATGGTCTGAAAACTATTTTTTTCCAAAACCCATGAATTTTTAATAAAAGTAAGATTTTATTTTAAATGTGAAAATGGAAATATTTAGAAAATTATTTAGAAAAATTGTTTATTTTTTGGAATTAGAAGATCAAAATTATCCAACTATAAATTTTTCATAAATTTCTGAGACAATCAATTTTTTGGGTAAAAATTAAATATTGTCTAAATATATAATGTGTTTTATAAAATAATTATGACCTAATAGTGATGTGATAAAATACTATAAAAGGAATATTCGGCCAATATATGTTTTACCTTTAAAATAATTTGTTTTTATATTATATTTATTTAATTTACAAATCCTTAGTGGACCCTCTAAGACATATAAAACACTTTAACATTTTAAAAATATTTCCTTAGAAGTGTGACTTGCATCCACATAAGCCGGCCTAATATTTTTAGAATTTCAGACATTAGCCTTATGAAATAATATTTTCCACTCCCCATTAGGAAAAATTATTGGCAAAAACCATGGGTTGGTTTGTGTTTTTGATTAGTTTAATGTGTGGTGTCCAAAACCAAAATAATAAAGAATTCTCTCTCTTTTCCTATATAAACACACCCAAGCTCTGAATCATATTCACTAAAAACCCATGGATCACGTCCCTACTCTGACCTCCTCTCTCTATTATCCTCCCAAGGCGCCCTAATCTCACAATAATCCTCTCTCAAGCCCCTCCCATGCCTTTGGATCACACTTCCAATTAAGGAATTTCTTCCTTTCTCATTTTTGTCCAAATTGATTTAGGTTGTTATACCATTTTATTTTCAATTAAAAATGTTGGGGTATTATTTCACACCTCCCCCATAACTGCCTACTGATGTTTTAATGATGATATAACTCTTTCTCTCTCATTAATTCCTCCTGTGAATACATGTTACCATATTGAAATTCCGTAAGGAATTTCTCTCTTATCATTTACATTGAAGAAATTATTTTATAATATGCATCTAAATTCCATTACATATGTTGGGATATTAAGTTCTATGACCCCTTATTTCCAATTTCTTGTATAAAATATGAGATACCTCTTTCTCCCTCATAAACCCATTTTACAATTTCTATTTGACATTGTTATGCTATCGAAGTTACACCAAAATTTCCATTCACAAATCATTTTGTAAGTTAATACCATACCCATTTATCTATCAAGGGTATTAACCATTATGAACATGTACTTTTTGATTGATTACTTAAATTTATTTATTTGACATCTCTTATTTTTGGAATAAATTTGGATGTTTAATGAATCTATGTTGTATGATCTATGTGGCGCACTTATGTATGAAATAAAATGACTAATATGGGTGAACCCTGATAGCGCTCCAATGTATTGGGTAAAGATTAGTATCATGATATGTAAAGTTCAATGGTGTCTTACTCATTATATTTCAATTTAAATGAAGGTTTACTCATGGTCTATGATAAAATTAGCCTTTTTCAGGCTAATATCATGTTAAATGTTGTTCCACATTTCCAAGTTATGATAATAATTCTATATCATGCCTTTATGATCATGTTTCTCTTATACTCCATTGATATCCCTATTTCCTAACACGTATAGTATTCTTCATGTTATTACATGTTTAATCCCTTAATAATATTTATATCTCACCCTTTTCTTATTAATTTCCTTAGGTTATCCCATGCAATGCTAAGTACGAAGGACTGTGTGTCGTTATGTAAATAAAGTTTTCAATACAGATGTGTGTTTCGTGTTTTAAGTTGTTGTGTAATATTCCTAATTTCCCAAGACACTAGATCTATCTATCCCCATAGTTTAATTATGTGCATGTTGATGTAATAAATCATATTTAAGTGTGTAATAGATATAAGGGTTGATATACTATGAGGTACATTTCATACTATATTAGAAAAGTTATTTTTTATCCTTCTTCATCTAGTTGTGTAATGGGAATAATAATTATATATAACATTAGGATTCATTAATCTTACTTAATCATAAGGAAACATTCATTAATAATCCAGGTATTAACATCATCCTTTCTAAAAACATCAAGATCCCTATCATTCTCTAAATTCACCATTATAAATCTTCTAAGTATATAATTCACTATACACCTATGATCTTTTATGGAATGGAGTAATAATCTTGGATCAACTACCCATTATTCTTCCAAAACATTGGAATTAAAGAGAAATTTGATATTACCTTCCCCTAAACTGAGGTAAATGGAACTAATAGTATCTATCATTTTAGAGTTCTCCCTCTGATTCTAACAACCCTTATTGTGATGCTCCTTTTTTGAATTCCAGCATGTGGGACCAATTCTAATAGACTTTCCTCTACACTTTTCATGGGGTTTATATTCCTCTTTATTCTAACATAAAATCTGATTATTTTATCATACTATAGATTTTATATTAAATTATTCATATATAGGTACATTAAATATCCTTTGTTTGATATTCTCATTTTGTATTAAGTTCTTTACATCCTCAAACAACAAGAATGATTTCCCACATGCATTAATAAAAGTATCCATCATCAATTACCAACTCTCTGGTGGTGATGATAGAAATCATCATGCCTAGAAATATTTAATTAACATTAAATTCACTTAATATAACTAGATATGGATCATGTTTAAATCATTAATGTGTTCCACCACAAGTATTCTATCAGACAACTTCATGATGAATAGAAACCACATCAGGAAAACATTTTTCAAAATAGTTTGTTTTTAATACATGTATGATGGGGCCCTTTTCATATAAAATATAGTTTTCATTTATTAAGGGTTAAAGGAAACATTAATCACAAATAACATCCTAATCAATCAATTTAACTTACAATCTAGTAGTTTCTATTCTGATTAATCCCTATTTTATGATTTGATCCTTTCGAATGGAACTTACAAGTATTTTCGGAGGAGATAATATATTATATGCATCATCCAAGATCCAAAATCTATTTCCTTGAACATATCAACCTATTCCTTACCATTAAATAATTCCAAAACATTTTCTAACGTTAAAAACCCTCAAAAAATGGGAAATAATGATAATGTAGGAATAAAGATACATAAGTATGATATTATTTCCCTTGAGTCTTGAACCAAAGCTTTGATACCACTTGTTAAGGAATATAAATGTGTATCTTCATGTTTTTAATGAGTTATAACACCATAAAATAAAACAAAAATTAAATCCACATAAACTTTAGGAACTCGACAACAAATGCACTGAAATAACTTCTCCACTGACATTTGTGTACCAGAACATAGGTAGGTGGATATCACCCAAAATCACTACACCAAGTCTATCAACTTTGACACACACACACGAGAATAAAAAAATGAAGAAATATTAATGTAAAATGACACTTTAATTTACAAGGTTTGGGAATTACATCCTACATCGACCTAAGAGCAGTATAAAATATTTTTTAGTAACTCTCTAGAGGATACAAGAGTTTGACATCATTATGAATTTACCATCACATATATCACTAAACCTAAATTAACTCTAATCTATGAGTTACTCTTATTCATGTGGGTCCCAATTCTCATTTATAAATAAGTACAACTAGTATTTTAGTAGAAATAAATCCTTTCTTTTGTAGGGTTACTTTGATTGAATTGAGATTACTTTTGACCGCCTTTATTATTTCATAACTTGATAGGTGACTATTGATAGGATAAAACATCATTTATTTCTAATAAACTGATCTTCTCACATGTCCCATTCTAATGAAGTTAACCACCTTTATTTTTTAATAAAAAAATTAATAATTTATGAAAAACTAATCACAATAAGATGTTTTTATTACTTATAGGAATGCATAAAATTCCATATCAATATTTTGATAAATGTATCATCTAATGATAAGATTATAAATTGAAATTTGATTCATAACTCATAATAGTCTTTTGGTTATAGTGTGTCTATATAGTGGATATCATTCATAGTAGGAGGATTGAACAAGTTTGATGTCCTTCATGTTCATGATACCCTATTGCGATGAGGATTTAATGTATATTTATAATGTGTGTTTGTTATTTGATATGTGGATGTGAGTATATCTAGATATACGATTAAGTGTTTATATGGAAGGGATTGAAGCATAATACCTCTATCACTAGGGTTATAGAGAAACTAGATATGTGGGGAAGTGGATGCATTGTACATTTTTGACATATATTGTTTTTATACTATGATACTATACATAGATTTTATATTGGGTGAGTAATACATGGTGTGTTTAGGTGATAGATAACCAAGTATATAAGTTTTTTTGTATTATTTTTTATTCACCAAGGCATAAGTATATTTCTTCAACATTTATAGGATATGTTTTGAGGAGGATAAAAATGAGTATACTTGTATGCTTACCCCTGCATATATAAATATTTTTAATAGGTTTCTGGTAAGGATTAAGTGATCAATCTAGACATTTTTTCTTAAGGATTAGATTTATTTTAGAGTCAGTATCATATGCGTGATTTTTTTATTTAATTTTAATGGCCTTTTATTTATAACCTTGAAATTAATTGTAAATTAGGTTATATTTTATATTACATGAAGTCTATTGGTATTTAATGAATGTTTTGTGGTGTAGGGAAAGTAGAGGGTGCATGCCTAATTTTGGGGTTTCCTTGGATTCAATGGATAAATTTGATGAAATTGATAAAATGAACACAAAAATATCTTAGAAAGGGTCTTTAAATATTTAATCTATAATTAATTTAAAATTAAAATTACCTCAAACCATAAATTATTTTAAATCTATTTCTATTGTCACTCTTGTTTCATTTTCCCTACTATTGAGAACACAAATGAGGACTCCTCTTGTTATATAAACAAAATATTTAAAAATATCTAAAATATTCTTTATATTATGATTTCTAGCATAGAGGAACCCAGAGCTTCACATCATTCACCATTAATAGAAACGAGAAGTTCTCTTGTTCATTCAATGCTCTTAAGAGTGAGGTTGGTAGGGTTTTTCTCGTTATTTATTATGATAATTTAAGAGTAATTTCCATATTTCACAACAATTATCTCCCTTTAAAATGTTATTAATAGGATTTTATAATTTTTTAAATAATTAATAACTAAACAAAGACCCTTTATCAAATTATTTATTATAATTAATCAATTTCCAAATAACAATATAATTATTATTATATCCCATGACATGAAATTATTTTAATATCATTTGTTAATTTAATTAATTAATATTTATTTAAATGATATTAAATAAAATATATCATTTCCATTAGTACATTAACTTAATCCATCAACACTCCATGATATTTATTGAACCGTTAAATAATACAATAAATAATCAAATAAATAAAATTCATTTAACAAACAAATAAATATTTTAGTCACTTAAATCATGAATAACTATTTATTTTAACATTCATATATATAATAAAAATTTAAAAATTAATATATCCACTAAACTACTATATAATTATTTATTTATTTATTACTACAATGTAACATCCTGAAGTCGGATCCGCTTATTTTGTGCCCTGATTCGGTGAGTCATGTGACCTCAAGCATGGATTCATGTACGCTAGATGCTTCCGACTATTAGAGATGGTGTGAAGGTAGTGTGGATGGGAGACTATACCCTCTTATCATAGTGGTATGTATGATACAATAAATAAATATATTATAGTGGAATCAGAAAATATAAATAGATATAATCAATAAATGTTATAAAAATAAATAAAGAATTGAAATAATTAAGTAGCCGAAGCTAAAAACTAAAAAATAGATAATAATATCAGAGCCTCTACGGTGGTGTCAGTACATGATGCATGGCATAGTGATATACCATATGTGAAATAGGGGAACATTCATATGGTCATTCTATACAAAAAATTGAAATGAAAAAAACTAATCTACATGAATCTCAAGTGAATGCTCAGTCCTCTACTCATAAGCTCAAAATATAGGTCATCATATAAACAACCTATAGAATGGTTCTCTCCATTACCAATACATATAGATATATAATATTCTCAGGAACCCAAGGAATACTGAGTAGGGTGTGAGAAAAAAATATTAATAGACCACCAACAATGGTTTATACATGTAATTTAAGAAGTGATCATATCTAAATAGTGTGTAGTTATAATAGAATAATAAAAATAATCCTAAAATAAATAATCATCAAACTCGGGTTCCTATAGGACACCTGGCGGGTATTCCTACTTTGTATTAGGTCCAGATTGGAAGTTTGATCAATTAATATATATATATATAGTAATAATATATATATAGTCTAATTATATATTACATCCACCTATATAAACCAATTATGTGCAGACATAAGTGGACATATACCTGGAATACTAGTTTATGGCTGGAATGAGGCGTAACTCAGACATCCATGAATAGTCTTAATAGGCTTATAAGCTCAAGAAATATGGTACAATCCCTAAATCCCAAAAAAAGATTTATATGTCATTCACGACACTTAGAATGGTGGGTGAGCCATCATGTCATCACTCATAAGAATGAAATGTGGCGCATCTCTCCCACCTTCCAAATTGTGTAAATGGTATGAGATATCATTCTCAACACCCAACATAAGAGAGTATGATACCATCATTCTCATATATTCCTTTATCATTGTATGATAGCCTCTATAATGGTTTAATTTTGTTTATAATATAAGGTATATGGAAATACCTCCGATGCATCTCATTGTCCATGTTCCATTACATACAAGGCATTACCAATTTAATGTAAGAATTTTACAAATAATAATAAAAGGTGTGGTCTTACCACCCTTTATAAGACATTTGAATATAAACATTTATTTATTTTATGGAAAGTAACCCATCTTTCAAAATATATTTCATATATTACATGAAATTCATATTTCAAAGAGCTTCCATTATGTATATTCCATTCTACATTATTAATCCATTTCAAAAAGTCAATTCATTTAAGGGAAGACACCATCATGAATGATCTATCTTATATAATCCAATCCATTAAATTCATTTAACATAAAATCATAATTTAATAAGCTCAAGGGATCACCTAGAAAGGTTCCATGGTCAAATGAGTCAATTTTCAACATGGAAATTCCAAACATAGGTTGGCCCAAACGCCAAGGAGGTGTCTTGGGTTCCATAAGACATTCATATTGACAGTTAAAACCCACTCTAAGTCTAAGAATAAATCTAAAATGTGTTCTATGATATTTATTCAATTATTCATAAGGGTCAATTTCACTTGGCCCACCCTAGGGGTGGCGATAGACGAGGTAGCCACCCTCTAAACTGCCCATCCATATTCAATAGGCATGTATTAAGGTGAAAAGATCAATTTAACAGAAAGAAAATAAATATAAAAGTATGGTTGGAAAAAAATGTTCTTCATCATAATGACATAAATAAAAAACAAAAAATCATTGTAAAAATGATGACACCACCTACCACAATGCTCAAGTGACTCCCTGATCGATATTAGCATTTGATTCAAAGATGGTTGGAATAGATCTGAGAAATGCTCTAACGTCCTGATAATTGGGAAAATGTGATTTCACCTAAATAGAATGATGGATCTAGAAATAAACTTATATAGAAGATAATATAATAGGATAGATTAGTGAGGCAGATATGATGCTTCTAACAAATCGTGATTTGGAGTTGGGATTGAGAAGTTACATGGATTCCAAGCATGAGGAGATTTTGATCTCATGGGTGAAGAAAAAAAACACTAGAGGAAGAAGTTGAAAAGAGAAAATGTAAAATATAATTAAAGAGGTTCATTTTTTATTTTTCACCACTAAATAATGGGCTGCAAGTTTTTTGATCATGGTTTTGAAAATGGTGTGCAAGTCACATCAATTATGGGCGAACCTCACATAAAATTTCTAACCATACACCTCAGGTCACACCATTTCTAACAAACCATGAATCCTACAGGTGCCACTTTCTACAACTGCAAGATTTTAGACAAACCATGCTGGCTGGGTGGCATAGTTTTCCTAAATCATGTGGCTCAGTATTTTGCTTATTTTTCCAGAACATCAGTATCTGAATAAGTGTTGAACACTCCAGACACCCTCCTTAGGTCATAGTATGTGTTTACCGTGCTTGAATGAAATATTAATATTAAAAAAAAATATTTCCCTTCATGAAAATATGGGTAATTACAAAAACACTTCCATAACGAATCTCATCCTCAAGTTTTCCTTATAATGGAAAAGAGGTATCATCAGAGAATAGCTCTAGCCACCAAGCCCATATATCAGCTTCCCATTCTCAGGTCTCATCCGGTACTCAACCATACCACCATAGCACCCGTTCAAAAGGAAATAACCTTCCATAGAGTTTCTTTTATACATATATCTATAGTATTAAGTAGATATGACTTTATGGAATCATTAACAATTATTTTGAACTCATCTGGTTGAAAGATATGTTTCAGGTCTGGATAGTGTCAGTGAAGCTGAGAGACATGAAATACATCATTGGTAGACCAGTTTCTCTAAGGAAGTGAAAACTGGTAGGAAAATGGTCTGATCTATTTCATAACATCTAAGGGTCCAATGAACCTTGCTGAGAGATTACCCTAATTCTAAATACATATATTCCCTATCCTGGGTGAGAATCGTAAGAAAACTCGGTCTCTGACTTTGAACTCGATAGGTCGCCTGAATAGTTGGCATACAACTATTATCTTAACTAATCCATCCTCATCCATTTTCTAATTATCTATACCAACTATGTAGTCTCTTATATGAGACGTGGACCAAGAAAATTTTCCTCCCCTGTCTATCCATCACATACGTGAGTGAAAATGCCTACCATATATGGATTTATAAGGAGACATCTCGATTGTATCCTAGAAGCTATTATGATAAGCAAACTCAATGAGGGGAATTTGTTTCTCCCATGAATCACTAAGGTCAAGGAAACATTCATAGAGAATTTCCTCTAGAATCTAGATAGTAAACTGAGAAATTTCCATCATTATGTTGGTGATAGACCATTCTCAGAAGCACCTGTATACCCAAGGCCTTTTGTAACCCCTACCATAATCATGAAACGAAACGAACATCTCTATGCAAAAAGATATAATGAGGAGATTCATGAAGAATTACAACCTACCTAACATAAAACCTTCCTAGATCATCTATCATTAAGGTCTCACAAACAAGTAGAAAGTATTCAATCATTTTCAAATGATCAATGAAAACCCACACTATATCGTTCCCTTGAGGTGATTTGGGTACACCAGTAACGAAATACTTCAAAAAAATTTCCCACTTCCACTCAGGAATGAAAAATGACTATAAAATCCCTTCCAGATGATGATGTTCCACCTTCACCTATTGGTAGGTTCAACATCAATTGATGAAGCCATAAATATCATGTTTCATACCTGGCCACCAATATTGGCATCATAGATCCTGATACATTTTTGTGACACTATAGTGAACTACTGATGGTGAGGGGTGTAATTTTCACATCAAATCCACTCTGATGTCTAATGGGACCCATACACTACGATGGAATTGTAATATATCATACCCATCAATGGTCATACATGAATATTTATCATCATCTAAGATGATTTCTCTTAGGAAAAGACATCATGTTCAGATATTTTTCTCATTTTTACCTTTCCCAATAGAGTATAAGTCGCTGCTATGGTCTATAGGATAGTCTGAACATGGTCCACCTTAATCTTAATATGCATATCTAATAATAATTTCATAAGCTTCAATTCTATACTAGAATATTGAACCGCTTTTGTACAAGCCTTTTGGATCAAAGCATCAGCCATAGAATTTATTTTACCATATATTTATGCAATCTAAAAATCAAATGACTATAGGTACTCCACCCACCTGCGCTTCCTGAGATTAATATCCCACTATTTAGAGATGTACTTGATGTTTTTGTGATCAATTTATACCATAAAATTCTCTCCAAGTTGTAATTGTCTCCAACATCATTGAGCAATAACTACAACAGCTTTTTCGAGTTTTTGTTTTAGGTAATTCCACTCGTGAGGCCACAACTGAGGAGATCCATACACAATGACTCATCCAACCTTCATCAACACATCAAGAATATTGATACTTTATTTGTCACAATAAACAATATTTCTCTATACTATATCTATAAGAATCATTATCAGTATTTAAGTCAAATGACCTTTTAACTTTTGAAATGCTGCTTCACAAGCTTCTAACCATATTAATTTTACACACTTCTTTGTCTATCCCATAAGTGGCACTGTAAGATGTGATAAATCATGGATGAAGTGTCTGTAATACCCAAAAATCCCTAACAAACTATGAATGTAAAATATGTTCTTTGGATTATCATAATAAACTAGATCTCTCACATTATTTGGTTCTACTAAAACTATTGAATCCAAGATAATGTGACCCAAGAAATATACTTTGTCAATCCAAACATGGAATTTACTAATCTTAGAATTGACCTAATTCTCTCTCAGTTTATTCAACATAATATCCATATAGACTACATGGTTGTGTTGATAAAATGAATACACAAAGATATTATCAACAATGGTCACCATGAATGAATCCAAATATGGTTGTAAAACATGATTCATAAGATCCATGAAGACTACAGGTGTTTTTATGAGTCCAAATGGAATAACCGGGTACTTGTATAGACAATAATTTCTTCTAAATATAGTGTGAGTTATATATAAAGTTCTAAAATGTACCTAATAATAGATTAAACTGAAATATATCATTGAAAATAGACTCTCTCCTCGGATATAATCAAATTTGTCATCTATTATAGGACATGGATACCAATTTTTGATTGTGACTTTGTTCAAATGATGATAATCCACACAAAGCCAAAGGGTACCACCCGCCTTCATGGAAAAAAGGATCAGTGAACCCCAAGGAAAAGTTTTGGGGTGTAAAAATATTTTATCCTTTAAATCATCCAACTATTTCATGAGTACCAAAATATGCTTAGTTTTCATTTTATGGATGAATGGTCACTAGTTCTACTCTTAGAACAATATCAATAGTGAATTCAACCTCGTGCATCAGAGGTATACCAGAGAAGTCATCTGAAAATATGACTCTGAAATTATCCCCTACAGGATGAAAAATGGAGAGTTGTAACCCCTGGTCATCTAATAAATGATTGTTGATTTGTGCTGCCACACTACCCAATCACTGTTTCTCGGGTCCATCTTGAGTCTCACTGACATCTTATTCTCCCTTATGCACTTGACTAATGCCCTCTAGTGATGTAAAAATCACCATTCTATGATTGTAGTGAACACAGAACTATTTGGGAACTAACTAATCAATTATTATAATTACATCAAATATCATCATGTTGAGGAAAAACATATTCCATTCAAAAAGGTAACCACCTATCTCAAGTGGGAAGTCCTTACAATGACGAACACCCTCTCATAGAATACCTAACGAAGTTTCTAGCATCATAACATGATGAAGGTTTTCAATCACAAGGCCCCTCAATCCCATAACAGAATCATATGGAAAAGAGTGAGATACACCCATTTAAAATAAAGCAGACACTAAATTGGAGATTACTAGAATATTACCTGAAATTGTAGAGGGTTCAACACTCTTCTCCTTTAACATAGGTTGGATTGCATGTAATTGGCTTGTATCGTGACCCTGAGTCACTGCCTGACTTCCCTAAGCATGCCTTTTATACCAGTGCTGAGAATCATAAGTTTGAATACATCTTCCTTGACCACGACCTCGTCCTGATCAAATGGTGTTTTTATATATACCTTTTTATTTTGATTCTACTAGTCTCACTCCAAATCAAGGAGTAGGACAAGATCCTTGCTCACTCGACAATGATGGGATGGTTCCCCAGAAGTTTTGGATATGCCCTATCTAGAAATATCCTCTACACTCGACTGGATCATGAATATACTATGGTTTAGTATGTCCCAGCATCACTCACTGGTGATATATGAAAAATCTATTTACATGTGGGGTCTGACTACTTCCACCACAACGAGAATCCTCAAAATGTCTCTTTCAACCAAAAGAAGGAACACAAGCTCTTGGTGCCAAACATCCATAACTCATTCCATAATCTTCACTCAGATTTGTCTCTATAATATGGTAATGGTGGAAAATTTTGAAAATATTTTTCGACATGAACATTATGACCAAGGATCATATGGGTTATACCATCCCATCCTTGAATCACCTAATGGTCATAAGGCCATCACCCGCTAGAGCAGGGGTGAACCGATGAATCTGATTGAAATGGGAATAGTATTCAATAAAAGTCATAATTATCTATTGTAGATTCATAAATAATCTATCTATTTTATCCCTCAAAGTACAGGGAATTTAGTATTCATAGAAGATGGTATGAAATTCAGCACAGACCACATCACGATGTTGATTTGACTGGGTGATAATGTCACACCTGTAGGATCGAAATAGTGATGTAGATGCTCAATATACAAGAGGGGGGGGGTGAATTGTATACTTTAAAAATTCCTTTGGAACCTTTAAATTTAGTTAAGAATAGCTATGTTACCTTAAGAGAAGGAAAGGGCTATGTTTAACAAAGTTAAACTAAGTAGATTCACAACACCTCTAATTCCAAAAGCAAACTTGGAAAGAGATTCCGAACGTAGGTTCCAGAAATATGGTTCCGGAAACTAAAACTTAACAAAATATTACAATATAAGATTCTACCTTAAAGCGTATAGAATCTAAATGAAACAGAGTACAAGTAAGGAAGTATAAGAAAGTTATACTTTCCTTATATTACAAAATGAAGCGGAATAAAAACAAGTAGTAAAACTACTAGTAACAAGATATAAGTCTTTTAACCCAAAGAGAAGGGTGTCCAACAACCTTGGATAAAGGTCCCTTGATTTATACTTTCAAGAAAGTCTGTCTTACCCACACCAGGGTAAGCCCTCGATACGAAGATCGGAGTCTCTGTCTTGCTATCCCCGCAAGCCCTCAACTTCAAGGTAGTTGGCATCCTCTGTCTTCCTCAACAAGGAAGCCCTCGAACTTCAAGGTAGTCGGCACCTCTGTCTTCCTATCCCCGGAAGCCCTCGAATGTAATCACCAACATTCGGAGTTGCACGAAGCTTTGAGAGTTAATAAGAGTCTCTCTTTCTAGAAATCACTTCAAACAAATTAGTCAGCCTTTCAGTACTTTTATCAGCTACGAGCTCTTTTAAATGAGCTCCTATTTATAGGTAAGGTCGGCTCCTTCTCCAACGGTCATATTTTCCTTAAAGATCGGAGGGACCTGTACATGTTTCACTTAGACGACGGTTAGTTTATAACAAAACAGACGACATCGTTTTATAACAAAACAAGTGTAACAGAATGTACGACATCATTTTAATTCTGACTCAAAGGTTCGGAATGAACGCTTCGGAGTAAAGGTTCAGAGTGTAATGGAAATAATAAGAGTAGACAAATTTTAGAAGTGTAAGAAATATAAAAGTTCGGAGTCTAACAAAGATATTTTTCGGAGTCTGAATTAATTCAGAGTGTATAAAACAAAGATACTCAAATTCTGTTTAATAGGTGAATTCGGAATGAGAATTCGGAATAGGAATTCGTCATCAGAAATCGTAATGAGAATTCATCATCAGGATTCGTAATGAGAATTCGTCATCAGAATTCGTAATGAGAATTCGTCAATGGACTTCGTAATGAGAATTCTTTATTGGAATTCGTATCCTGAATCTGGAATAGAACTTAGTCAGAGTTCATATCCGGAATACGGAATGAAACTTCTTTATAGTTTTTATCCAGAATCCGAATCCTAAAACAGAATGCTTTATATCAAAGTTTCAACTATTCCGAGAAAATAGAAATGAATCCGAATCTCATACTTAATAAAAATATGGATGAAAATAAGATAAGGATAAATTTTCTTATAAAAGCGATTTTTCTTATAAAAGCAATTTCTTAAGAAATCATTTTTCTTATGAATGCAATTTTCCTTAAGAAACCAATTTTCCTTATAAAAGCGTTTTTCCTTAAGAAAACAATTTTCCTTGAGATAAGGTGTTTGTGATTTTCAAAACAAGAAGGAATGGAAAAGTCATAAGGAAAACCTTATTGACTCAACAATCTTCCCCTTTTTTGGAAAGCACAAACATCCTTACAAAAAAGAAATTCTAAGAAAAAAGAAAAACATTAAGGCTTATCTCCCTTTTCATAAAGGATATTGATGAATACGACTAACTCCCCCTTAGGCTTTGAAACTCTAAGGATCGTATTCAGATTTCTGGAGTGACAGATAAGAATGTCTTCTTTAATGAAAAATCTCCCCCTTAAATAAACTCTTATTAGAGTTTTTCTTTTTCTTAAGGATCTTTTTCTTCTCCCCCTTTGATAAACTCTTATTAGAGTTCTTCTTTTTCTTAAGGATCTTTTCCTTCTCCCCCTTTGTGATTTTCAAAAAGAATTGGAGGGAATGGAAAAAAATTAACAATGTACCTGAAAAATTAGTAATGACAACAATAGAAATGACAAGCACGACTTTCATTAAATTTGAAATCTCAGCAACAAAAAGAATACAACAAAAATATCGGATTTGGTTATTTCGGATCTTTTTCCTTCTTCATGAGTCCCTTTAGAATAGTATTGATCTTCTTCAGGTCTTTATGATCTTCTTCAGCTTGCTTCTTTTAGACAACTATTCTTGCGGATTTAGGTTCAATTTTTTCTTCCTGGGATTTCAGCTTTTCTTCCTGAGCTTTGATCTTTTCTTCCTGAGCCTTCATCCTTTCTTCAAAATCAATCCGATGATCCCTTTCAAACTTCCAGTTTTGAGAAATGGAGTTTAGCTTCGCATTCAGATCTCTCACTTCTTGAATCCGGAAGTTCTTTTCTTCTGTCAACTTCTCTTCAAAGGATGCAGTTAACTCATTTATTTTCTTGTCCTCGGTTCCAAAAGCATCTTTAACATTGTCTTGAAACTCATCGAACAACCTCATCTCTTCCACGGTCTTCTTCGACCAGTTTTTCATCCTCTTGCAAGATCTTCTATGAGCTTCGTAACCAACAAAAAACGTTTTGAACTGAGCCTCAATCTCAACGCACTTGTCCAAAACCATAGATACAGAGTCAGTTTTCTGATTCAAAGCATGTTGGATCATCTGACACCTTGAATCAATATTAGAGAATGTCGGAATGGTTCCCACCAACTTCTTTAAGGACTAGACAACAAAATCATTCCCCAACGAGGATGACTCCGAATCCGAAACTTTACTTGGAGAACTTTCTTCCTCAATAAGCTCCATCTTCCTTTTAGATGAATCACCAAATTCCCTTTTCTTGCTAGACACTGATTTCGGAGTTTCAACAAGGAGTTGCTTTCCCTTGTCTTTTTTCGGAATTGATTCTTGATCATGAGTTTTCTGCTCGCCAGTTGACACTTGAACAATCTCATCAACAACTTTCTGAACAACATCTTCCTCATTATTATCCTTCTCTGGAGTTACTAACTTAGAGGATTCAGCCTCTGAAGTTCGGAGTGATAGATGTTCCGAAGGTGATCCTTTATAATCATCCACTTGTTTCAAAAGATCTCCTGTTTCAACACTTCCTTCAGCAACTTCTTCTTCCTCACCCACTTGCTGAATCTGATCGATTTTCTCAAAATGCTCAGCTGTAGTCTCTTCCGGAAAATCAAGGTTTCTTCCTGGAGTCTCAGGTAGAGATTCCAGGGAGAAAGATCTCGGAACTGGGATGCTTCCGGATACTATTTCATTAAACATTAACAACGCTTGGACTGCCTCGGCTTCTGTCATCTTTTTCTTGAGATTCTTCTCCTTTGCTTGTTTTTCAAGCTCATCAGCAGTTCTCTCTTTTAATGCCTTAGCTTCCGTAGGGTCCAATCCGAACTGCGAATCCCCTTCTTTCCTATTCTCTTTATCTGCTCTCCACTTCGCAACAACCTCATCAGGATAGGTCTTCTTCTTCTTTGGTTTGGGAGGTGCGGTTTGAGCTTCCTTAGACTTAGGATCTTCGACTTCAGCTGCAGCTTCCTTCAACTTTCCTTTCTTTACTGGTTTGGATGTTTCCGGTTCAGCAGCCTTCCGAACCGCTTCTTCTTGATTAGGAAAATCAACGAACTCACCAATCTACTTGTTGAAAGCCACATCCATCCTCTTAAGGGTGTCATCACTAACCAACAAAATTTTACAAACCCTTGGCTTAGATATTCAGGCTTCCTTGAATGATTCTGGGCACCGAACTATCAACTTTGATAATATTGCTGGGTACATTATGATTTGTGCTCTGAGATTTCCCTTCTTAAGATTCTCAATGATTATAAGAATGTGCCTCATGAAGTTAAACTTTCTTAGATTTATCAGGAAATATAAGATATAGATTTCACTATTCTTCAAGCTGTATTTATCACCTTTCCTCGGTACGATAAGTCCGTGCACCCACAACTCTAGAATCCGGAAGTTTGTGGATAGACTTGCAATCTTCGGAGCCTTGTCATCAGCCAGTCCGAGAGTTTCTAAGGATTTTTCCTTGTCGAAGCTACCCTTAGAGTCCGGCAATACATGAGAAATAAATTCGGCTTCTCCTTCATAGGACAACCCTACCAGGCTTGCTGCCTTGGTATAAGAAAGTTTGTAGGTCTTTCCATACGACTTGAAAGAAAATTTTTCCCTATTATCTTCCTCGAAGATGGAAACTATTTCATAGAACTCAACAAGTAACTCTGTAAAAACATCATCTTGAGTCCCCGGTTTGGATACAACAACATCTTCCCAACCATTCAACTTAATATTCGATGAAATAAGATAATCATAGTTGTTGAAGAAATCCGGATGGACTAACCTTTCTCTGTAAACTAACCATTGAGAAATAGGCTTAGTGGATGACATTTCTTGAGATGATAACTCCGCAGACATTTGGATCTGTAATCCTCTGAGAAGTTCGGAATGGAGACAACTGTAGTTCAGAGCGGCCTTAAAACAGAGGGGTAGAGCTTCGGGACGCGAGAGCTTGAAACTGATGTGGGATGAGTATTTGGGTCCCCTTTATATAGGCAATGAAACGACGGTTCGACTTCCTTGGTTGATCTAACGGTTAGAATGAGCTGAGATCAGATCTGACGGTTGAAAACATGAATCCGATCTTTTTGAGGTTTTTATTAAGACAAAGAATTAAGAAAAATATAATCCGAAAACATAGTACAAGAAAATTCCAGCAAGTAAAATATGACTACGAAAACTTGAGTAGGGAAATCATACCTTTCGGATTGGCTGAGGAGTATTATTCGTAACGGATAATATAAAAAGATGATTATGAAAAAAAAACTTTATTATGAAAATACAAAGTTCTCAAAAATTTACTTCGAAAAACAATCTCACTACGAAAAAACTCAGTACGAAAAAGTCAATACGAAAAACACATTATGAAAAAAAAAACGGTACAAAAATATGGTTATGAAACTGCCAGTACGTAATTTTCTATTCCGAAAATTTTTAATATGAACACTTCTATTCCAGAAGTATTCTGTATGAGAATGATCATTTTGGAAAATTTTAGTTCCGGAAGTTCCATTCCGGAAATTTTCTTTCCGAAAAGTTTGAAAACAAATTTTGAAAAACTTTGTTAAACAAACAATCAAATGTACTCCCCCTATGAAAAAGAGTTTATTATTGTAAGGAGATATTTTCAACAGAAAGTTAATTAAGAAATATTACCTTATGGTTATCATTCCTAAATTCTGTTTAATATATTCAAATCTATCAGAAGGCAAATATTTTGTGAAAATATCAGCAAGTTGATCTTGCGTTCCGATAAACTGAAGAATAATATCTCATTTAAGTGTGTGATCCCTAAAAAGTGATGCCTAATATCTATGTGTTTTGCACGGGAGTGATGTGCAGGGTTCTTACTGAGGGCAATGGCACTTGTGTTATCACACAAAATTTGAGTTTTAGAAAAACTCAGGCCATAGTCTGTGAGTGTGTGTTGCATCCACAACACTTGTGCACAACAACTTCCAGCTGCTACATATTCAGCTTCAGCAGTGGAAAGTGCTATAGAATGTTGCTTCTTGCAGGACCAAGAAACTAAAGAATCTCTTAAGAAATGAAAAGTTCCGGATGTACTTTTTCTATCCATTCTACATCCACCAAAGTCAGCATCAGAAATGCTTTTTAGAACAAAATCATTTCCAGAAGTATAAAATAATCCTAGATCCATGGTTCCCTTAAGGAAGTTAAAAAATATTTTTACTGCCTTTAAGTGAGATTCCTTAGGATTGGATTGATATCTTGCACATAAGAATACTGAAAACATTAAGTCTGGTCGACTAGCTGTTATGTAAAGTAGACTTCCTATCATACCTCTAAAAGATGTTTGATCTACTGGTTTCCCAGCTTCGTCAAGATCTAAAGAGTTTGAGGTACCAATGCGAGTACTTATACTCTTAGTGTTGTCATAACCATACTTTTTGAAAAGATCTTTAATATACTGATGTTGAGATATGTAGGTTCCTTCTGGTTTTTGAGAAATTTGAAAACCAAGGAAAAAAGTTACCTCACCCATCATACTCATTTCAAACTCAGATTTCATTAGATTTGAAAAAGAATCAGTCAAAGCTTGTTGAGTTGAACCAAATATAATGTCATCAACATAAATTTGAAAAATCAAAACATTTTTCTTATCTTTCTTTATAAAAATGTTTGGATCTGCATTTCCCTTAACATAGTTATTTTGAAGCAAAAATCCAGTGAGTCTATCATACCATGCTCGTGGGTCTTGTTTAAGGGCATACAAAGCTTTGGTAAGTCTAAAAACATGATCAGGATGTTTTGTATCTTCAAAGACAGGAGGTTGTTCAACAAAAACTTTCTCTTGAACATAACCGTTAAAAAAAGCACATTTCACATCCATTTGGAAAAGTTTGAAATTAAAGAATGCTGCAAAGGCAAGTAGAATACAGATAGATTCAAGTCTAGCTACTGGAGCATAGGTTTCTTCATAGTCTATTCCTTCTTGTTGATTATAGCCTTTAGCAACAAGTCTAGCTTTATTTCTTATTATGACTCCATTTTCATCACATTTATTTCTAAAAACCCATTTTACTCCAATAACAGATGTTTCCTTAGGTCTTTCAACCAAGGTCCAGACTTTATTCCTTTCGAATTCATTTAGTTCATCTTGCATTGCTTTAATCCAATCATTATCACCTAAAGCTTCATTAGTGCTTTTAGGTTCTAATTGGGAAAGAAATGCTAGATGTTGTACTTCATTTCTTAAGGAACTTCTAGTCCTTACAGGTTGGTTTACATCACCAATGATACTATCACTGGGATGATTCTTAAGAAACACCTGATTTGGGTTTTGTAAATCCTGTTCATCAACATAGGGTAGAAAGTCTTCTGGGGTAAATGTTTCAGAAGTATCTTCTAGAACATTATCCTTATCAGAAGGTTCTTCTATCAAAGGTTGATAATCAGTTTTTGAAAACACATCCGAAGATGTAAGTTGAGATGGTTTAAAAACAAAAGGATCTGACTCATCAAAATTTACATGTACTGTTTCCTCAACAGTGCAAGTATTTTTATTAAAAACTCTATAAGCCTTAGAAGTTGTGGAATATCCTAAGAAAATCCCTTCATCAGATTTTGGTGCAAATTTATGTAAGTTATCTTTAGTATTCAAAATGAATACATTGCAACCAAAAACCTTGAAGTAGGAAAGTCTTGGTTTTCTACCATTCCATAACTCATAAGGAGTTTTATTAAGAAAAGGTCTAATCAAAACTCGATTTATAGTATAACAAGAAGTACTTATAGCTTCAGCCCAGAAATGTCTAGAAATAGAATAATCACTCAACATGGTTCTAGTTATTTCTTGAAGAATTCTATTTCTTCTTTCAACTACACCATTCTGTTGAGGAGTTCTAGGTGCTGAAAAATTGTGAGTAATACCTTTATTACTACAAAAAGTTTCAAAATCAGAATTTTGAAATTCTCCTCCATAATCACTATGAATAGTTTTCAATGGAAGGTTTTTCTCATTTTTAACTTGAGCTCTAAAACTTTTGAAATAGGAAAAAGCTTCATATTTCTTTGCTAGAAAATAGACCCAAGTAAATCTAGTGTAATCATCAACTAGAACAAACACATAGTATTTGCCTCCAATACTTCCAGTTTGTGTTGGACCAAAAAGATCCATGTGCACTAACTGTAATGCATCGGTTGTTGAGACTTCACCGACTGATTTAAAACTTGATTTATGTTGCTTTCCATATTGATAAGGATCACAAACATTAGAAGAATCAAATCTAAGCTCCGGTAGATCCTTAACTAGTTTCTTCTTAGAGAGTTTACATAGGTTTCTAAGACTACAGTGACCTAGTCTTCTATTCCATAACCAAGAATGATCTTCCATTGCACTTAGGCAAGGTAAATCTTGGCTTCTAAGATCTTCTAAGTTCAAAGTGTATACATTCTCTTGCCTATTGGCTGAGAGAATAAATTCTTCCTTGGAATTGTGAACTAAACACTTATCATTCCTAAAATTCACAAGGTAACCTTCATCACATAACTGAATTATGATAATGAGGTTGTGCTTAAGACCCTTAACAAAAAGAACATTTGAAATCAAGGTTTTACCAAGAAAAACAATATTACCAATACCAAAAATCTCTCCCTTAGCATTATCTCCTAAAGTTACCTTTCCTCCTTTCGTTTTGATAATCTTTTCAAAAAGGATTTTGTTACCAGTCATGTGCCGGGAACATCCACTATCCATGTGCCATGTATAGTTGCTGGTACTCTCTTTATTTTCCTGTAATCAAGAAGAAAATTAGACTTTCGGAATCCAAACTTGTTTGGATCCGAGATTTCCAGACAATAAAATTTTAGGAACCCACATCTTCTTAGAAAAGTAAGCTTTGTGAAATCCTAGAGATTGGGTTTTGTTTAAGGAACAATTCTTTTCCCAGTGACCACCACATTGACACTTGGTACAAAATGGGGCACTTTGAGGAACAAAATAATTGTTACTGAAAATAGGTTTTGCATGGGTATAACCAAATCTGGATTTATTTCTTAAAGGTCTTATTTGGGAATACATCTTATCAAAATTTTCTTTACCATGGGTAAAGTTTGATAAACACTTCTTTAAGGAAAAAATTTCGGACTTGAGTTTTACAACCAAATTTTTATCCTCAAAATCATTAGTTTTAGAAGTAGAGTTTGACTCGAAAACATTTTTCTTAGAAATTATTTTTTCTAATTCTTTAGAACGTTTGTTCTTATCAGAACTTACTTCCTCAAGATTTTTTGAAATACTTTCAAAATCAGCATTTTTCTTATTAAGATCTTTAGAAAGATCTGATATCTCTTTTGTAAGAATAGAATTCCTAGAGTTTGCCTTATCATGTTTCTTATTGAGTTTGGAATTCTCAATCTCAAGAATTTCAGCAAACCTAGAGACTTCTTCATAAGTAGGTAAAGTATTTTCCTCATCAGAAGATGATTCTTCATCAGAAGAGTTATAATACTTACTATCAATAGAATTTAAAGAAACATTGGTCAAAGATTCATCATTTCGTACCTTGTCCATAAGACAATGATTATCAATAGGTAATCTGGCTATAATACCAAGATTCTTCTGTCCTGAAGATTCATAATAAGAAGATTCATCTAAAGAGTCACCACTACTGGAACTCCAGGTATCATTAGCTTTCAGAACATTCTTAGCTTTGGATTTATAATACTTCTTTCTGTTCCTGTCTGAATTCCTTTCTTTTCTTTCTTTCTTTTTGAGCATAGGGCAATCTGGTCTAATATGTCCAGCTCTTTTACATTCATAACAAGTAACTTCTCCATATTTCTTATCTTTCCTTTCCTTTTTCTTATACTTAGATTGAAAATTTCTATGTCCAGCTATCTTGTTCATCCTTCGAGCAAGATTGGCTAATTCATTTTCTGAGACTTCACTCTCACTTGATTCGGATTGGAAAATAACTTTCTTAGACTTAGATCTGGTTACTCTCTCATGAGTCTTATCTTTCATCTGATTTGAAGTTGTAGTAAAAGCAATAGTACCATTTCCATTATTTTTCTTGATGTTGTCAGCATCTCTCTTCATTCTGGTTTCATGTTGTAGAAGAGTTCCAAATAATTCATCAAGAGTAATTTGAGTTACCTTCCTGTTCTCATCTATAGCTGTTCTCCTGGACTCCCACTCATTGGGCATAATGTCAATTATCTTGTCCACAAGAGCTTCATCATCTAAAACTTTCTCTCCCATAGATTGTAGACTGTTGACAATAGTCATAAATCTTTGTTGAACTTTACAGATAGGTTCTCCATAAGGAAAATTGAAGCCATGATATTCAGCTCTAAGCATAGCTCTTTTAGTCTCAATCACCTTAGAAGTTCCAAAGTGTGTAACCTCTATCTTATTCCATATACAATTAGCTTCTTCACAAGAAGAAATTTGTCTATATATATTTCTAGTCATTGAACATAGTAAAGTGTTGCGTACCTTATAGTTTAGTTGATATTCTTGCTTTTCTTGATTAGTAAATGATCTGACTTCCTTGTCAGGAATTTTATAATCACCAGTAAGAATAACAAAGTTGTCTACTCCAGTATTGATAACAAAAGTCTTCATACGATCTCTCCAGTATTCATAGTCATTACCATAAAATATGGGTGGTATTGTAGGATTCAGATTATCAATTGATCCAACATTAATTCCTACCATACTTAAAATAACATTGCACACAAACTTGTTAGTAGCAAAGAATCGTAATAACAAAGTTCGGAATGGGAAAAGATCGGAATGGAAATTCGGAATAATATAGTTCGGAATAATAAAATGCGCAAGAAAAACTTATATGTGAGTACAAGTATTTCATAGACCTCCTCTGATAACAAATGTAAGATTGGTATAGAGTATGAGGTTTCCAACCTTTGATACCAATTATAGGATCGAAATAGTGATGTAGATGCTCAATATACAAGAGGGGGGTGAATTGTATACTTTAAAAATTCCATTGGAACCTTTAAAGTTAGTTAAGAATAACTATGTTTACCTTAAGAGAAGGAAAGGGCTAAGTTTAACAAAGTTAAACTAAGTAGATTCACAACACCTCTAATTCCAAAAGCAAACTTGGAAAGAGATTCCGAACGTAGGTTCCGGAAATATGGTTCCGGCAACTGAAACTTAACAAAAGATTACAATATAAGATTCTACCTTAAAGCGTATAGAATATAAATGAAACAAAGTACAAGTAAGGAAGTATAAGAATGTTATACTTTCCTTATATTACAAAATGCAGCGGAATAAAAACAATTAGTAAAACTACTAGTAACAAGATATAGGTCTTTTAACCCAAAGAGAAGGGTATCCAACAACCTTGGATAAAGGTCCCTTGATTTATACTTTCAAGCAAGTCTGTCTTACCCACACCAGGGTAAGCCCTCGATACGAAGATCGGAGTCTCTGTCTTGTTATCCCCGCAATACCTCAACTTCAAGGTAGTTGGCAACCTCTGTCTTCCTCATCAAGGAAGCCCTCGAACTTCAAGGTAGTCGGCACCTCTGTCTTCCTATCCCCGGAAGCCCTCGAATGTAATCACCAACATTCGGAGTCGCACGAAGCTTTGAGAGTTAATAAGAGTCTCTCTCTCTAGAAATCACTTCAAGCAAATTAGTCAGCCTTTCAGCACTTTTATCAGCTACGAGCTCTTTCAAATGAGCTCCTATTTATAGGTAAGGTCGGCTCCTTCTCCAACGGTCATATTTTCCTTAAAGATCGGAGGGACCTGTACATGTGTCACTTAGACAACGGTTAGTGTATAACAAAACAGACTACATCGTTTTATAACAAAACAAGTGTAACAAAATGTACGACATTGTTTTAATTCTGACTCAAAGGTTCGGAATGAAAGCTTCGGAGTGAAGGTTCGGAGTGTAATGAAAATAATAAGAGTAGAAAAATTTTAGAAGTGTAAGCAATATAAAAGTTCGGAGTCTAACAAAGATATTTTTCAGAGTCTGAATTAATTCAGAGTGTATAAAACAAAGATACTCAAATTCTGTTTAATAGGTGAATTTGGAATGAGAATTCGGAATAGGAATTCGTCATCAGAAATCGTAATGAGAATTCATCATCAGGATTCTTAATGAGAATTCGTCATCAGAATTCGTAATGAGAATTTGTCAATGGACTTCGTAATGGGAATTCTTTATTGGAATTCGTATCCTGAATCTGGAATAGAACTTAGTCAGAGTTCATATCCGGAATTCAGAATGAAACTTCCTTATAGTTTTTATCCAGAATCCGAATCCTAAAACAGAATGCTTTATATCAAAGTTTCAACGATTCCGAAAAAATAGAAATGAATCTGAATCTCATACTTAATAAAACTATGGATGAAAATATGATAAGGATAAATTTTCTTATAAAAGAGATTTTTCTTATAAAAGCAATTTCTTAAGAAAGCATTTTTCTTATGAAACCAATTTTCCTTAAGAAAACGATTTTCCTTATAAAAGTGTTTTTCCTTAGGAAAAAAATTTTCCTTGAGATAAGGTGTTTGTGATTTTCAAAACAAGAAGGAATGGAAAAGTCATAAGGAAAACCTTATTGACTCAACAACACCACCACTTTTTTGATCACGAAGTATATAAAAAGATAACCTGAATCTCCAATAAAAAAGAATATCCAGATGATCAAATATATAAATTATGGATTTGACCCAATACTCAGTAGTGTGTGGTCCTCCATCCCCTGAAAAGGTGGGAGGATGTTGCTGCTGGAATTCGAAAGTCAACTATTCAATGCTTGGGTAGGTCGAACAATTCCTTTCATAGACTACAGCATATATATGAATCCTTCTAGTAATTGTGAATTAGTGACCATATAAGGTAGATAATGAGGATCCATATGTGGCACTACAGGAGTAATCACACTCAACTCACAAATTTCCACCACATGAGAAAGGTCATCACCGCCTTCTGGGTGTGCGACTGAATGACGCTGTGGAAACATAAGGATACACTACCAAATGAATGCCTCAGATGGTATTTGTGAAACTAAAAATATTTTATATAGATACTAGGATAGGGATAAAACATTCCTAAAATAAAAATAACTCATCCATTCCTACTAAAAAAGTTTGTTCTAAATGATTGAAAGAGACCACTACAGTCCATCAGAACATAAGAGAGACCACCTCCAACTACTAAGAAAGGGTTCTTTCTATGATTCTATGTCTGATATATATATATATATAAATATAACATGACTATTAGAACTATATAGGTCATATTAATTTTTAATTTTTTCTTGTTCAATTATTTAATTCATGTAAAATGGTAAAATCAGATGGTTTACCATTTTCTAATCAATAGGGGCCAATACTTATTATTATCCAAAAATTAGCATCCACTTCAACCACACCACAACACTTTCCATCCCTTGAGACCAATTGTCCATGGATAAATTTGTTATAATTGACTTCTTAATGTGTCTACATTAACTTCTTAAAAAACAATGTTTGGTTATGTCATGCATGTTAGGTATCAATTATATTTTCAACCCCTGCAAGAAGTGTTAGTACAATTCAATAAATATTCAAAGATATATAAATATGAAACTGTAAAATTGGTGATGAAAATAAATGATACAATGAGAATTCATGTAATATTTCTCCTATTGTGCCTAATAATTATGCATGATCTAATGTAATGACCTTATATCATCAGGCCTAGGTAACGAAAAACAATCAATAACACCAATATCAATGATATCCTAAATCAATTGTGTAACTCAGTGGTGGATTCATATCAGCTATAAATGCCATAATCCATAAATGCAATTATATGTCCTCTATAATTTGGGATTCACTTGTAAATGTGTTAGCTACTTCCATGCATTGGATAAATTCCAAATCCCTTTAACTGCCAGTCTCCTATCTAATACAAAAATAGTACGATGAAATAAATTTTTTTTCTTTGATACCACATGGTCACATCTCAACCTGAGATCCACATAACATGTTCCATGGCCGGTGGGCCACATGGCCTCAAGCATGCCTTCCCATACGGTAGAGGTTTTCGACTAGAAGCAAGGGTGAAAAGGAGGTATGGTGGGAAGACTGTACCCACCTATCAAAGTGTCACAACAAATACAATCACTAAACATAAAATATTGGAAGAATACAATATAAAAATAGACAATCAATAATCTACATAAAGGTAAATAAATAGTCATAATAATTAAGCAGTGCAAGATAAAAACTGAATAGTTGATAGTAATTTCAGAAGACTCTATGGAAGATTCAATACATAAGGCATGGTATACTATTATATATAAAAGAGAATAGGGAACAAAAAACATTCATGCTATAAAAAAAGTAAAAATGAAAAAAAAAATCTACACTAGAATCTTGAGCGAATTCTCGGTCCTCTACTTCTAAACTCCAACTATAGAAAATTGAATCAATAACCTATAGAAGGGTGATTTTCCTTATCATTATGTACAGACATATAATCTTCTTGGGTACCAAAGGTAGCCCAAATAGCGTGTAAGATAAAAATCATAGTAGGCCCCCAAAACTGTGTCTATGTATAATCTATATAGTTCTTATATCTATATAGTGTTCATTTATAATAGAATAAGAAAAAAAATGTTGAAATAAATAACCAGCCCACTTATGTTTCGATAGGAAAACTGGTAATTCCACCTTCTTCATATCATGACTGAAATAGAAGTTTGATTAGTTACTTTATATATAGTAGTAATATATATATATATTATTTTTATATTTCCTCCACATATATGAACCAAGTAAGCATGGACTTAAGTGGCCATATGTAATTCCCCGACCCTAGTTACCCAGAGTCAGTGCATTATTACATAACATTATCATAATCACAAAAGATCAAGTCTTGAAAGACCAATTAGTTTAGTAGCCTTGGAAATACTAGATACATTATTATGTTTTAAATTACATTATAAAATTAAAAACTACAACAACATATTCTCCATAGGACACACTCATATCCCTTATACTATCCCTACAGTTAAGTCATAATATACTTCTTTCCATCCTAGGAAAAATAAAACATAGAAAGGGGTGAGCTCATATGCTCAGTAAGGATAAAAATATAGAGGAAACATTTATAAATAAGCCTAAACATTTAAGTCATTGTAAAACTAAAACAAAAAACTTTTAAACTTGAACTTCATCATAATATGGAAAAGATAAAATCAAATAATTCCATTTACTTATTCACATGGATATTCTACTAGTCAAATAATCACATGCAATACCAATAGCCACTTTCATAATGATAGAATGTATAATTCTAGACTTCATAACCACATAGTCGAGGCCTTGTGCCAAGAATACAAATAATATTTTTTCAAGGCCTTGTTCCAAGACACTAGTTTGTCACATGAAACCTACCGATGCATCTAGGAGATATAGCGGGCTCCACCAGTCACTTACTAAGTCCAATGAATTCCTCATATGAAATGGTTTAAACATAACAAAAACATTCGTATTAAAACTATAATAAAAAATTTCGATACATTATCCATAAACCATGAATGGTAAAAAAATAACACATCCATAGTCAAACATATCACAAAACCTTCAATACAATATGGATGTTTTGTATCATAATCAACATCATATATGCTTAAAATCCATCAAAGGATGTTGACCTGGATGAAATCAAAACATCTTTTTAGAGAAATATATCTTTCTATTATGATATCATTTAAAAGTCATATAATTATAAAAGAAAACCTTTATTTTGAAAATATTCCTATAATCTTGTGAGGGGAGCTTTGATGATGTTATAATGGAAAAAAATAACTGCACCCGCTGTATAAGTTAAAAAAAACATTCTTACCTTAATTTTTTCGAAAAGGTCATAAGGTACCTTGTTTGGAAAATGACGAAAATATTCCTTTAAAACCATTTTATAAAAATTCAAACAAGGGTATAAATGACTTTAACCCATATTCTAGTAAATATTACAAATGTCTTGGAATACATTTTTAAGAAACATGGATGTGTATGATAAATAGGGCCCAATAGATACTTATGTAAAAATAGCCTCGGATAATAAAGAGATTGTGAAATTAACTGTTACCTATTACCTTTCCTTGGTCGAGGATAAGTTAACCTTTTTTATAATGGTGAAATAATAATTAATAAATTATACAGGAACTGTATACATTAATATGATATCATATATGATCTTCCAATATTTCTTTGTTAATTATATTTTAGCAGTATCATCATTTCGGGTGTTAACTAATTCGTTCTCCTTTATATGCTTGGTTACTTTAGCTATGTTTGTTATGGATATGATGTATTTTATTTTAATACAGAATTATATTTTGTTTAAAAACATTTTTTTTAATCATAAAATGATAATTATTATTGAATGATTACGATGGGGAATAAATATCATCGCGTTCGTGGAGACGGTAATCCATACGTACGCACGAGCGACAATATCATTCTTTTTATATTAAAATAATATATAATTGGATGTTATATCATATATAAAGAATCATTATCATGTTATATTTATTATTAACATCATTTATACTCATTATTATACCCATACAAATGATGAAGTGTTTGAATAACAAACTACACCATGACTTGGATATAGAAATTCGTACGTACGAATGTATGGTGACATTGTTTTTTATAGGATGGATAGAATAATTAATATGGTTGTACCATTATTATAATAACATAACAATATATAAAATATACTTGAGTTATTACTTTATAATTGAAACAAAAATAAAGAGGTAGTGGAAGAAGAAAGAACTTCAAAGAGGTGATGAAATATTTACCTCTTCTTCGGGTTCTTCCTTTTGATTGGATTAAAATGGCTCCATAGGTTGGTTTTATGACTAAAAGAAGTCCTCTAGGATGAAGGGAGGATAGTTGAGAGGATATTTGGGCAGGGTTTGGCCGATTCAAATTTCTTTGAAGGTGAGAATTTGATAGAAGGGGAGGTTCCCTTTTATAAGAGGGGGTGTGGGTCACTTTAGGAAAAGCTTGAAATATTATTTTATAATAAAATCATTTTTGGATTCGAATGGCTCCGAAATGAATTATTTGAAGTCTAAGGTGGGTATGGGTCGAAAAACTCTAAAAACATAGGTCTTATATTGGTGCAGGATATCATATTAACCTTTTCTTTTATATTTAACTCTTACTTAAATAGTTTGACATTTTCCATGTCTCTTTGTATTTCTATATTGTATGGTTAATAAACATATTATAGACATCCAAGAAAACCTCATGTGGTTTATTAATGACATTTATAATATTATTTAAGCCCTTTTTCCATGATTTAGATTTTTTGGAATAGAATAATAATTAATAATATAATATATTTTTTAAAAACTTTTTTATGTCAATTTTGAAACTATTTAGTATTTTGTTTTTGTTAAATTCATAAAAGCATTATTACTTTAAAACAAATTCAGTTAATCAACCCTAACATGTCATATTAACCTATAAAATTTAATTTAATTCATTAAAAGTCTCGAATTACATTTATTTAGATATTTATAATATCAATTATTTTAATATTTCATTATTAAGGTAATTTCTGGTTCATCATTTTGTCCTAAATAAATTAAATTATTTAATGACTAAAAATTATAAATAAAATATCACAATGTAGTAAATCTTTTTATATTTCTAATGAATATTTATAGTTGAATTTATCTTATCTATAACCCTATATTAAATTTTTTTTATTTATTGAACTTCGAATTTAACTCATTTAACCATTCTTCAAATAAAATATTAATAAATGTGGTAACATAATCCAAGTGGACCAAAGTGAATCATATTTTATTCCTAAGTTTATTTTTAGTTTAATTATACTTATCCAATAGAATTAATACATGTGTTAGGGTAATAATGATATCATTTTTACCCTTAATTACCCTATTTACTTTTAATCGTGGTAAATAGAAGTAAAAAAGTTACTATTCACACAAAAAATTATTTTCATCTTATTGAACCACATTATTCCTACTGATATCAACTATGCCTCTCAGAGTTTTGAAATTACACTTGCAGAAGTGGTAAAAGTATGTTTTATGCAAATTTGAAAATGCTCCTAGGAGGTGGGTAAAAGAGGGTAAATAGTTCGATAAAATTATATATATATAATATAATTAAAAAATGTCTCTAATGAAATACATTGGTCATATATAAGTATTATGTATCTATTTGGACCTAAAATAAATTTAACTAAAATAATTATTTATTCAAATAAAAAGTCAGTTTTAACCAATAACGTAGTGTTTTTTCACTAATCTTCAAAAATTGAATGTTTTCAGAAAAATACCAAAAATTCACCCTAAGATAATTTCAATATTATAAATCCTAAAATGAAGTGTAACACCCCGAGCTTCCACGATACGCCTCTCTTTCAATAATGCAATAGCTTGCATTGTACGCAAGTTCGAGTTCTAACACACCGCAACTAATCGAAGTAGCCGTTATGAATAGTAATAACCACCTTTTAAATTTATAGAAATTTTATATTTCAAAATGGACTTCATTTTTGTATTCCTAATATTGAAATTAGCCTATGTTGAATTTTTTGTAATTTTCCGAGAACTTCCAAATTTTTATGAATAGTGAAAAATACATAAAACAACTTTTTTAATCAAAATAATTTATTGTGATAAGTTATACTATTTAGTGGTTTTAAGGTATAATTAGAATATATTTTTACCATTTTATCCAATGGTGGTCATTAGAATTAATTTAACATTGAAATTGGACATAAACAATTGCCAATCTTTTGATATAAATTGTTTCTTAAAAACACGCTATTTGTCGTAACAGCGGGAATTAATTATAAAATTAATTAATGCAACTTCTATGTTTGGAATTTTGAAAAATAGACATCATTTTTGAATTCGGAATATCAATTATAGCTTAGGGTGAAATTTTGGCCTTGTTCTGAAAAACTTCAATTTTTGATGAATAGTGAAACCACTAAGTGGTAGTTAAATAACTGATTTTTCGTTTAAATGAAATATTACCACTTCTGTGATTTGATTTTCAAAAATCCGACATACATGGTTGTCATTAAGAAGTAAAATGTGGTTCAATGAGATCAAAATAATTTTTTGGTGAATAGTGACTTTTAAGTTCTTAATCGCGATTATAGGTAATTAGTGTAGTTTAAGGTACAAATAATATTTTAATAATATGAGATGAGCATGACACTTGTCCTACTCCTATTGGATGAGTCATGGCCGACCAAGACAACCCATGGGTCAACTTGGGGACCCCATGGAGCCACTTTAGTTGGAAAATGACATTAATATATATTTATTTAATGTTAAAATTAAATTGACACAAACATGAGTTATTTTACTAAAACAGTTTTTAAGTGGCGTTACACAAGTCCAAATTTTGACTATAAATATTCATTAGAAAGCTAAAAAGATTTCCTACATCATAGTTTTTTTTATAATTTTTAGACATTAAATAAATTAAATTATTTATGACATCATTATGATGCAGCGATGACCTCATTATTTAACAATTTAAATAAAATGAGAAGATAATGCAAAATCCAAGGCTTACACTTGTCCAAAGCCTATTGGATGAGGCGATTTCAAAACCTTATCACCTTAGCCTCGAATTATATAAGTGTGGGACCTTTAGAATCTGAAAAGCATTGTGAAATAATGTAACATTTCAATCTTTCCAAAAGTGCCCCTCCTCTCCACTTATAAAAGGCCCCCACCTCTCCCACCTCATTTACACTTTCAAGCCATTTGGATCGGCCAACCTCTGCCCAAATACTCTCCCAACTTCCCTCTATTACTCCTAGAAGCCTCACTTTGGGCAGAACTCTTCTCAAGGAAGCCTTTGGCTCAAATCAAAAAGAGTTACCCGATTTTGAGGTAATGTCTTCTCTAATGTTGTTTTGTTTTATTTTTCTTCTCCAACCCCCAAAACTCTTTTTATTCATTTCTTTTGTAACAACACCAGTATCCTCAATATACTAGGATGTTTTTATAAGATTTATTTGAGCTACACTTACACACACCTACATCTAATGGTTAAAGAACATACGGTTTCTGTGGATGGCGAATTTCTGCCTCACGAAAGGATGATTGTTCAACACTCATATAACACCTTCAAAGGTGTCCATTAAGATGTCACTATTTTTATATATGATATATAATATGTTTATGTTTTACTTATGCTTCTGTATTTCTCATTTATGGCATACTTTATGATTTCCATTATGGGTAAAACGCGATAATTTCATTTTAGGAAGTGCGGACTACCGCCCCCTCAAAGTGATTTGAATCGTTAATGCCATATGTGGGATGTATAAAGGATGGAGTAAATGGTATTATACACTCTATTATACTGGAATTATGTTATACATTTATACCATTATGATTTTGTTCCATTAAATATGAAATTGAAATGAAAGTAGCGTTCATGCGTACGTACGACTTACCGTCTCCATGAACGGTGCATTTCATTTCATACCTCTAAATGTTACCTAATATTATAAATGAATGTATATACTGGATATATTAGATATATATGACATCTAAATCATGAATATAATTCTGGATATAATGGATATTCTACCACATGAATAACTTGTAATTATAAGAAGTTTATTGTTGACTCAAGTACCAAAGATCGACAAAATGACCGTTATTAACTTAAATAATTACATAATGTTCACAACATTGTAATAAGTGATATAAAAAGGATAATGAAATTGAAAATGGTTCTTAATAGGGTAGACATTAACTCTAGTTTATTATTCAGGAGGTTAAAGAACGGTTGAGTCAAGTCGGACACAAGGTAAGGGAATTTCTTAACCCAACTTCCATTCTTTGGGTTAATCTCCTACTTTCAAATTATGTCATGATATTATTTTGTCCTATATTGTATTTTTACATTATTTATGTGTACTTATAGTGAATACACATTATAGATGTACTTTATTTAAAAAATGATCTTTTTAAGGACTTCGTCTCAATCCCCTTTCATTGAGGCATATTTGGTTTTATACAAAACTTTCTTTTATACGGTGTATAAACCCCTTTGACTTTTACGGTTATTCAAAAGGAATCTTTTTATACAAAGCGTTTTGCTAAATGACAAAAGGGAATGTTTTTCTTTCCGTACTTATGCGGCGATAACGACTTCTCCGCCGCCGTGACCATTATTTGAGTTTCGGCTTCCTCTATAAGCTATCTTTTTTTTAATGAAAAATAAAATACAAAGTTTTAACTTTCTTTTATTTTGGTATTGAAAATGGTTTTGAAAGCGTTTTTATTATATCAATGTGTTGTATTGATATCTTTTGATTGAAATGTGGAAATGTTATGTTTCCATTATGCATGTTTTATGTGATACAATTATGTTATGGTTTATGATATGTTTAAACCTATTCATATGAGGAATGCATTGGACTTAATAAGTGACGGGTGGAGCCCGCTATAGCTCCTCGATGCATCAGCAGGTCTCATGAGACAAACTAGTGTCTTGGCACGAGGCCTAGACAAAATCTTATTTGTGGTCTTGGCACGAGGCCTTGACTATGTGGTTATGATAGTCTGGCATTATGCATTCCATCATTATGAAAGTGGTTATTGATATTGCATGTGATTATTCAACCAGTAGAATATCCATGTGAAGAAGTGAATGGCATTATCTCATTTTACTTTTGCCATATTATGTGGATGTTCAGGTTTAAAAGGCTTTTGTTTTAGTTATGCATTGCCTTAAATGTTTATGTTTATTGATGAAAGCTTCCGCTATATTGTTATCCTTACTGAGCATCTGAGCTCACCCCTTTCAATGTTTTAATATTTTCCAGGATGTGAAGAAGTATTTTATGAATGACCTGCAGGGATAGTCCGAAGAGGATAGAAGTGTGGAATATGGAGACTATGTTATTATAGTTTTTCACTTTGTGATGTAATGTAAGACTTATGAATGTATCTAGTGTTTCCAAGGCTACTAAACTAATCGGTCTTTCGAGACTTGATCTTTTGTGATCATGCCAATGTTACGAAGTAATGCACCGACTCTGGGTAGCTGGGGTCGGGGCGTTACAGTTGGTATCAGAGGAAGTTTAGTACAAACCTTGGAAGCTAGATTTAGACAAACTCCGATTAGATCACATAGACCTAAGACGAACTTTGAGGATTAGTATAGAAGAACTTCCTAGAATTTTGGTATTGTAGAGATTTTGTGAGTTTTCCGAGCAATACATCCATGTCTGGATACGAGCAGGTAGAGGCGGCTCTGGCACAGATGTTCCTAGGGGTAAAACCCGAAAACACCGCTTTGAGCTAGACTCGAACGGGAACTGGTGCATGACAACGGGCCTTGCTGCACTCTTGGTTACGACACTCCCGAGGGATTTGCTTAGGATAATTCTCATTTTCCTTACAAACCATTATGTAGGGTTTATGAGTATATACTTATTCAAAGAAAACATTCTTATGATTATGGATTATATCCATAAACCGTTCAATTTACATTAATTATTTTAAAAGTTTGGAATTATTCATTATAATTCATAAACTAACCTATTTTATGTCATTGTATAGAAATGGCGCCCAGTAGAAGGAATGCGAACTCCAGCAATACGTATGATCCAAAGAGTAAGAAGGATCGTATCTTTCACGGTATTAAGCCAACATTTCGAAGGGAAATAGTCTCCCATGTGTTCTCAACATATGAAGAAATAATATCATGTGTTAATAGGATAAGTAAAGAATTCTCTGAGTCCTATGGCTTTGAAGCAAAGAAAGAGACGAAAGGGATGGAAGAGAGAATGATGGATAAAGGGATGAGGGGAAAGAAGAATTTTCCAATATGTGGTAATTGTGGGAAGAAACATAATGGAACTTGCCTAAAGGGAATGGGAGTTTGTTATAAGTGTAGAGAAAAAGGACACAAAGTGCGTGACTGCAAGGGTAATAAATTGGTTTCAAATGTACAATGCTTCTTTTGCAAGGATTGGGGACACTACGCAAACCAATGTCCAAATCATCATAGTATGCCCCAAATGATGTTATTGGATAATAATCAAGTTATGATACTACCACAGATGAGGAGTAATGATTAGAGTTCTTATGTTGTTATTAAATAATTTTGTAATTTGAGTGTTGTATCAATGATGTACTGGTTATAATAATTATGGAGTATATAAGGATTGTACTGCAGTACTATTTCATCAAGGACTTGAGATTGTGTGGAACCAAGAAAAGTGACTCCATAGTAGGTTAAATTTTTGGAAAATATATGGTTGAGAGAAAGATAAACCATAATATGGTTCTGATACTGTGATTGGGATTTTGGAATAAGACATGATTGATTTGGATAAATTATATTGGATATACTTAACTTCCTTGAAACCGATTGATTTTTTTGAATACATTTTTGGATAGAAGGAGTATATCTAGTATTCTATAAGGAATAAGGGATCATGGTAATTCAGTATGTTTAAAAAGAATACATGATGAAGGTGTTCACATGTTGTTACGTGGAAAAAAGGATCTTCATTATGTTTACCTTCCTTATAAAATTTGGACTGTGAGTTGGACAGAAGTATTTTGGATAACAATAAAGGTTGGAATGGATTAAGTTGATATTTGGATAGTATTGTTTAAGGTTAAAGCATTTTTGAAGATTAGTTCTGGAATATTATAATAATATAGTTTTAGGAAAAGGACAACCTGCAGGGTGGGGCATAACCCGTCGCGTCGGACAAAGATGCAGGAATCGAACCCACAATCATAGTGCGAAAGGCCTTTATTTCCTACCACTAGCCTACAGGAAGTCCCTGGTTATTACAAAATAGTTTTACTAATCTAAATGGTATGTGTTAACATTTTGAACCATATACAATTAGGATAAATAGAATATTTTTGAGTTTCGTTACCATTTGGAGTAAAAGTTGGGTTTGTGGTAAACATTTATTAACGAATGAAAGTATACATAACAAGTATGTATTTTCCCTTAAGTTCTTAGTAAATCTCCTAAATAAATTCCTCAACATTATAAAAGGTAACTTAAAACAAAAATGTTGTCGGTTAACTTTTCCAGCTGGGGATTCAATGACCGTTTAACCAATCACAAGTTTGTGATTTTCTTGTGGTTAAACTTTCTCCTAATCCTGTTTTCTATAACTCTCCATCAGACCTTGATGGTTTGTTTCTCCTCCATATCCATATTTTCATATAATCCTAGAATGGGCGATATCGGGTGACCTTTGTACTTATCCTGCTTTCTTTTAATGTTATATATTTATTAACCTTATTTCCGATGTGGGTTTTCCTCAAAGGTACTTTCTCTTTTCAACCTTTTATTTTCAAAGAAAAATTTCAAATTGCGAGGACGCAATTTATTGAAGGAGATGAGAATGTAACACCCCGAGCTTCCACGATACGCCTCTCTTTCAATACTGCAATAGCTTGCATTGTACGCAAGTTCGAGTTCTAACACACCGCAACTAATCAAAGTAGCCGTTATGAATAGAAATAACCACCTTTTAAATTTATAGAAATTTTATATTTCAAAATGGACTTCATTTTTGTATTCCTAATATTGAAATTATCCTATGTTGAATTTTTTGTAATTTTCCGAGAACTTCCAAATTTTTATGAATAGTGAAAAATACTTAAAATAACTTTTTTAATCAAAATAATTTATAGTGATAAGTTATACTATTTAGTGGTGTTAAGGTATAATTAGAATATATTTTTACCATTTTATCCAATGGTGTTCATTAGAATTAATTTAACATTGAAATTGGACATAAACAATTGCCAATCTTTTGATATAAATTATTTCTTAAAAACACGCTATTTGTCGTAACAGCGGGAATTAATTATAAAATTAATTAATGCAACTTATATGTTTGGAATTTTGTAAAATAGACATCATTTTTGAATTCGGAATATCAATTATAGCTTAGGGTGAAATTTTGTCCTTGTTCTGAAAAACTTCAATTTTTGATGAATAGTGAAACCACTAAGTGGTAGTTAAATAACTGATTTTTCGTTTAAATGAAATATTACCACTTCTGTGATTTTATTTTCAAAAATACTACATACATGGTTGTCATTAAGAATTAAAATGTGGTTCAATGAGATCAAAATAATTTATTGGTGAATAGTGACTTTTATGTTCTTAATCGCGATTAGAGGTAATTAGTGTAGTTTAAGGTACAAATAATGTTTTAATAATATGAGATGAGCATGACACTTGTCCTACTCCTATTGGATGAGTCATTGCCGACCAAGACAACCCATGGTTCAACTTCGGGACCCCATGGAGCCACTTTAGTTGGAAAATGACATTAATATATATTTATTTAATGTTAAAATTAAATTGACACAAACATGAGTTATTTTACTAAAACAGTTTTTAAGTGGGGTTACACAAGTCAAAAGTTTGACTATAAATATTCATTAGAAAGTTAAAAAGATTTCCTACATCATAGTATTTTTCTTTATAATTTTTAGACATTAAATAAATTAAATTATTTATGACATCATTATGATGCAGCGATGACCTCATTATTTAACGATTTAAATAAAATGAGAAGATAATGAAAAATCCAAGGCTTACACATGTCCAAAGCCTATTGGATGATGAGATTTCGAAACCTTATCACCTTATCCTAGAATTATATAAGTGTGGGACCTTTAGAATCCGAAAAGCATTGTGAAATAATGTAACATTTCAATCTTTCCAAAAGTGACCATCCTCTCCACTTATAGAAGGCCCCCACCTCTCCCACCTCATTTACACCTTCAAGACATTTGGTTCGGCCAACCTCTGCCCAAATACTCTCCCAACTTCCCTCTCTTACTCATAGAAGCCTCACTTTGTGCAGAACTCTTCTCAAGGAAGCCTTTGGCTCAAATCAAAAAGAGTTACCCGATTTTGAGGTAATGTCTTCTCTAATGTTGTTTTGTTTTATTTTTCTTCTCCTACCCCCTAAACTCTTTTTATTCATTTCTTTTGTAACAAAACCAGTATCCTAAATATACTAGGATGTTGTTATAAGAAGTATTCGAGCTACACTTACACACACCTACATCTAATGGTTAAAGAACATACGGTTTCTGTGGATGGCGAATTTCTGCCTCACGAAATGATGATTGTTCAACACTCATATAACACCTTCAAAGGTGTCCATTAAGATGTCAATATTTTTATATATGATATATAATATGTTTATGTTTTACTTATGCTTCTGTATTTCTCATTTATGGAATACTTTATGATTTCCATTATGGGTAAAACGCGATAATTTCATTTTAGGAAGTGTGGACTACCGCCCCCTCAAAGTGATTTGAATCATTAATGCCATATGTGGGATGTATAAAGGATGGAGTAAATGGTATTATACACTATATTATACTGGAATTATGTTATACATTTATATCATTATGATTTTGTTCCATTAAATATGAAATTGAAATGAAAGTAGCGTTCATGCGTACGTACGGCTTACCGTCTCCATGAACGGTGCATTTCATTTCATACCTCTAAATGTTACGTAATATTAAAAATGAAGGTATATACTGGATATATTAGATATATATGACATCTAAATCATGAATATAATTCTGGATATAATGGATATTCTACCACATGAACAACTTGTAATTATAAGAAGTTTATTGTTGACTCAAGTACCAAAGATCGACAAAACGACCGTTATTAACTTAAATAATTACATAATGTTCATAACATTGTAATAAGTGATATAAAAAGGATAATGAAATTGAAAATGGTTCTTAATAGGGTAGACATTAACTCTAGTTTATTATTCAGGAGGTTAAAGAACGGTTGAGTCAAGTCGGACACAAGGTAAGAGAATTTCTTAACCCAACTTCCATTCTTTGAGTTAATCTCCTACTTTCAAATTATGTCATGATATTATTATGTCCTATATTGTATTTTTACATTATTTATGTGTACTTATAGTGAATACACATTATAGATGTACTTTATTTAAAAAATGATCTTTTTAAGGACTTCGTCTCAATCCCCTTTCATTGAGGCATATTTGGTTTTATACAAAACTTTCTTTTATACGGTGTATATACCCTTTTGACTTTTACGGTTATTCAAAAGGAATCTTTTTATACAAAGCGTTTTGATAAACGACAAAAGGGAATGTTTTTCTTTCCGTACTTATGCGGAGATAACGACTTCTCCGCCGCCGTGACCATTATTTGAGTTTCGGCTTCCTCTATAAGCCATCTTTTTTTTAATGAAAAATAAAATACAAAGTTTTAACTTTCTTTTATTTTGGTATTGAAAATGGTTTTGAAAGCGTTTTTATTATATCAATGTGTTGTATTGATATATTGTGATTGAAATGTGGAAATGTTATGTTTCCTTTATGCATGTTTTATGTGATACAATTATGTTATGGTTTATGATATGTTTAAACCTATTCATATGAGGAATGCATTGGACTTAATAAGTGACGGGTGGAGCCCGCTATAGCTCCTCGATGCATCGGCAGGTCTCATGAGACAAACTAGTGTCTTGGAACGAGGCCTTGACAAAATCTTATTTGTGGTCTTGGCACGAGGCCTTGACTATGTGGTTATGATAGTCTGGCATTATGCATTCCATCATTATGAAAGTGGTTATTGATATTGCATGTTATTATTCGACCAGTAGAATATCCATGTGAAGAAGTGAATGGAATTATCTCATTTTACTTTTGCCATATTATGTGGATGTTCAAGTTTAAAAGGCTTTTGTTTTAGTTATACATTGCCTTAAATGTTTATGTTTATTGAGGAAATCTTCCGCTATATTGTTATCCTTACTGAGCATCTGAGCTCACCCCTTTCAATGTTTTAATATTTTCCAGGATGTGAAGAAGTATTTTATGAATGACCTGCAGGGATAGTCCGAAGAGGATAGAAGTGTGGACTATGGAGACTATGTTATTATAGTTTTTCACTTTGTGATGTAATGTAAGACTTATGAATGTATCTAGTGTTTCCAAGGCTACTAAACTAATCGGTCTTTCGAGACTTGATCTTTTGTGATCATGCCAATGTTACGAAGTAATGCACCGACTCTGGGTAGCTGGGGTCGGGGCGTTACATGAAGTCCATTTTAAATGATAATTTTTTTAAAATTTCAAAAATTGGGTATTACTATTCCAAATGGCTAGTTAGATTGGTCGTGGTGTGTTAGACTCTCGAAGTTGCATACAATGCAAGCTATTGCATTATTCAAAGCAAAATGTACCGTGGAAGCTTAGGGTGTTACATTCTTACCTCTTTCAAATAATTTTATCCTTGAAATTTCTAGAATACTACCGCTTAAAATTATTTGGGTGGTTCTTCATCATAAGTTCCTCTGTTTCCCACGTTGCATATTCCATATTATGGTTTCTCCATAGAAATTTTACCAGAAGAGTCATCTAGTTTCTCAGCACTTGTTCTATGGTATCAAGAATTTTTATAGGATCTTCACAATAAGATAGATCAGGTCGTAGTTCAATTTCCTCATAGGTGAGTAAGTGCTTTGGGTGAGGCATGTATTTTCTCAATAGTGATACATGGAACACATCATGAACTTTGGAGAGACTTGTAGGCATTACCAAATGGTACTCAACAACTCCAATTTGTTCTAGAATTTCGAGAGATCTGATGTACCTTGGACACAATTTACCCATCTTACCGAAACGTATAACACCATTCCATGGAGATACCTTCAAGAAAACATGGGCTCCTACTTTAAATTCCAAGTCCTTCTTCTGGTTATTGACATATCTCTTTTTCCTAATTTTGGATACTTTGATGTGGGTTTAGATAACCTTCACCTTTTCCATTGCTTCGTCAAAAAGTTTTGGGCCTACAAGTTTTCTTTCACCAACATTATCCCAACAAGTTGGTGTGCAACATCTCTTTCCATAAAATGATTTATATGGTTCCATCTGAATACATGAATGGAAGCTATTATTGCTGGAAAATTCTACTAGAGGTAAATATTGACCTCATATACCTTGAAAGTCAAGTGAGAAAGAACTTAACATGTCTTCTAAGGTTTGAATAGTTCGTTCTAATTTTCCATCAGTTTGAGGGTGGTAAGCAGTGCTCAAATGAAGTTCCGTATCCAGGATTTTCTAAAGACTTTTCCAGAATCTTGATGCAAAATGGGGATCATGATCAGAAACAATCGATAAGGGTACTCCATAAAGTCTTACAAATTCATTAATATATATTCTTTCTAGACATTCAAGTGGTAAATCTTCTCTTATAGAAAGAAAATTTGTTAACTTGGGAATACGATCAACAATGACCCATACTGCATCATTATTTCTAGGAGTCTTTAGTAGCCCCATGAAAAAGTTCATTGGAATATTTTCCCATTTACATTCAATTATGGGAAGATGTTGCATGGCTACTCGAGTCTATTGCCTTCCAGATTTCACTTCTGGACAGAGCATGCATCTTGACACAAAATCAGAAATCTCCCTCTTCATGTTGTCCCACCAAAAATGATCATTTAAATCTCTATACATCAGAGTGCTACCAGGGTGTCTATAAAATTGGATCTATGATAATCATCCAATAATTCCCTTTTTAGATCAGGTATATCAGGAACATAATGTCTCTTCCCAAATTTCAAAATTACATCTTTATATATGAAGTCACTCAATCTCCCATTATTCACAGCATTAATCTTATTTTGAAACTACTCATCATCATCCTGAGAACTATTTATCCTTTCTGGCAAAGATTTTTTGGAAACCATATGAAAACGTATTGATGTTTTACCTTCCTTGATTATTCCCGTATCCATTTTCAGTAGATATGTGAAAATATGATCCCTTTCAACTCTCATCTTGTACAAAACTCCATGATCCATTCTTCTCAAAGCATCTTCCACCTTATTTTCCTTCCCTGGGTGGTAGTGTATTGTGAAATCATAATCCTTGAGTAGTTCAGGCCATCGCATTTGCCTCATGTTGAGTTCCTTTTGTGAGAAAATATACTTCAACCTCTTTTGATCAGTATAAATCTCACATTTTTCACCATAGAGATAGTGTCTCTATATTTTCAGAGCAAAGATTATAGATTCTAACTCAAGATTGTGAGTAAGATAGTTTTGCACATGAATTTTTAGTTGTTTTAATGCATAGGCAATAACTCTATCATTCTGTATAAGGACGTAACCAAGTCTTTTCTTTGATGCATCACTATAAATAAAAAACCGATCATTACCTGATGGTAGATTCAAGATAGGATCATTGAATAATCTTCTCTTAAATTCTTCAAAACATTATTCACACTCTTTTTTCCCAAAAAAATTAACCCCTTTACATGTGAGCTTGGTTAATGGGTTGGCCAATTGGGAAAAATTCTGGACAAAACGCTAATAATAACCTACTAAACTCATAAAACTACCTACCTCAGTTATACTCGTCAGTGCTGCCCATTCTTGGATTGCATTGGTATTTGAAGGATCAACATATATTCTATCCTTAGAGATAGTATGGCCAGGGAAATAAATCTTATGAATCCAAAATTCATAGTTGATAAACTTCATGTATAATTCATTTCCTCTGAGGGTTTTCAGAGTGGTGCGCAAGAGATTTTCATGATCTATATATCTTTTGGAGTATACTTGGATATCATCAATAAATACAACTACAAAGTCATCAAGATATTCATTTAAAACTTTGTTCATTAGATCCATGAAAATAGAGGGTGCATTAGTCAGCCCAGAAGGCATTATTGTAAACTCGTAATGCATGTACCTAGTTTGAAATGATATTTTAGGAATGTCTTCCTTCTTTACAGACAACTGATGATATCTATATCGAAGGTCAATCATTGAAAAATATTAAGCTCTGTGAAGTTGTTTGAATAAATAATCAATGCAAGGTATGGAATACTTGTTCTTTATTGTAATAACATTGATCTCCCTTTAGTCAATGAACAACCTCATAGATCTGTCTTTCTTCTTAACAAAAATTAAAGGGGCTCCCAATGGAGAAAAACATGGGAGAATAAATCCCTTATTACTCAATTCCTCTAGTTTTTTCTTTAGTTCCACTAATTCTACAGTGTCCATTCAATAAGGGGTCTCCGATATGGGCCTTGAACCAAGAATTAAATCAATGGAAATCTCAATTTCTCATTTTGGATTATGTCCAAGTAAATCCTCTGGAAACACATCAACATATTCTTTCACAATAGGTACGTCATCTATTCGAACATTATTTTACTCTCCCATAATTTTTTCATTCTCATCCTCCTCAATAATTGAATTTAGTAGAGCTACTAGGGGTGGATCTAGATAAGAATCAGGTGTCTGTGTTTTTTCTCTAAATATAAGGTAATCCTTATCATCATAGAAAATTGTAACCTCCTTATTCTTATAATAAATTTATGCATCAAGGTCTGAAATCCAATCCAAACCAAGGATTATATCACATTCAACCATGGGTATGATGATGAGATCAGCAGATAAAGAACATTAATATTCATTAATGGGAACTGATTCACAAACCATTGTTGCGACGACACTTCCCTTGGGTGTTTTTACTAAAAAATCCCTTGTTAAATCAAATTAAAAATATTTAATTTTCTTATAAAACTTGGAAGATATGAAATAGTGCAATGATCCAGAATAAAATAACCATTTTCTAAACTTGAGGAAACCATTAAATTACATGCCACCATGTATTTCGGAGATTCAACATCAGTAGTAGTGATAACATAATCTTGGCCTTGATCACTTGGTCTTTTTTAGGTAAATTTCCTTGGCACTTAGGACATTCGTTTTTATAATTCCCCATTTCTCTATAATTATAGAATTCAACATTGATAGCCTCTTTCTTCCCCTTACAATAACGAGCTGGATATCCTTTTTCACCACACTTGTAACAGACTCCAATTTCCTTAAGGCAAGTATCGGGGTGTTTATTCCAAAATTTACTATAGGATGGATATTCAATGTTTTCCTTCTTCCCCTTATTTTCATTTCCATAGTGTTCAGTAGATCTCTTCTTCTCTTGCTTTTCGTTAAAGTCATAAGACTTAGAAAATTATTTTTCTATCTTGATATTACATGAGAAAATATCTTCATATGAGGACAAGGGTTGTGAGAATAATGCTTGACAAAGAAATTGTTTTAACCCATCAAAGAATCAATCAATCTTACTTCTTGGGTTACGTATATAATCTGCAGCATGTCTTGCTAACCTTGAAAAGTTAGCCACATACTTTGCGACATTCTCATCCTGTTTTCTCATCAGACTCATAAATTGTCTTTCTATATCCACTCGATGGTCACGAGGAATGTATTTTTCTATGAAAATCTCATTAAACTTTCTCCATTACATATTTAATACTACATCATCTTCCTTTGTGTTTTGAATCAATGACCACCATTGATCTGCATCTCCCGTGAGGTGATAAACTTCCATGAAAACATTTTCCCTTTCGCTACTCCCCAAAGCGTGAAATATTTCTTCTAAGGAATTTATCCATTGCTTAGTTACTAAGGGATTTGTACTCCTATTTAATGTTGGTGGTTGTTACCTCATGAAGAAGTCTAACATTTATCCTCCTCATTGTGGATCAGGGTGCTGCATACGGGTATGGTTATTATTCATAACCCGAGTGAGTTGTCCCAGTATGGTGATAAGATGATCAGCACCAATTGCTTCACCATCTCCATTATAATTATTTTTAGTAGGAGGGAAGTCCCAACATGGATTACGTTCGTTGATACAGTTTCCATTTCTTCCACTAGGTCCTATTTATAAACAATGTCAAACACCAGATTAGTTTATGAATTACAATACATAATTACAAATTTGTAAAACACTTAACATAAATTGAAAATTTTTTGGATATAATCTGTAATCATAAAAAAAATTGTTTGAGGAAGTATATACTCATAAACCCTTCATAATGGTTTTTAAATGAAATGAGAATTATCCCAAGCAAATCCCATGGGAGTGTCGTAACCAAGAGTTCAGCAAGGCCAATTTTCCTTCACCAGTTCCCGTTCGATTCTAGCTCAAAGTGGTGTTTTTGGATTTTACCCCTAGGTACATTTGTGCCAGAGCCACCTCTACCTACTCATATCCAGACAGGGATGTATTACATATAGGACTCACAAAATCTCTACAGTACCAGAATTCTAGGAATTTTCTCTATACCAATCCTCAATGATTATCTTATGTTATTGTTATATAATCAGATTTTATCTAAATATAGCTTCCATGGTTTTTACTAAACATCCTCTAATACCAACTGCAACGCCCCGACGCTTGTTACCCAGAGTCGGAGAATTATTACATAACATTGGAATGATCACAAAAGATCAAGTCTCTAAATATTAATTATTTTTGTAGCCTTGGAAGTACTAGATACATTCATAAGTTTTACAATACATTATAAAATGAAAAACTAAAACAACATAGTCTCCATAGGCCAAACTCATTCCCTTATACTATCCCTTCACATCAGTCATAAAATACTTCCTCGCATCCTAGGAAAAATAAAACATAGAAAGCGGTGAGATCAGATGCTCAGTAAGGATAACAATATAGCGGAAACGTTCATGAATAAGCATAAACATTTAAGGCAATGTAAGACTAGAAAAAAGGTCATTTAAACTTGAATTTCAGAATAATATGAAAAAGATAAAATCAAATAATTCCATTTTTTTATTCACATGGATATTCTACAAGTCTAATTATCCCATGTAATATCAATATCCAATTTCATAATGATGGAATGCATAATTCCAAACTTCATAAAAACATAGTCAAGGCCTGTGCTAAGACTAAAAATAAGATTTTTTCAAGGCCTTATGCCAAGACTAAAAATAAGATTTCTTCCAGGCCTTGTGCCAAGACACGATTTTTTCTCATGAGACCTACCAATACATTGAAGAGCTATAGAAGGTTCCACCCATCACTTACTATGTCCAATAAATTTCTCATATCAAATGGTTTAAACATAATATAAACATTCGTATTAAAACTAAAACACAAAATGTCAATACTTTACCCATAAACCATGAATGGTATAAAAATAACACCTCCATAGTCAAACATATCCCAGAACCTTCAACACAATATGGAAGTTTTTTTTTCATAATCAACTTCAAATAAGAATAAAATCCATCAAAGGATGTTGACATAGATGAAATAAAATATTTTTTTTGGGAAATATATATTTCTATTTTGAAATAATTTAAAAGTCATATAATTATAAAAGAAAACATTTATTTTGGAAATATTATTATAATATTGTAAGGGAATATTTTATGATGTTATAATGGCAGAAAATAGCCACAACCTCCGTATAAGTTAAAAAAACATTCTTACCTTATTTTTGTCAAAAAGGTCATAAGGTACCTTGTTTGGAAAATGACAGAAAGATTCCTCTCAAACAATTTTATAAAAATTAAAACAAGGGTATAAATTACTTTAACCCATAATATAGTAAATAGTAAAAAAAATTGGAATACATTTTTAAGAAACATGGTTTAGGATGATAAAGAGGACACAGAATATACTTACGTAAAAATAACTTCACATAATAACGAGATTCTGAAGATAACCCTTACTTGTACTTTTCCTTGGTTGAGGGTTGTTAAACCTCATGTATAATGGTGAAATAATTGTTATTAAATTATACAAGAACCATATACATTAATATGAAATCATATATTGTCTTCTAATATTTCTTTGTTAATGATATTTTACTATTATCATCGTTTTGGGTGTTAACTGATTCTTTTTCCATTATATGCTTCGTTACGTAAGCCATGTTTTGTATGGATAGGATGTATTTGATTAATATAAAAATTATATTATGTTCATAAAAATTATTTTTAATCATAAAATGAAAATTATTCTTGAATGATTATGATGGGGAATGAATCTCATCGCATTCGTGTAGAGAGTAATTTGTATGTACGTACGAGGGACAATGCCATTATTTTGATATTAAAATCGTATATAATTTGATGTTATATCATATATACTGAATAATTATCATGTTATATTTATTATTTACATCATTTTTACTCATTATTATACCCATACAAATTATTAAGTGTTTGAATAACAAACTACCCCACGACGTGGAGACGGTAATATGTATGTACGCACGTATTGTGACTTTGTTATTTATAGGATGGATAGAATAATGAATATGTTTGTATAATAACATCACAATATATGGAGGATACTAGAGTTATTATTTTATAATGGAAACAATAAAGAAAGAGGACGTGTAAGAAGAAATAACTTGAAAGATGTGATGAAATATTTACCTTTTCTTCAGGTTATTCCTTTTGATTTGATCAAAAGGGCTCTTTAGGTTGGATTTATGACTAATGGAAGGCCTCTATGATGAATGTTAGGATTTTTGGGATGATATTTGGGTAGGATTTGTCCCAGACAAATGGATTTGATGGTGTAAATTTGTGAGAAGGGGAGATTCCCTTTTTATAAGAGAGGTGAGGGTCACACTAAGAAAATATTGAAATATTATTTTATAATATAATAATTTTGGGTATATAATGGCTCCAAAATGAATTATTTAAAGGAAAATTTGGGGATGTGTCAAACACCTCTCAACCAATAGGTTTTAGACCGGTTCATGTCATCATATTAACCTTATCTTCTATATTTAACTCTTAGTTTAATAGTTTGACATTTACCATGTCTCTTTGTATTTTTATGTTATATAGTTAATAAACATAATATAAACTTCCAAGAGAACCTTAAGTGGTTCTTTAATGACATATATAATATTATTTAATCCCTTTTTCTGAAATATAGATTTTTAGGAATACAATAATAATTAATAATATAATATTTGTTTTAAAAACTCTTTTATGTCAACTTTGACACTATTTGGTATTTTGTTTTCGTTAAATTCATAGAAACATTATTAATTCAAATAAATTAATTTAATAATACCTAAAATGTAATATTGACATATAAAATTAATTTAATTCATTAAAAGTTTCAAATTACATTTATTTGGATATTTATAATATCAATTATTTTAATATTTCATTTTTATGGAAATTACTGTGTCATCATTGTGTCATAAATAAATTAAATTAATTAATGTCTAAAAATTATAAATAAAATATAATTATTTATAAAATATTCTTATCTTTCTAATTAATATTTATAGTCTAATTTATCTCTTGTATAACCCTATATTAAAAATGGTTTAGTTATTAAAATATGAATTTTACTCTTTTAACTCTTCTTTAAATAAAATAATAATAAATGAATTAATCTAATAAAAGTGAACCAAAAAGAATCATATTTTATTCCTAAGGTTGTTTTTGGTCGAGTTATACTTATACAATAGAATTATGACATGTGTTATGGTGATAAGGATATCATTTTTACCATAAATTACCCTATTTACTTTTAATCGTGGTAAATAAAATTAAAAAGTTATTATTCACCAAAAATTATTTTCATCTTTATGAACAACATTTTTCTTAATTATATCAATTTTTTCTCTTGGATTTTTAAAATTCTACTCAGAGATGTGGTAAAATTAGGTTTTAGGCGAATTTGCAAATGCTTCTAGGAGGTGGGTAAAAGATGATAAATAGTTTGATAAAATTTTATATATGTAATATTATTACAAAATGACTCCAATAAATTACCTTGAACATATATAGGTATTATGTATCTATTTTTAACGACAATAAATTTAAATAAAATGATTAATTTTTAAAATAAAAAGTCAGTTTTAACCAATAACGCAATGTTTTTCACTATTCCTCAAAAACTGAATGTTTTCAAAAAAATACAAAAAATTAACCCTAAGCTAATTTTTATATTTTTAATCTAAGAATGAAGTCCATTTTTAATGATAAATTTTTTAAAATTTCAAAAATTGGGTATTACTATTCATAATGGCTAGTTTGATTTGTGGCGGTGTGTTACAATCTTAAAGTTGCGTACAATGAAATATATTACATTATTCAAAAGAAAACGTACCATGGAAGCTTGGGGTTTTACATCATATACCTAGAATACAAGTTTCTAGATGGATTGGGGTGTAACTCAGACATCCATGAACACTCTAACAACCTATAATCTCAAAAAATGTGGTATATTCCATTAATCTCAATAAGAGCGTGATATGTCATTCATGACACTCGGTATGGTGAAAGAGCCACCATGTGATTACTCATAATAAAGGAACATGGTGCGTCAATACCACCATCGAAATTATATCAATGGTGTGAGACCTCATGATCAAAACCTTATGTAAGGGGTCATGATACCATTATTCTCAAGTGTTCCCTTACCATCATACAACAACATATATAAAGTCATAATTGTTTTTATAATATAATACATGAAAAAATTCCTCTCATGCATATCACTAGCCAAGTTCCATTACATACAAGGAGTTAACATTTTCATGTAATCATTTAACAAATAATTATAAAAAGTGTGGTCTTACCACCCTTTATAAACCATTTAATATGAACATTTAGTTTTTTTAGGGAAATACACCCATCATGCATAATCCATTTTAAATAGTACATGAAATTCATATTATGAAGAGAATCCATATTATATAAGTTATTCTATGTTATTAATCTATTTCAAATAGTCAATTAATTTTAGGGAATCCTTCATCATGAATGATAAATACTATATAATTTAATCCATTAAATTCATTTTAAATGGAATCAAAATTTAATAAACTCAAGGGATCACTAGGAATGGTTCCATGATCAAAGAAGGAAATTGCCTACATGGAAATTCAAATAAAAGGTTGGTCCAAACACCAAGGAGGTGTCTTTGGAACCATAATACATTCATATTTCAAGGAAAACACCATTATAAGTTGTAAATGAAATCTAAAAGGTGTTATGATAAATTAATTCAATTAGCTATAAGGGGAAATTTCACTTAGTACAGCCAAGGGGTGGCCATAGATGAGGTAACCACCCTCCAAACTACCCAACCGGATTCAATAATCATGTATTAAGATGAAAGTATAAATTTAACATGATGAACCTAAATATGAAGGGATGTTTTGAAAAATAAGCCATGTGGGAGAAAAAATGTTGAGAACAGCTTCCTCAAGGCCATAGATGACTCCTACATCGATATCAGCCAAAGATTCAAATCGGGTTAAAAGAGATCTAATAAAATGTCCAACATCCTAAAAATAGGGAAAATAGGATTGAAACTAAATTTTATGATGTATACAAATATAAACATTGAAGTTAGGTATAAGACTAGAGAGCTTACTGAGATGGATCTGATGCTTCTAGTGGGTCACAATTTGGATTCTGGATGAAAAAGTTACGCGGATGCCTATCTTGTGGAGTTTTTGATCTCAGGGGTTAACAAAACACAAAACAACTGCTAGAGGAAGAAGGTGAAAAGATAAAAAGGTAAAATAAAATTCAATAGGGTAATCTTGTTCTTTTCACCTCAAAACAATGAAGCACATGGTTTTCAAAGTTTGTACAAGTCACTGTTATAAGGGTGCACCTCACACGATTAGGAGTGTACTTTATCTAACCACACACAAACCAAGAAAAAAGGCTTTGTCATGAAATTCATCTGACCCACACATATATGTGCCTAATTTCATATAGTTTCAGACAAATCATGCGGCCTATAGGTTCCACTATCAGAATACAAAATTTTTCATACAAATTGTGCGGGCTATGTGGCATGGTTCTCTCAAACCATGTGGCCCAATCATTTTCCCATTTTTTCAGAACTATGGGATCTGTTGAATCATTGGACAACCCTAGGAACCTCCTTATGCCATAATACACATTTCACAGGTTTCAATAAATATTTAAATATAAATACAGAAGATCCATTCCTTTTTGAAAAGACAGGTTGTTACATATATGAATATTAAACAGGAGATTAAATTCAACTGATATATCCTAAACTTGGATATCTTGGGATTAAATTTATGTGGTTAAAAATTCTTGAATAATTATTATTCCACAATTTGAGATTAATATTAATAATTCATATTGAATTCAATATAATTTAATTATATTTTGGATACACTTAGTGTTTTACCCTCTAGGCCTCTTTCTAAATGAAATTAGGTGAACTTACCTAAAGTACAAGAACAACGTTCAGAAACACATCATAGAACCCATAAAGAAAGAATTTAATGTCTCAATAAAAACAACCTTCCATTTAATTCTAATATGTAATATAATATCTTGGTATTAATATCTTATTAATTAGGATTTACACTTGTAGTGTAACCTTATTTGCTTCATTTATCATTCTTTGACATTCTGAAATGAACTAATTGAAGAACATGCATAGTAATGGCTTCAATAAAAAATAATAATTTCAATAAAATGAATAAATATATCCTATTACACTAATATTGAATGGAAAAATTCTTTATTTACATATTAAATAAACTACATCACCTATTATGCACCTAATGAATGCTTCCTCTCGATGAGCATATATCAGCACAGTTTTCATCCATACATAAAAGCATGGGATTCATGGTAGACATTAATAATAATGTCAAGTATAAGGACTAATATAAATGTTAATAAATAGGAATATCAAATTAGACACATTCAATGTGGAATTATAGTTGGTATTTCAGTCTCCAAAACCTATATTCTTCGATATTACGAAGTGTAAACATCATGAAAGGATGTACCAATGTCTTATGAGCCTCGAACACCTGAGATTCATACATTATCTGTGATTTATAACATATATTTTATCTATAAAAATAGATATATATTTTAGAATATTGTCTACCATTTATAGGTTCTCATTCTAGTGGGGGACTGCTATAATATTTCAGTGTATTCAATACTCTAAGAACATTATAACATTAATGTTATGTAGAAAAAAATCATCATGTGATAAGATTTTTATTAATATCCTAGTAATAAAAATGTATAAAGTCAATTGGTTCAAGGTAACTAACTACAATAGAATCTCACATTCACTAGACCCAACTATTATGTAACAAATTATTTGGTATCACAAGATAATCCTACTTCTGTTGTGGTATGTCTATATATTTTGTGCCTATCATGTTCTTATATGGATACTATGCTTCCTCCGACTTCACTTCCCTATAAAAAATTCATAAGAGGTCATATCCCTAAGTATTTAACTTTTTTTCAATGTTTTAAAACGGAAGTCTTGTTTAATACCATAGTAATTAATTTATCGTAATATATATTATGTTAACACTTTACTATCTTGGCACAATTATAAAATCTAGAATAAATCATTGGTTAACCTAATTCCTAAGCTGCATTAGAAGTTGAAACATACTCGGTGTATCTAAATATACTCACCACTAGAATCAATAATATATTATTACCTATTTTTATTAACATACTATGATATATAATATAAAATTGATCTGAAGGAACATTATTTTTTTTCCCTATAAAATTTGTCTTTTCACTTCTCCAAGTACCAAGAACCTATCATTCTCACTTTCTCATGTATTTTGGGAAATTTCTAAGTGTTATCTGATATAGTTTTCCGAATTTTGTTTGATATTTTCCCACCATTATTCATGAACAACCAATAAAGAATATTTTTTTATATCTGGCCATATGTGATAGATTTAAATTCTTAACTGTATGGAATTCTATTCATCACAATAATATCCTTTTATGCCATAACATATCATCTTTGCAACGACCCATGTTTTATTAAAATATCCCTCCTTAAATATATACTGTCATTATCCAAATTAAAAACCAAACCAAATTTGACAACATAAATGTTTATTAAAATACATATAAACCACTATAAGGTAGTAGGAGACTATGCAGGTAACAATAGTTCTAACCACTTTATGAAATAAATTTCTCTTTTGATATTGATTCAACCAAGTGATGCTATGTAACTAATAAAATCATTTTGAAATTTTATTTTACAAAATTTAAAAGATTTATATATATTTTAACAATATAATATTAACACAACTTTAATTAATATAAAAAAATGAAAAGAATATTTAATTTATTGAAATGTTGTTTTCCAATAAAAACACATTTTTCAATATATTTTATTTTTATATTTGAAACTAGAATTTAAATATTTTATAATGATAATATGATATACTTAAATTAATTTTATAAATTAGAATAGACATTTTGTCCTAATATTAATTTTTGGGTTTTTTCTAAAAAAATTGATTTTTAAGTGAATATTGGAATATAGAATTTTTACTAATATTGTTAATTTTATACCATTATTATTATATAATTATGACGAAGAAATTTATAAAAACGTCTTATTGATAATATATTTATGTAATAATTTTAATTTTAAATTTTCAAATATTTATTATAGTGTAAAAACCTATATATGATATTTTCATGTAATATTTTTTTCTCAATTTGTTTTAATACATTACACATTTATTTTATTAATTTTAATTTTAATCAATTTTAGAAAATTGACGTAGATTAAATGGATATTATATTTATTTTAGACACGACCAAATACTATAAGAAGTAATATTTTATATTTTTAGTAGACCATGTACAATTTGGTTAAAAACTAGTTACCTAGGTTAAAACTAAAAGGAAAAATGTAAAAAACCTACGGGTAACAGTCTTGAGACAAGTTTAAAACGTGTGTTCCATGTTATCATTAAGTATTAATCTAAAAAATCTCATACCACACCACAATTGTGGCCAATATAGTGACCATTGATGCTTAAATAGTTTTTTTACTTTTTATTATTATAAAAGATCCCTTCCTATCCATTATAAAAGGAACCTTTCACCCCTTCACTAAACCAATCTTTCTAAAGAATTATACAAAACCAAAACTCTACCCAAGCCTCTCTAAAACACACTCCCCATGTTTTAAATCCCTTGTTAAAGAAAAAAATAAAATATTATGTCACTTAAGGTGTTACCCATGGGATATCATCCACAGGAGGAAGGTAATATTTTCTATTGATCTATCATAAATCATTGCATTATTTCCCCAACAATTTAAAATATATTTTTTCCATTATATTTTTATTAATTTTGTTTTAATAAAATAAGAAAATAATTTTATGATGATATAATATTAATTAAATACTATATATCTTTCACATATTAAAACAAAAAAGTGGTTATGTGTATGTGGAGACTGATGACTCTAGAACTGCTACATTACATTTTTATTTATTTCCTTTCATGGATTGTTTAAATGTAGTATTTAATGGATTAATATTATATTTATAACATTATTAAGTTTATAAAATCATACTTCAATTTCCAAAATTATTTCTATTTATTGGATATGAACATTACACTCATGCATATGTGTGGAATACCACCTCTATTAGAAGACGTACATTGTAACGCCCCGACCCCAGTTACCCATAGTTGGCGAATTATTACATAACATTCGCATGATCAAAAAATATCCAGTCTCGAAGGACCTATTAGTTTAGTAGCCTTGGAAACACTAGATATAATCATAAGTCTTACATTACATCATAAAGTGAAAACTACTACAACAACATCCTGTCTTTATATCACCTCATATTATCCCTGTTGGTCATTCATAAATTACTTCTTCACATCCTAGGAAAAATAAAACATTTAAAGGGGTGAGCTCAGATGCTCGATAAGGATAAAAATATAGCGGAAAACTTCATAAATAAGCATAAACATTTAAGGCAATTTATAACTAAAACAAAAACCATTTAAACTTGAACTTCCGCATAATATGGAAAAGATAAAATGAAATAATTCCATTTACTTATTTTCATTGATATTTTACTAGTCGAATAACCACATGCAATATCAATAACCACATTCTTAATTATGGAATGCATAATTCTAGACTATCATAACCACATAGTCAATGCCTCGTTCCAAGACTAAAAATAAGATTTTTTCAAGGCCTTGTGCCAAGACACTAGTTCGTATCATGAGACCTACCGATACATCGAGGATCTATAGCGGGCTCCACTCGTCACTTACTAAGTCCAATGAATTCCTCATATGAAAAGTTTGAAACATAACATAAACATTCATTTTAAAACTAGCATACGAAATGTGAATACTTTAACCACAAACCATGAATGGTATAAAAATTGCACATCTATAGTCAAACATAACTCATTCAATACAATATGGAAGATTTTATTGTATCAGATTAACCTCAATCGTGAATAATGAAGGATATTGACATAGATTAAAATAATCATCAAACTGTTGAGAGAAATATCCCCCATTTTCTTGAAAACATTTAAATATCCCCCTATTTTTCAAGAAGCCATTTAAAATATATTTTTGAATAAATGTGTCCCATAAAAATATGAAACTTTTAAAAGGAATTTTGATTTGAAAACTTTAATGTCCATATAAATAAATCCTTAAACATATTTTTAAAACATGGAGATTAATGAGAAATATTTAGAATAATAAATCTTTAACACATTTTAAAATGATATTTTAGTTAGAGTTCATAACCAAAAGAGAGACACTTGAATACAAATATTTAAGGTAAATAAAACATTGTAATATCCTGAGAATAATGCGATTCATGATATACTATGTCAAAGTACATTATATACACTATATAAAAGTGATTTGGTGTATAACAACAATAGAGTCTCAGTGGAATGTAAATTGAGATGAAATCTCTCATAAAGGTTGTAACCTTAGGTTAAGGATAAATAAATAACATAATTATGTGTGGAAAATATAAATACACTCGATATTATTGGATATTTAGTGTAAAATAATCAAATAACATTCACACATATTCTTGTAAAAACAACACCAATGAATTTCATGTTTAACTCAACAAATGGAGATTGAGTAAAAATTACTCTTATCAAGTTCATACCGATGACTTGAGAATTTATAAATGGAGTGATTATGTGTATCAAAATAATATCCACAGAAAGGGGAGTGGAAATTATGACATAATCAAATGAATAGCGATTCCACACATAATCTTAGAGTAAAATAATCAATGAAGTATGTGTAAAGCCGAATGAGTGGAAATTGAAACATACACCCATGAAATAAGGATCATAAAATGATGATGTAAATATAAATGAATTAAAGTATATTACTAAATGAATACAAACATGAGCAGTACACACGCCACATGCAGTAAATAAGTGGTGAACAATAGAAATCTCACGGAATTAAAAGTGGGATAAGAAACACCTTACTTTGTACTTTTTCATTGGATGGGGGTATGTTATAATTCTTTATAATGGTTAAATAATTGTTATTAAATTATACATGAATCATATACATTAATATGATATCATATATGATCTTTTCACATTGATTTGTTAATAATGTCTTAGTATTATCGTCGTTTCAGGTGTTAACTTACTCGTTTTCTATTATATGTTTTGTTACATAAGTCATGTTTTTTGTGGATAGGTTGTATATTATTCATATACATAATGATATCAAGTCCTCAAACATTATTTTTAATCATCAAATGAGAAATAAACATTAATGGGTACGATGGGGAATAAATCTCATCGTGTTCGTGGAGACGGTAGTCTGTACGTACGCACGAGCGACAATATCATTCTTTTGATATTAAAATAATATATAAATAGATTTTATATCATATATACAGAATAATTATCATGTTATATTTATTATTTACATCAATTAAACATCATTATCATTCCCATCAAAATAATAATGTTTTGAATAACAATTACACCATGACGTGAAGACGGTAAGTCGTACGTACGCACGTATGGTGACATGTCATTAAAAGGATGGATAGAATAATGAATATGGATGTACCATATTTATAATAACATCATAGTATATATAAAATATTTTAGTTATTATTTTATAATGGAAATAACAAATAAATAAGAAGTTGACGAAGAAAGAACTTGAAAGAGGGTGGTGAAAACATTACCTCTTCTTCAAGGTCTTCCTTTTGATTTGATCAAAAGGTATCCTTAGGTTGGATTTTTGATCAAACTAATGCCTCTAGGGTGAATTTATAGAAGTTGAGAGAATATTTGAGTAGGGTTTGGCTGAGAAAAAATCCTTTGAAGATTTAAATTAGAGAGAAGGGGGAGTACCCTTTTATAAGAGGGGTGAGGAGAACCTTCGGAAAAGCTAGAAATATTATTTTATAATAAATTCATATTTGGTTTCTAATGGCTCCAAAGTGGATTATTTAAAGATTAAGGTGGGGATGGGTCGAAATCCTTTCAACCAATATATTTTATACAGGTTTGGGTCACTATATATCCTTATAAATTATTTTTAACTCTTAGTAAAATACTTTGACATTTACCATGTCTCTTTTTATTTTTATATTATATAGTTAATAAACTTATGATATACCTTTAAGATACCCCCATGTGGCCCATTAAAGATACACCTATCATTATATATGTTATTTTTTTAAACCATATATTTTTATGAATAGAATATCAATTAATTATATAATATTTTTTTTAAAAGCACTTTTATGTCAATTTTGACACTATTGGGTATTTTGTTTTTGATAATTTCATAACAGTATTATTACTTCAAAAAAAATTTATATAACCAATCCTAATATGTCTTATTAACCTATAAAATTAGTGGAATTTGTAAAAAGTCTCAAATTACATTTAGTTAGTTATTTATAATATCAATTATTTTAATATTTCATTAATTAGGTAATTACTACATCACTATTGTGTCATAAATATATTAAATTATTTAATGTATAAAAATTATAAATAAAATACCACTATGTAGGAAATATTTTTTTCATTCTAATGAATTTTTATAAGTGTATTTATCTTATGTATAACCCTATATTAAAAAAAATTAGTTATTAAACTTTTCTTTTATCTCTTTTAACTCTTCTTTGAATTAAATAATAATAAATGTCCTAATCTAATCCATGTGGACCTAAATGATAACATTTTATTCCTAAGGTTGTTCTTGGTTGAGGTACACTTTTCCAATAGAATCAAGACATGTGTTAGGGTAATATAAATATCATTTTCCCCTTAATTACCCTATTTACTTTTAACCGTGGTAAATACAAGTAAAAAGTTACTATTCACCAAAAAAGTCATTTTCATCTCATTGAACGACATTTTACTCCTTAATATTAACTGTGTCTCATATTTTCAAAATTCCACTCACAGAAGCAGTAAAATTATGTTTTATTTGAATTTCCAAATTCTCCTTGGAGGTGGGTAATAGACGGTGAAAAGTTCAATAAATTTTTTAAATATCTACAATTATTCTAAGATAACTCCAATGAATTAAATTGAACATAAATAGGTATTATGTATCTATTTTGACCTTAATTAAATTTGATTTAAATAAATAATTGTTTAAATAAAAATTCAGTTTTAAACTATAACTCATTGTTTTTTCACTATTCATCAAAAATTGAATGTTTTCAGAAAAATACCAAAATATCACCCTAAGCTAATTTCGATATTCCGAATCAAAAAATGAAGTTCATTTTGAAAGATAAAATTTAAAAAATTTAAAAAATTGGGTATTACTATCCATAATGACTAGTTTGATTGGTTATGGTGTGTGTTTGAAACCAAAGTTGTGTAAAACACACGCTATTGTATTATTCAAAGAGAAGCATACCGTGGAAGATTGGGGTGTTACATTCTCCCCTCCATGAAATAATTTCTTCCTTGAAATTTTTAAAATTGGGCTTGGGAATATAATGGAAATTCCCACATCGGAAAAAGAGACAAAATGACTATCACCTTAAAAGAAAGAAAGAGAAGTACAAAGGTCACCCAAGATAACTCATACTAGGATTCCATTTAGGAAAACATGGATATGGAAGATAAACAAAGTGTTATGTTCTTATGGAGAATGATAGAAAACATGATCCATATAAAGTTAACAACAAGACAGCCACAAACTTGTGTTGGGACAAACATCCATTAGTTTCCCAATAAGAAAAGTATATGAAAAACATTTTTTTAAGTTACATTACATAAAGATGAAGAATTAATTTAGGATATTGACTAAGAAAATAAAGAGATATACTTACTTTTTAAGTAGAGTTTCATTCTTTAATAAATTTATACCACTAACTCATTTTTTTAAACAATGAGTATTCAAGAAGACTTGGTCACATTGTAAGATCTAGATTAAAATTCTATAGAATCACATGATCCACGAAGGATAAACTATATATTTACCTTGTCATTAGAGATTAATCAAAACCAAAATTGTTAGTACAAGATCTGATGATGCCCCAAAAGGATATTTCATTAGAGAAAGAAACACTAATCTTAATTTCTAAAATTAAACCAACAGTACCCCAAAGTTAAATAAATACCATTCAATAAACAATTTTCCTTAAAATCCTTCAATATAATCCAAACTAATATTGGAACCCAAAACATAAGAGAATTTGGTTATGTAGTCTTCCACGTAAAATTTTATCACCAAATGAAATCAACTACTCTTAAAGTCACATACTTAAAAGTAATTAAACTAATCATATATTATCTATTATAGGTTAATCATTTCCATAAATAACCCAAATCACTATAAATCCACAATAAAAACTTAGATAAAAATCCACTATTACTCCTCAAATAAAATCCCATAGTATTCTATTTTCCTTGGGCATATAGTGTTCCCAACAAAGAGAACATCTTCCAAAATAACATTTGTCACTTAATCACCCAACCATTTTCTTATAATAAGGGTATTCATTTGATAAGACATAAAAAACCCAAATCAACTTATTATTGATCAATAAAATAATTTAACTAAAAATAATTAGTCACACTAACCAAGGACTTCACGCAGTCCAGTGGTAGGCAATAAATCCCAATCACACTTTGGTTGTGGGTCTGATTCCCACAGCTTTGTCTGACGCGATGGGTTTTCACACGGTCTGTGTGTTGTCCTTTTTCAAAAACTATATTTTATAACATTACCAAAATGAGATAAATTCTTCAAAATAACCATAACATAATTTTAACCAGAAATGTTATCTCATACCTTGCATTTTCACCCCAAAATTTAATAACATGTAATTTCCACAAACCCAATGACCATATAAAACCAAATTGTAATTTATAACTATATCCACAACGGAAAAGGTATGTCTTCCTCAAATATCATTCTCTCATGGAAAACTGCTGGGTTACAAATACCAGAGAAAATTTTTCTAAAGTAATCACATAAACAAAGAGCACTAATACTTTTAAACATTTCTCCAACCATTTATTTCCACATTGTTTCTTCTTTCACCAAGAAAATATCCTATAGAATAGGGAATTCAATTGTGTAATGGCCAGGTCCCCTACATTTATGGCAAATGACTGTAACTGGATTATTTGTACCATTATTATTTTCTTCCTTAGTACTCTTTATTTTTTCTCAGTAATTCTTCACATTATGTCCTTCTTTCCCACATGTAAAGCATTTCTTTGTTCTATTGAGACACTTTGCTGGGTGTATCCTTCCACATTTCCTACATTATGGAAATTTTGGATTCTTTTCTCCATGGTCTCCACTGTTTGAGCTCTTATCATCCATCACCTTTTTCCTCTTTGTTATGTCCGAGAGCAAGTTAATATATATAGTGTTGATAATATTTTTGGAAAACTGATTTGGCATGAACACGATATCTTTTAATCTTATCAACATTCAATTTTTTTTCTCATTTCCACCATCGTTCCCACCTTGTGCGTCATTATAAATGTTATTATGGCTTCCTTGGACTCTAGACATTGATTAAAACCAGAAAGAATTTTGTGAGTAATAGTAGTCATGAAATCATTTAGAGAATATCATGACATCATATTATCAATTTGAAACACCTTAGCATTAAGAAAGGTCATTTATTCTCATATTATATTAAAATAATGCAAATTGGTTTGTAAAAACAATGTAAATTATCCTAAGCATATCCATCGGGGGTGTCCTAACCAAGAGTGTAGCAAGCCCCGTTGTCGTGCACTAGTTCCCATTCGAGTCTAGATTAAAGCGGTGTTTTTGGGTTTTACCCCTAGGTACATCTATTCCAGAGCCACCTCTACCTGCTCGTATCTAGACAGGGATGTATTTCTTGGAAAATTCACAAAATCTATATAATACCAAAATTCTAGTAAGTTATTCTATACTAATCCTAAAATTCAATCTTAGGGTTATCTTCTCTAATCAGAGTTTATCTAAATCTAGTTCCCAAGTTTTGTACTAGACTTCCTCAGATACCAACTGTAACGCCCCAACCCCAGTTACCCAGAGTCGGTGCATTATTACATAACATTGTCCTGATCACAAAAGACCAAGTCTCAAAGACTGATTAATTTAGTAGCCTTGGAAACAGTAGATATAATCATAAGTTTTACATTACATCATAAAGTGAAAACTACTAAAACAACATCTTGACCTCCTATCCCCTCATAATATCCATATAGTTCATTCATAAATTACTTCTTCACATTCTAGAAAAATAAAACATTGAAAGGGGTGAGCTCAGATGCTCAGTAAGGATAATAATATAGCGGAAAATGTCATAAATAAACATAAACATTTAAGGCAATATATAACTAAAAAAAGACTTTTAAACATGAACATCAGCATAATATGGAAAAGATAAAATGAAATAACTCCATTTACTTATTTACATGGATATTCTACTAGTCGAATAACCACATGCAATATCAATAACCACTTTCATAATGATGGAATGCATAATGCCAGACTATCATAACCACATATTCAAGGCCTCGTGCCAAGACTACAAATAATATTTTCTCAAGGCCTTGTTCCAAGACACTAGTTTGTCTCATGAGGCCTACCGATGCATCGAGGAGCTATAGCGGGCTCCACCTATCACTTACTAAGTCCAATGCATTCCTCATGTGAAAAGTTTGAAACATAACATAAACATTCATATTAAAACTAGCATACGAAATTTAAATACTTTTACTAAAAACCATGAATGGTATAAAAATAGCACATCCACACTCAAACATAACTCATTTAATACAATATGGAAGAATGTATTGCATAAGATTAACCTCAATCGAGAATAATGAAGGATATTGACATAGATTAAAATAATCATCAAACTATTGACAGAAATATCCCCCTTTTCGTGAAAACATTTAAAAGTCACAATATTTGTCAAGAAGCCATTTAAAATAGATTTTTGAATCAAAGTGTCCCATACTACTTTGAAAATTTCAAAAGGAATTTTGATTTGAAAACATTAATGTCCATATAACTAAATTCTTAAAACCATTTTTAAAACATGGACATTAATGAGAATGATTTAGAATAATAAATATTTAAAACATTTTAAAATGATATTTTAGTTAGAGTTCACAACCAAAAGAGAGACACTTTAATACAAATAATTGAGGTAATAAAAACATTGTAATATCATGATAATAAATGGATTCATGATATACTTTGTCAAAGTACATTATATACATGATATAAATGTTATTTGGTGTATAACAACAAAGGAGTCTCAATGGAATGTAAATTGAGATGAAATCTCTCATAAAGGCTGTATCCTTAGGTTAAGGATAAATCAACAACATAATTATGTGTGAAAAATATAAATACACTCAATATTATTGGATATTCAGCATAAAACAATCAAAGGGAATTAACACATATTCTTGTAAAAACAAAACCATTGAATTGGATGTTTAACTCAACAAATGGACATTGAGTAAAAATTACTCTTATCAAGTTCATACAGATGAATTGTGAATTTTTCAATGGAGTGATTATGTGTATCAAATTTATATCCACAGAAAGGGGAGTGTAAATTATGACATAAGAAAATGAATAGTGATTCCACACAAAATCTTGGAGTACAATAATCAATAAAGTATGTGTAAAGCCAAATGAGTGGAAATTGAAATTTCAAATTCCCTTATTGATTTGGTAACTTATGATAAATACAAACATGAAAGAAGGAATATACAATGATGATGTAAATATCCATGAATTAAATTATATTACACTATGAATACAAACATGAGCAGTACACACACCACATGCAATAAATAAGTGGTGAACAATGGAAATCTCATGGAATTAAAAGTTTGATAAGAAACCCCTTACTTTTTACTTTTTCCTTGGTCGGGGGTAGTTTATCCTCCTATATAATGGTGAAATAATTGTTATTAAATTATACAAGAATCATAAAAATTAATATGAAATCATATATGATCTTTTAACATTTCTTTGTTAATAATATCTTAGTATTATCGTCGTTTCGGGTGTTAACTTACTCGTTTTCTTTTATTTGTTTTGTTACATAAGTCGGGCTTGTTATGGATATATTTTATCTTATTCATATACAAAATTATATTAAGTCCTTAAAAATTATTTTTAATCATCAAATTATAATTATACTTCAATGGGTATGATGGAGAATGAATCTCATCGTGTTCGTGGAGACGGTAGTCCGTACGTATGCACGAGCGACAATATCATTCTTTTGATATTAAAATAATATATAAATTCATGTTATATCATATATAAAGAATAATTATCATGTTATATTTATTATTTACATCAATTACACATCATTATCATACCCATAAAAATAATAATGTTTTGAATAACAATTATACCACGACGTGGAGATGGTAAGTCATACGTACGCACGTATGGTGACATGTCATTCAATGGATGGATAGAATAATGAATATGGATGTAACATATTTATAATAACATCATATTATATATAATATACTGGAGTTATTATTTTTGAATTCAAATAATAGAAAAATAAGAAGTTTAAGAAGAAAGGAACTTGAAAGAGGGTGGTGAAAACATTACCTCTTCTTCGGGTTCTTCCTTTTGATTTGATCAAAACGGATCCATAGGTTGGATTTATGATAAAACTAAGGCCTATAGGTTGAATAGAAAAATGTTGGGAGAATATTTGGGCAGGGGTTGGCCGAGCCAAAATGCATTTATGGTGTAAATTAGATATAAGGGGGAGTATACTTTTATAAGAGGGGTTAGGGGAACCTTGGGAAAATCTAGAAGTATTATTTTTTAATAAATTAATTATCGGTTTATAATGGATATAAAGTGTATTATTTAAAGGTCAAGGTGGGTATTAGTCTAGATCCTTTCAACCAATAGATTTTAGACAGGTTTGTGTCACTATATTAACCTTATCATTTATATTTAACTCTAAGTTAAATAGTTTGACATTTACCATGTCTCTTTGTATTTTTATATTATGTAGTTAATAAACTTACTATATACCTCCATGTGACCCCCAAGTGTTCCATTAATGATTAAAATATCATTATATATGTAATTTGGCCGAAAATTATATTTTTTAGGAATAGAATATCAATTAATAATATAATATTTGTTTTAAAAACTCTTTTATGTCAATTTTGACACTATTGGGTATTTTGTTTTTGATAATTTCATAACAGCATTATTACTTCGAAAAAAATTATATAACCAATACTAATATGTCTTATTAACCTAGAAAATAAGTGTAATTCGTAAAAAGTCGCAAATTACATTTATTTTGATTTTTATAATATAAATTATTTCAAGATTTCATTAATTTGGTAATTACTGCATTACCATTGTGTCATAAATAAATTAAATTATTTAATGTCTAAAAATTATAAATAAAATACCATTATGTAGGAAATATTTTTTGGTTTCTAATGAATATCTATAATCGAATTTATCTTATGTATAACCCTATGTTAAAAATATTTTAGTTATTAAACATTGATTTTATCTCTTTTAACTCTTCTTTGAATTAAATAATAATAAATGTCCTAATCTAATCAAAGTGGACCTAAATGATAATATTTTATTTGTAAGGTTGTTTTTGGTCGATATAAACTTGTCAAGTAGAATTAGAACATGTGTTAGGGTAATATTAATATCATTTTTACCCTTAATTACCCTATTTACTTTTAACTATGGTAAATAAAAGTAAAAAGTTACTATTCACCAAAAAAATTCATCTCATTGAACCAAATTTTACTCCTTGATATTAACCGTTTCCCTCGTATTTTCTAAAGTCCACTAATAGAAGATGTAAAATTAAGTTTCATGTGAATTTCCGAATTCTCCTAGGAGGTGGGTAAAAGATGGTGAAAAGTTCAATAAAATTTTTATATATATAAAATTATTCTAAACTCCAATGAATTACATTGAACTTATATAGATATATTGTATCTATTTTGACCTTAATTAAATTTAAATAAAATAAATAATTATTTAAATAAAAATTCTTTTTTAAACTATAACTTAGTGTTTTTCACTATTCATCAAAAATTGATTGTTTTCGGAAAAATACCAAAAATTCCGCCTAAGCTAATTTCGATATTCTGAATCCAAAAAAGAAGTCCATTTTGAAAGATAAAATTTATAAAATTTCAAAAAGTGGGTATTACTATTCAAAATGGCTAGTTTGATTGGTTGTGGTGTGTGTTAAAACCCGAAGTTGTGTACAACACACACTACTGTATTATTCAAAGAGAAGTGTGCCATGAATTATTTGGGTGTTACATACTTCATCCTCCATAACCACTTAACTTAGTTAGATTTAAAAATATATTAAAGGATAACATGAATTTTCATGAAACTATTTACATTATTTAATGTTAATATTACATATTCTATAAGTGATATTAACACTAAACTATTTAATATATTTAATATCCCAAGATGGAAATTTCAGGGTATATTTAAAAATATCGGTTCATTTTATAAAAACATATATAAATATTTATATTTATAAAAATAGAATAATAAAATACATTTGAATTTATAATTCTAGATATTATGAAGTGATTTTAAAAAACCTTTTACGATAGTCAATATACCATAATTGTTACAGAGAGGATGACCAAATCACTTCGAGTAACCCATATAAAAAAAATATATATTAATCAAATTCAATATGATAATAAATTAACATTATAAAATTAAATATAGAAGAATTTTATTCCTAATAAATTATTTAAAAACCATAATATGGTATTTTGGTTATTAGGTGCATGTGTAGTGTTAATATGGACCATGGTAAGACTTTTATCTCAAAATTTCTTTCTATGGGATACATTTTATATTATGAAATTAATTTCATTTATTTGATGTTTATACTACCTAATATAAATATAATATCATGAATGTTATTTTTTCATGGTATTTTAACGTCAATTTTAATATCTATAACTTTCAAGGTGTTTTATTAAAAACAACTCTTATTCTTTAAGGAGATTTGGTAACATAAATATTTTTCTTTGAGTTATATGGTTTCTTTTGAAAATCAACCATAAATATTCTCATATTTTATTGATTTACCATTTTATATGATGATATATATTATATTTATTTGAAAAACGTATCTCTTGATTCAAAAATTCCTACATGACATTTCAATCATCTAAAATATGAAATTATCAAGAACGAACCTCCATCACTTAGTTGGCACTTTCTTTTATGTCCATGTTATCACATACTAATAATTTTCTCCTCTAATGTATTAAAATCCATGTATGTATCAATTCAGGTGATATTAATACTTTCAGTTTCCACTTTTAACATATGATTTTTATTGTCACCTTTTTTAGTCGGTTTTTCAACTACGGTATTTCAAAATATCGAAAATGATTTTCCATTCAAAATCAAATGATTTATAATTGGATTTTATATTCCTACTTATCTCAAGGGATATATTTTCCATGATTTTATTCTTTATGAGAAAACATCAATATTATTTTATGATGTTTCTATTTTGGGTGATTGAATTTATAGTGAGCCTACTTTTCATACATGATTATTACAATGTTTTAAAGATAAACAACATAAAAGCATTACCCCAATAGAATACAAAGGTTTAGTACCTTGGAGAAATTAGGAACATAAAAATATTATACCTAATGAAGAATAAAAATTATTTAATCCCTTCTTCTCTAGCTTATTATTATCCCTCATGTTCTCCTTAGTAAAAGTATTCACCTGAGGATATACATCAAAAAAATGGTGAGCTAAAAGGTCAGTAAGAGGATGAATAAGTTACCTAAAACATGGGTGATAATAGAAATATTCATCATAAAATAATAAAATGATAATAATAATAATAATAATAAGTGTAATAATTAGATAAATTCAATTAATTTTTCAATGTATAGAAAAAAACATCAGGTTATAGTGGTGATTTTCCACAAATTTTTGTGAACAAAGCTATAATCATGTTCATGAATAACACATGTGCCTCATTATAACATCATCATTGAAAAAAATATTGAATAATGTTCATTAAAATTAAAAATTATCTAATGATATACATCACATTACCCAATTTATTAGAGCATTATATAATTCCAGATGAACCAATGACATCATAAACTTTACATAATCATCCATACCACATAGAATGTATAACAATATTTTAAATTAAATAACCCATGGAAAGGAAATGGGTTTCATGATAATTTTATAATGCACAAAAACATCAATATCAAGATAAACATTTTTTTCCCAAAATTAAAAGTTAAAAAAATACATGTTATAAAAAACATCAATCTTGAGTAAATAAGAATATCAAGAGATGTAAAACATGTGTTTTTAGAAGGAAGAGTTATTTTGGAAAACCCATTTAATTTTTCATAAAACCATATTCAAAACATTTATATCATGAAAGAGAAAGGGTAAGGAATTAATAAATGATATTTAAGGAACATTTGAGGAACACATATACAGATTATGGTGTGTGAGAGTGAAAAACCAAAAGAAGAGTTTTGTGTTTGAGAATCCCCTTACCTTATGTCTGGATGATTTCATCATAATAATATCCCAGATAATAAAATTATATCATTAATAAATTGAAAAAGAACCTATTATACATGTATTTTATTCAATATAATTTTATTAAATTTACTTATGGTCATTTTGATTAGTTATATTGTTCAATTTCATCATTCAAGAGTGTTATTTTTCTTGGTTAACATGATCAGTTCCATTGTAGTTGGGGTGTGCCTCAGTTGTAGAGGTGCCCCTTGATTATGCATTAGAACTAGGTTCAATTCTGAGTGAGGGTGAAATTATGTAAGAAGGTGGTAATGGAGGCTGGAGGCAGGCTAGAGGTGATGTAGGTGTGTTGCAGGCATGATGATTTAATAGGCCTTCGGGCTTGATTGTGGTCCTTTGGGCCATTTTATGGACTTCATGCATATTAGGCGTTCAGTCCATGTACAGAATAAATAAGTATTGATGGGTGGGATATCCCTTGGGGGGATATGTCCTTCCATTCTAGATTGTACATGTGTTGTGTGTGTATTTAAATTAATTATACTCCTAGGAACCTACTTTATATAATTATAATTAGAAATATATATATTTATATTTTTAAATTTATTTTAAAAATATATGTTCCTATGATCGGTTCACTTGTATACATGAATGTAAGTTCATGTAAAATGAGGATAATTGTATATAATTTATATTATATGTTATTAAAGAACTTTCAGAAGTTTAATTCATATTATATATCATATAGTTAATTTTTATGAGTATGAATCATTATATAGAACATTAATTATAACCATTTAAATTAATTTATCTATTTTTCAATAACAACGAACTTGTTTTCTTTTAATATTTAATATTATGTATATAAGTTAGTTCTATATAATAAAAACTATTATAAAATATATATATATATATATATAATATGTTTTAATCATTATAATGGTTTTATGACTAGACATTAAAGAGATTGTGAAAATAGAAAACACATCATCCATAGTGGCGGAAAATCGACACACCACAGACAATATTTTCATTTTTAGAATAAGATGAAAAGAAAAGTGATATGAAGATGAATTATTCCATTAACATAATAAAATTTTCGTTTATAAAATATAATGGATTTATCATACCTTTTTGATATGTTGATGTGAGTAGAGGATAAGAAATGAAATTAAAAGAAAAACTAAGAGGATTTTACCTCTTGACTTTCTGCTCCTCGAGAACCTCCTTTGAGATAAGGGTTTAGTTTTTTTATGAGACAAAGGGATCCTGCAGATGGGGGATTGTCTTGGGAAGATTATTCGGTATAACTTGTACAAGCTTCAAGGCTTGGAAGGTGTGAGCAGTATAGGTTGTGAAGGTTGGTATTTATAGGGAATGAGAGGTATGTTTTCTCTCTGTTTTTTATTAGTTTATTATTTTGGGAAAAGACTATTAATAGTTAGAACCTTATCACTAAATATATTAAGATAATGAACTATAGATTGATATTTTGAGCTTACATCTACCTTAAATCAATAATGACTCAAAAATTCACGTATTTAATTTTTATTTTAAATTATCATAATTTACTATATTTCCAAAATTCAATTATTTTAGAAAAATACCAATAATTTACCCTAACCATTTTTTATGTGTAGCATTTAAAAATTAACTCTGTTTTAGAAAAGTAATTTTTTCAATATGGAAAATTTAATTTTTAATTAAAATCCTCATTTACATGGAAATTAATGATTTTTAAATTATAACTGATTTTCCATCACTTTAAAAATTAATTAAGGCGTCATAAAATTATCTTATAATCATAAGAAAAAAAAAATTATGAATCAATTTTATAATAATAAATTTTCTTTTGAATAATTATATTAATTATAAAATTGTAATTCAACATTTATGTTTTATAAAAGTACCAACAAATAATTAATAATTTATAGAATTATTATTTACTTTTATCATGAAATAATTATATAATATTTTCATTTATAATAAGCCTAAATTCTATTTATACATTCATATATTGGGTTACTATTCTATTAGTTTAATTACTATTCCTAATGGACATGTTAATATTCCTAGGGCCGGGTTATTATTCCATTACGATAGGTTTCTTAATTTCCTTAAATACCACTTATTTCATTCATTATTCATTTTTAATGTTTTCTTTGTGTTCTCAAAGTGATTGTTTTTTATTTATACTATATGAAATAAATATAAGGATGGAATTTCCATTGATATAATTTTTGTTAATTATGAAATTTGGAACAATCATTCTAGTTTATATGGTTATTTATGTGATGTTTTTTAAATATAATGTGAATCCCATTATTATTTTATGGTTTTAATAATGTTATGATTTGATTTTTTTAGGTTTCACCCATGTGTATGAGTAATTTTTAAGTGATGAGTGGGCCCTATTTTTTCCTATAATTTAATGGGTAAATATTTAAATATCATTAGATAACAGTAAAATGTGTAGTGATGCATAGTCAAAAAATGGTAATAGGTTGTGTTGCATGGTCTTCTAGGGGAAACATGTTATGATACTTTATCCACTATAGAAAATAGGTTATGATGTGTGCTTTACTATGGGAAACAAGTGGTGGTTCTTGATCCACAATGTTGAGCTTCTATGCTTATGATGGAACAACACTATTTTGATATGTGACTATGTTGTTCCCTAAGATCATGATGTATATCTGATGTTTTCAAATTCTTTAGTGAATATTAAATGTTAGATCATATGGGATTTAATCATTCTCCTATAAAGTAATATAAACATTTTTTATGGTTTCATGTTTTTTTCAAATATTTATCTCCTTTATATTTTTTCTTAAATGTTTATGATCTCACCCTTGGTAACATGTTGATTTTTTTATTTTTACCATACTAAGAATTTTAGCTCACCCTTTTCTTATTTCTTCATTTCCCAGGTCATGAGTAGGATTTTAACTTGTGAGATGTTTAGAATAATATCTATTATTATGAAGTAATGTGGGGATGTTCATATGTATTATAATATAAATTGTTAGTGAAATTAGTCTCCAATGACACTAAACTAGTTGATTCATGGGTTGTTGAAATTATTAAATAATGTAATGTTTTAATAATAGAAATAAAGAAAAATAAAGTGATGTTTAGCTTGGGTTTCTTTAGTTGTTATTAGAGAAATGGTATAGTTATTTTTTGATATTATACTGGTAACCATTGGTGTTAGGGTTAGATAACCATAGTAAAAATCCTAAAGAATAGTTTAAGTATAGGATGATATCTTGAAATATAAGAAAAAACTTGAGTTAGTGGTTTTATTAGAAAAAAACTCCTCTATCCGAATACTGGAAAGTGGATTTGGTTGTGGCATAGATGAATCGAGGGGTAATCAACCTAAAAAATGGTTGGTTGCGCATCGAATATATCATCACATTGATTTATGATGAGTTTCCATTAGACTATTCACCTGGATAGACAATCCAAATGGATATGATTTGGTTGATTATATTCACTTTAGAAACCACTATGATGGAATGATTTCATAGTTAGTTTTAAGGATATTGTTGAGAAGTATAAGATAATGAAACATAAATTCACTAAACGAATAATAGGATAACATGATGATCTAAAATAGTAAAATATTTTACATTTGAATTATTTTATGTTAT